>CAMZMU010000083.1:13217325-13783607 GCA_947311845.1 Poa pratensis | reverse complement strand
CCTCCGAAACTGCGCTACTGGACCACACCTAAGATACGTTGGCCACGTGCCGGCCCAATAATCGCGGCGCTCCTTTTCTTTTTTTTTTCTTCTTTTTTGGCGCACACGCAGCGTGGCCGTCTCTGCCGACTATTTTCCGGCTAGCTGTTGTACGGGACGGAAAGCAGCATGTGAGCATTATTTTTAGAATTTTAATTTTCAAATTCTAATAATTTTCACACTAGATCGGATGTGAAATTTCTGGCTGCCATTTAACCAGAGGGCACAATCAAGTAATGATAATCCAATAAATAACTCTAATTCAGTTAACTAGTCCGGCTCTACAAGCCTCTTTGAGAATATTTGTTACACTCACAATAATTGTAGAACATACTGATATCAAGATATTTAAAAATACTAAGATCACAACCAACATTTATAACCATGCTATAGTACATCAACTTGCCCCATATGATTTTGTCAATAATTATGATTTATATCTTCACCTTTTATTTTATTTTTTCATATATTTGGACGGCATTCAGCTACACAAATGCCTAAAGCTAGAATGTGGGAATCATTTTAAATTCCACAACAAAATGTTGTTACACTTTTGTGATTGTGTATTTTCGGCAATAAAAATTAAATTTGAATATTATGAATACTATAGTAGGATTATTGTTTTTAGAGCCAATAGAAAACTTTTACATTATAGTCTTGGAATCAATGAAGCGATCTAGTTATGTGGTAGAAATTACATAAAATATGTAAACATGTTTAGTATAAATCAACGGCGGACATCCATAATGAATTCCCTTCATAAAAGAAATCAACACACATATAATCCACGGGCCAACCCTTTCAGAACCATAGTTGGTGTGATGTTGTGTGTGCAACACAAGCCACACACTCTACGCCATTGTGTAGGGATCCAATATATGCTGGAAGAGCGTCTGTGTGTGGCGGGCACAAGTGCGTTTTCATCCTCGTTAAACTTGGAGTGTCTTTTTGTTTTAGTTTTTAATGTTGATTTGAACCATTGGATACATACATGCTAGGGTTTGTGACGATAAAGGTTAGTTAATTTTTGGTTGAGCAAATCATAATTATGCATTAGTATCTTCTTTTGTTGATGACGAAAGGTATTTCACATGTGTACTTAATTGATTTGTTTACTTCTTAAATTACTTATTGTAGTGGCATGTAGTTGATGAATGTTTTGGCGCATGATTTTGAACTCCTAGTGTGAGTTTTTTCCAATTCCCTGAATGATCTTCGAAATAACATAGGAATTAGGTAGTGGCTAGTCTCCTTGTTGCTAGCCTTTTTGTATCAAGCATGGTATGTTTGCTTGTACATCCAAACTCCTTTTAGCCAAAGTTCTTGCACTTGTGTCCATCTTATCTATTTACACCAACTATGTCTTTGTCGTTCCAAGTAGATTGTCAAAATCATGCAAATTTCAAAAAATTATACAAGGTATTTCTTTGCCATTGCTAGAAATAGTGTGTGAGAAAGATGGTATGAAGAACATGGCCATGAAGGGTGGTAGGGAATAAGCAAAAGGTAACTTTGTGATTTTAAAAATAGTAAAGACACCACAAATAGGGGCCATGGAGCCCCACAAGCCCCCACACTATTGAACCCTTAACGTGAGAAACATACTTTTATCATTTTATCAAGTTATCTTATCAACTTTGACAACTATTGCAACTATTTCCATATCCTGCTTCGGTGGTTTGGGAATTCTGATCTCTGAGGACGAGGTGGGAATGGCTTCGGCGAACAGACGGATAGGCCTTGGCAAGGGTTGGTGGTAATGAAAGATGCAGAGGCTTGCAATGCCTTCAACGGCTTGGTGAAAATCACGATCGGCGATGGCAAGAAATTT
Organism: Poa pratensis; assembly: GCA_947311845.1. NCBI lineage: Eukaryota > Viridiplantae > Streptophyta > Magnoliopsida > Poales > Poaceae > Poa > Poa pratensis. The sequence goes on along the minus strand of CAMZMU010000083.1, from coordinate 13,781,737 downwards.
TTGTTTTGGAAGGATCGATGGATCGAGGGTAGATTTGTGGGTGACATTGCCCCCAAAAGTGCTGTTGTTGGTGAACACCAGGAGGAAGAACTGCAGAACAGTAGCAGAGGGGCTGATGGAAAATCGTTGGATGGCGGATATGTCGGCTGCCCCCGATGAAGAAGGCATGCACCAATTTCTGAACTTGTGGATGCAGCCCACCAAAAGGAGATGCTACCCCGGTGTGCAAGACTCTTTCAGCTGGCCATGTTCGCCCACTGGACTTTACACTGCCAAGTCAACCTACAAGATGCTCTCACAGGGAAGAATTCGAATTGCTACTGATGGCTGTGTGTGGAAATCCAAAGCTCCGCTTAAATGCAAAAAAGTTATGTGGCTAGCCCTGTAGCACAGAAGGCTACGGTTTGGTCTGCATGAGACGATGTCGAGTTGCTTCAATTGTTTGCAGCAAGAGGATACAATCAAACATGTACTTACGCAGTGTGTCTTTGCGCGAGACCTGGTTCAAGTGCTTCTATAGACTGAAATTTGGTGTGTAGTTGCCTAATAATGATGCTCGGATTGAATCCTAGTGGCTGAGCGAAAGAAGGCGTTTTCATAAGGTGGAAAGGAAACAATTTGACAGCTTTATCATCCTTGGGTGTTGGTATCTCTAGAAACAACGAAACTCGAGAGTGTTTGTGATGTGGGGTTACCACGGCAAATCTCATGGCCATGGTACCTAGGGTTTCGTATGAGGGGAGAAGTATGGCGCTGGTAGTTCCGTTGTCTGACAAGAGGAGATTTTACCCAGTTCCAGGCCCCTGGAGGGTAATACCCTACTTCCTGCTTGTCTTGTATTGATGATGGAGCTACAAGGTGCTACAATGGCGATCCGGTCGAGATGCAATCTCTCTAGGGTTTCGGTGTATCGAATATGGCGTGCCCTAGATCGGCGGCCCTCCTAGCCTTTATATGGAGGCTGGGTCTCGGGAGTTCGCAAGACTAGGTTTACAGAAAGGAAAGCCCTAAACGCCTTAGACTACGCTTGTCTTGATACATACTCCACGTGATGGGCCTCCATGTTGGGCTGTCCTTGTGGACTTCGCTTGGGCCACCTAGTGGACCGTTGCTTGGACCGTACCAAGTACACCCACGGTGGGGTACCCGAAGGGTATGCCCACGTCAGTTTGGCAACATCAACCAACAATGCTCTCCGGTGGTACTTGCAGGACGCATTAGAGATGAACTTCATGTTTGGATGCGAGTAGGTGTTGGTATTAACTGAAAAGACAAGGATGTCGCCTAGAGGGGGTGAATAGGCGATTAATTTTTTTCCAGTTTAGGCTCGATAAATGCGGAATAAAACTAGTGTTTAACTTATCAAGCACACAACCTAAATATACTAGGCTCAACTAAGTGCACCAACAACTTATGCTAAGCAAGACAAGTAACAAGATGATAGCAAGAAATAAGACTTCAAGCACGAAGGCTATCACAATGTAAAGTGCATAAGTAAAGAGCTCGGAAATAGAAATAACCGAGGCACGCGGCGACGATCGAGGATGTATTCCCGAGTTCCTCCCTTTAGGTGAGTACGTCTCATTGGAGAGGTGTGAGACCACCACAACAGGTTGGTCTCAACGCCACAACAGGCTCACCTTCTTCTCCTATGAACCGCACCACAAAGGATTGGTTCACCTTCAACTATCAGAATCCTTCAAGACGGAGTTAGGAGCCTTTACAACAACCCGGGGCACAACCCACTACTGGATTGGGGGCTCCCGGATGGCTACAAGTGACCACAAAAGGTCTCAACCACCACAATGGCGTCTAGGGTCCAAAGACCCAAAGTAATAAGCTCACAAACTTTAAACTTCCACGAATCCTCGTGGAGAGCACAAACCGATGCACAATGCAATGGCAAGAGCACAAGTGCTCAAATCCTTCACTCTCAAATCCCACCAAAAGCAACTAATACTTATGGGGGAGAAGAGAGGAAGAACAAAGAAGAACTCAACAAATGGAACTCCAAGATCTAGATCCAAAGGGTTCCCCTCACATAGAGGAGAGATGGATTGGTGGAAATGTAGATCTAGATCTCCTCTCTCTTTTCCCTCAAAAAGGAGCAAGAATCATTGGAGGGATTGAGAGAACTCAAAGCTTTGGAGGTCAACAATGGAGGAGGAGAGAGAGCACCAAAAACTGGGAACCATTGGGGAAGAAGACGCCTTAAATAGGTCCCACCAAATCCAACCGTTAGGGGCAGTTTCCTGCCAGCGTACGCGAGCCCGGTCTTGGAGCCCGGCCAGGCCTGCCTAAAAAAGCTGGAGGCCGGCTGACCACCAGAGAGGCCCGGCCTTGGGCCCGGCCTAGGAGCCCGGCCAGGCCGGCCTAAAAGGGCTGGAGGCCGGCTGACCACCAGAGGGGCCCGGCCTAGGCCGGCCAACCAGAAACTTAGAGAGATCTTCTTTAACCTTTAACTTTTGCAACCGGACTCCGTTTTCGATGATATTGGGCTCATTTCAAAGATACTCACAAGCTCTACAAGATCATGTAGAGAAACATCCTAGTCCAACAAGGGAGGATAAAACCAAATGTAGAAAGGTAAGCCTCTCTAAAAAGGAACAACCGGTAAATCCTCCAACATAAAAAATGCAACAAGATATTCATATGAAATCCGTTTTTTATGAACTAGAGCTTGGTATGGAGATGAACACAAGCTCTAAATTTACACATGGATAAACGCCAAATAAGAACCAAGAAACATGATGTGCCAAGAATGCAAAGGTTTGAGCTCTCCACAAAGGTGTGATCAAGTTACTCATATGAGAGCCCCTCTTGATAGTACGCTGTCTATCCTATAATCCAGTCTCCCACAAACACCAAGAGACCGGTAAAATAGAAACCCTACAAAGATCATATCTTTGCCTTGCGCATTCCACTTGAGCTAGATGATAACGATCTTGATCTCTTCAAGTTGGGACACCTTTCTTATTGTGCTTGCTAGCACATGCTTGATGAAGACTTCTCTAAATGCTCCCACATACTCCATTATGGAAGAGCCTTCTAAGCTCCGTCTTCATGTATCCACTTGCACTTTATCTTCTTCTCTTGATATATATGATGGCTTGATCATCATATAATCTTCTATAGTCCAACACATGAACTCCAAGCTTTTTCCATGGACAAGATTTATAAGAATATCTCAATGAAAACATTAGTCCATAGAGATTGTCATTAATTACCAAAACCACACATGAGGGCACATGCACTTTCATTAACCACATAGCGCAAGAGTAGGCTTAGCTTTGTAGGTGTGGCGTTTTTCTCAGTTTGGTTTCTTGACAGCAGCTGAACTTTGTAATTGTCTTGCTCCTTCTTCTATAAAAATATGGTGCGCATTTTGCTCACTCTCGAAAAAAACTTATATGTTTCGTTACGTGTTGCTTGACGAAGTACATTCTCAATTACCTTTCTACCATGTTTGGTATAAATGTTGAGTCATTCTTGTGGGGAAAGGCTTGTCCCTGCTACATCACTCTACGTTCGGAGTCCCATCAATGACTCTATAATGAAGTTTTATTTGTGGCCATTAGAGGGCTATCAAAGAGGTGTAAGGGGATAGGAGTAGGCAAGCATGCCGCGGTAGGTAGACACACGACAACAACTGAGTGCCCAACCACCGTACACGATAGACCATTCATCGAGAATGTGACAAGGTTTCGGTCGGTACACCATCACAAGCGTTGAAAAAGAATCCTAACCACAAATCTAAAAGCATAAGGTTTGTGCATAAATTTATTGCAACATGCTTACAAACTGTTATATACTACTAAGGTCTTTTATGAGACTAATCAGACATATATGATTTTTGTCTCTAAATAAAGATAAAAAAATCAATAGTTAACCATGACATAGTACTGACTTATGGTAAAATAGGCCATATGTATGGCAAGTGTAAATTGGAATGCAAAAAGATCAGCTGAAGGTGCTTAAAATCTCAGTGGAGGAGTTACAGAAGAAACCGAGATGGTCTATAAGAGGAGAACCGAAATTTCAAGACAAAGTAGAGCAATAGTCCTAACATTTCTTATCAAATATGAATATTTATCAAGGTTGGCTGAAAGTAACCATCTCATTATTTTTGTGTTAAAATTATTTCTAATTCTGCATTGAAGCTTTTAGCAGTATACATGTATAATATAATGGTCTAAGTTTCACTTGGAGATTTTTCATACACGTCGCATATATCAGAACAGAAGCGGAGGGAAACTGTCGCGTATCTAAGAAGACATGAAATAAATAGAGGAATAAAATCTGCACAAATAAATTAAATCCCTATAATTACATGAATGTTTTTTGTATTTCACTTCTATAAACAAAAAATACTCCGTATTATGTTTCATTTGATCCCCTTAAATCATCTGGTCATTGCTCAAATGGGCTCTAACTATTATTTGGACCATATCTTTTTTCTTGTACATCTACTATCAATAACCTACAAATTGGATTTAAACATTGCATACTAATCTAACACCACATAAAAAGTATCATGCTGCTTGCACATTGAGACTTAATTATCTGTATTCACTTGGTATCTTATACAAATTTGTATTCATTTAATATCTTATACAAATTACCCTTACAGTCATTGAAACATATATTGTTTTTGGAAATGGCATAATCATCATTCGTTCTAGCTGGTTAAAACCTGTATGTTGTTGTATGACGCTGGCCGTGTGGCTTTATTAATTTAAAGTCGGGCACTGGTGCCTTGTGTCTAAAAAATGATGGCAAAAATGTTTCCGCCCACGTGATATGTTGTTTAATATAATTAATATATAGGAAGTCTATAAAACCATATTATTTGCATGAATCTGCAAAATTATTTCTCGGACATTTTTAACTTGATAAAGATGATGCACCATTTGTGAGGGCCACCTGACTAGTTGCTGAAAACATGAACATGTAAAAACGACAAGGCTGATGGTAACAAGAGCAATTAATATGTCAATAGTTCTTACAAGCAAATTAAAGGTGCTGGGGTGTTTAGTTCATGGACACATTGGGCTCCACGGGAGGAAATCCCGCTCTATCAGCTGCGGATTTCCTTCCCATCCTGAAATCCAAATCGGCAAGTCGAAGGCGCACAAAACTCAGGGCGCCCAATGTTCCATGTCTCTTTGGCGTGACAGTACGTAAGGGATCAGACGACGCGCACGAACTCGCCACTACTACAGAGACCAGTTCATCGCGTTACTGGAGTGGCTGAAGGCGCCGCCGGACCCATGCTCGACGTGCGGCGGGTTCGGCGTGGCCCTTCCCTGCTGCAGCGCGAGCTCGAGCTCGCCGAACTGACCATGGTGAACCGAGCCCGGATGCGGATGGACCTCGTTCATGACCGTGTCATGCTGCAGGTGATGGTGGTGCTGCTGCATGCTCCTGGGCCCCCATGGTCCCGGGGGCTGCCCCAGGAGCCGCTGCTGCTGCTTGCGGCCATGTAGTTGCTGGCCATGACAGAGGGCACCACCGGGCTGCCTTGGAAGGCGCTGGTCGTCGACATTGCCGGGGACCGGTTGTGGCTGGCACTGTGGGTACTATCCCATGGCTGAGTTGACAGAAGAGAGAGAGCACAGATGGAGTCGGCGGCAACTCCTGCGATACATTCGCCCGAGGGGAGCTCGAAGCTCGGGATCATCGGCGCGCCGCCTCCCCCGGAGCCTCCCTGGCCGTTGTACGCATGGTGGTCGCCGTATCCCGCAACTGCACTGCGGTGAGGGTGATGTTCATGGCTGCCTTGCCAATAGGTAGTGCCAGGCTGAATAGGTGGCCACGGGTCTCCCACGCTGCTTGGAGCCCTTGGGTAGGAGAAATCCAGCAGAAAGCTTCTGTACCTGCCCGGGTCTTCTGGAACAAAATTGGCAAAGAGTGGCAAAATCAATACATTTCATTCAAACTGCAAGTAACTACGTGGATTCAGTGATAACATGAGGCAGTTTCTTACCTTGGAAGGACGCAGAAAGCCGGCCATAGCGTGAGGACAGAGGTCCAGGCGGGGGTTTCCTCCGGCGCTCATTGTGACCGGCGAGGCGTCTGCGGCAACTTCGTTTCCCCTGGTCAAATTCAGGTAACTGGTGGAACCTGTGATTATAAGGGATTACTTATGTTATGACCTCCATATGGTGATTTTAGCACTCCATATGGAGTAGCGCAAGAGAACTTTTTTACAATTCAAATGTTGAAGAGTCACTGGAAGGAGGAATTTCATAAAGAAATCAACTGAACAGGAACCAACAATAATCTATGTCACGCAACAAAAGCAGAGCAAAGAGTATTCAGACATCAACTTGCATATCATGTTGTTTCACTACAATAAAAAAATCCATGCACATGAAAAGATGGGAAATGCTAACATTGCAATCAAGAACCAGATACTAGCTTAGTATCTTAATATCAAGCATGCATCAAGTGAATAAATAATAGAGCAAACCACATGGCATGTGAAAAGCTGCATCGGTGCAAGCAAACCATTTGCTATCAACCTAAACTAAGACAGTGGCCAAAGAAGCGCCTTTCATGATTAGATCCACACATGACGACCAAGAAAAAAAGGCCCATGTGGATAGAACACCTGTAATCATTCGTGATAGTGGAAACGTGCAAAGGTTTATGGTACAGTCACAAGTGATGTTTTATCTTTCAAACAACGGGCAAGAACCTTCGCTTTTCAGACTACTCATAAAGCCACAGTACGTGGCAGCACAGGAAAAAAATGATCTTAAAATGGTAAATCAATGTGCAAAACTAATTTAAAGATCATATATATGCATTTCATTTTGGCAGATTGAGAATACTTGATCAGTGTGCGCGAGTGAACAGATAAATCTCCAAATAAAACATGCATGTGACCAAAAGATGAACTTACAAAAATTACTGCCTAGCAACTGGTATTTGAGTAATGCATCATAAGATATTTGAATATCAGCACTACTAGTAATTATTTGGCATTCCATTTTATCAGCCTCAACCTATATACTACTACACTCCACTATCACTAGGGCATTAAATAGTAGTAGTACCATACCAGTGTACTACCACCCATTCATACAGTAGAATAAAGGGGAAAGAAATCTAGGCTTACTATATGTGACACTCGGACAAGAATTTCAGGGTGTGCACTTTTTCTGTCCCTTACTATTCTGGTCAGATTCTACCTGCCCAATGTTACATTGGTTGCTGCGTATCCACCAGATGCACACCACACCCATGCGTCATCACATGAACACCGCATTTGAATTTCTGGATGTGGCAAAACAAGAAAGTACTACCAGTAGTACAACAATGACGTTTATATCAGTGGCTGCCTGGGTATGAAACTCTTTTGTTGTTTTGAAAGAATGATTTTGAAAACCAATTGCAGAGCCTGAACAGTGAATATGGTTGCATTGCTGATAGCCACATGCTGGGAACCAATATACTAGGGACAAGTACGCTAGCGCCGAGGAGTAGGAGTGTCATGAGTGCAACAGTAAACGGAAGAAGCACATGAACAGCGGAATCCACAAAAATGGAGCATTTTGAGGATCCAATTGCTGGTGCTCGAATTGATCAAGCAAGCGGGAGAGTGGGGGGAAATGAAACGAATTTACTACCAGGGGAGAGAAGAGAGAGGAGTATTGTTGTAGTACCTGCTGCACTGTTGGCAGAAGCGCTGCTCGATGCCGCCGACGACGACGAGCGGCGCCTTGGAGTGCATGGAGCAGACCTTGTGGCGGCAGTAGTAGGTCTTGCCGCCGCTCAGATCCACGCCGCACCCCTCCACCTGGCACCTCGGTTGCTGCTGCTGCTGCTGCGAGGCGTTGCCGCCGGCTGGGGCCGCGGGCGCAGCCGCACCTCCTCCAGCCAGAGCGGCCGCCCTGCCCCTCCTGCCACCGCCAGAGGAGCGCCCGCTCCCGCTCCCGCTGGCCACGTCCTGCTCGAAGTAGATCTTCTTGCCGAAGTTGAGCCCGTGAGCGTCGTCGCCGGGTCGTCGCCCATCGCCGCTGCTACCCGTCTCCATTGCCACCGGCGGCCTCTCCCTCCCTAGCTCCCAGCTTTTGTGACAACACACACACGAACGCACGCACAGGGACCAGTAGCCTACTACTAGGGAAGTAAACTAAATAGTGGCGGCTGGGTTTCTTTCTTCCTCCCTGGCTGGCTGTGGCTAGCTAGAGAGAGAAAGGCAGAAGAGGGAAGGTGATGATGAGAGAGAGAAGAGATGGAAAGCGGCAGACGAAGGGAGGGGACGACAGCAATGGTGGCGCCTCCCTTAAAATAAAGGCTCTTTCGGTTTGTGGTGCCCGCTCGACCGCTCTACTCTACCCTTCACGCACTCCCACTGCACTACTATCCCCAGCTGTTTTTTATAGTTGCTGCTGCCGAAAAAGCAATTCTAACGGAGCCGCGCCCTACCGGGGTCGCTAGCTGCTGCCACGTGCGGCCGGTGCGGCCGCATACGTATGCATGCACTGTATTTCTCCTGTATTCTAACGTATAAATAATATTTTTTCATCAGTAAATAATAATTATTAATAAATTCCAAATATTTTTTAAATAGATTTCCGCAAAAAAATTATAAATGATTCAAAATTTCATTTTTCTAATCAGTTTCTTATAATTCTTGGCGACATGTTGTTGTTACGAAATCTTTTTGAAATTAAAAATTTTTGCAACGCAAATTTTAGTTATTTCAGAAACATTGGACATATTTTTGGATTATTTCAGTTATGTTTCAAGAAATTATGGTATTTACAAAAGACTTGCGTGAAACATTTATGAATTTTTTTTGGTCTCGCAAGAAAGCACAATGAAATATGCATGAAATCCTTATTATACTCATACGTATGTCATATCGGAATGAAAACGTCGATTTTGATAATTTAATTTCATTGAAATTTCAATTCAATTTCACAGTCGATTTTTAAAACTTTTCAAAATGTGTCCAATAATGATCTTGTTTTGAAGATCTCGTCATCAGGAACTCAAATATCATAAAATATCATAAATTGGACATTCAGTTTAAAAGATATTATCGATACAATATTGAGAATAAATTTGAAAAGGAAGAGTGGGTGGATAAAATAATTGTACTTTTTACTGGATATGTACCCACCATTCACTTACGCGTGGGACACAAATGTGTTGTACCCCACCTGTCATTGAGTGAAAAAAGTATGTGGATAGGTAGGTTGTATTTAGCATGTATAAGATATCCTCCAATTTTGTATTAAAATAACAATAAAGCACATGCATACGTATCCAGCGGCACGTGGCAGCAGCTGGAGGCCCCGGTACGACGCGGCTCCGTTAGAAAAACCGCTTTGCTGCTGCTGCTACACTAGTCTACCAGTCGTCGTCTACTTTTCTTCCTACCGAGTAGAGTAGACAGTATAGTATTCGTGGGAGTATGTGCTAGCTCAGTGGGTGCGACGGCGGTGGCGGCTCGCCCCGGCTACACTTGGCATGTACGCTGGCGGGCGGCCGCGTGCGAGCGTGGGGTCGGCCGCCGGCCGGCGTTGGGTTTCGGACCTCGCACTCGCAGCCATGGTGCCCATGGTGGTGGCTGAGACGTGCACTGCACTTGTTCGTGAAAAAACCAGACGCGGCACACCCACACCGGGAGCCTGCTGGCTGCACACGCCCGTCCCGACCCGGGGATGGAATCACGGGCACCATGCCGGAGGGGACGGGCCGGCCACGAGGGAGGTGACATGAATGAACAGCTGCACCACTGCACTGTGCCCGCGCTGGACGCTGCCCGCCCACAGTAGCTGACTGATCGATGTTGCCGCTGCCCTGCTTGCGTCTGCCCGCTTGCCGCCGGAGGGGCCGTGCACACTGCCCAGTGCCCACACCGCACGGTGGCTGGCCATTCACGTCGTGTGCATGCATATGCCGATCTGGCCAATGAGCAATGGCGCTCCTGTTCAACTTGCCGCTACTGCCCACGCAGCACACTGCCGCTGACATGCTGCGGCAGGGCACGGAGGCGGGAGAGACCTGGCCCATCGACGGGCCGGTTGGGTGGTGGGTGACTGGGTGGGCCGGGAACGGTGGCGAGTTCCTATCATTGAGGAGAGAGCGCGCGATAGCCAGCTGCCCCGGGCTCCAGCCTCCAGGGGTTGGTTGCTTAATCATGGAATTGATGGGAGCAGGTCACGTTAGGACATGCGTTTTGTTGTTTCAAGCCATGTTCCAAAAGCTGGCCTGTGCTGTCATGTTGTGCAATGTCTTGTTTACGTTAGATGATAGTAGCTGTCGCCAATATATATTTCTGGGGATGCAGAGTGCATATTCAGTTATTAGTTCAAAGTAAGCAAAGTGGCTTACTAGCTACTATATGTGGCTTACTACCAGTCATATTAAATTCCTTCTTGTTTCTGCATCAAATCCTAAATAATCTTTGAACGTGATAAAATCGGAATGCTACTTTACGTGAAGCCATTGGTCACACTTAAATGATTGCATGACCTGGTTCTCAGAAACAAGGCAAAAGCTTTGGCTTTTATATCGATAAGCGAGGAGCAAACATCCAAGAACTAGACCAAAAGGAAAAAAAAAAAGGAATACATAAACCACAAAGAATCGGCCGATAAAAAAAAGAACCTGCCAATAATTTCTGCTAACTGCTTAGCTCCTAAGAGGATCCAATTTTTGCATTCGTCTTTAATGAAGTGGTTCTCAGACTTGTAAACGTTATGCTATCGACATGGATATGTGTTTAGATAAGACCTAAATACTACATGACGTTTAACCATCAGTAGCATGTATATTCTGCTTTATTGACTCATGAGTAGGGTTCCATTCTAAAAGATTATGAAAACATAATAAGTCACTATAAAACTACGGTGTTCCTTTGGTTTTTTTTAGAAAATTTCTTTCCTGATACTACTTAAAATTGTGGTTCCTTATTTGGTCTTGGAAAAACATCTTCCCTATTTGTCACTTGGTCTAAACTTTTTGCTTAACATGACAATCTATTTGGAGTATAATGACCAGCCCACTCTTTGAGTTCACATTTTTATTAGGTTTTGGCTAGTGCGTCAATATAATATGGCATCACAACCAAGAGGTGTCATAAACTTTAAAACCTTGCCAACAAAGTATTAAAAAACATTATGCGGTCTACATCGTTTCCGCGTCTAAACACTAAAATAACGAAGACGTGAGAGGGGATGTTAAAATATATTGTCACCCTCTCTCCATCAGTTTGAATTTTTGCTTGAATTGGTTAGTGTCAAGTCAATAGCTTGGTTGTCATAGCCCACGCCGCTGCCGCTATGAGCCAACACGCCACGCTGCTGGTAGGGCTCGTATTGGGTCGGAGATAACGTCAGGTGGACACAACAGAGAGGACTGGGACAACTTTTTTTCCAACAGTGCACAACGACTCGCAAAGGGGTAATTTTGTCCCAGAAAAAACTTACAAAACAACCTAACAGAATCGACGGCGATATGATTTTTGGAAAAATTAGCCCAAGTGTCATATAAGCATTTTTTTAAGGGCCAAATAAGGAATCAAATTTTCAAGCAGTGTCGAATAAGATATTCTCTTTTTTAAGGCATGGTATTACTCTCAATGAAGATAATTTGTCCGAGCGGATTGGCACACGTTTTAGCTTTTGATTTCAATTGGAGATTATACAAAAAAGAAATAGTATCCTATGGCTCGAGTACCTTGGTGTTCCATTTATTATTCTTTCAATATTAAGCCTTCCCCGGGATGTCACATATTTTTGAATCGTGGCTACATGTTGTTGATAACTTTATATGTCCCCTTACTTTGTGGGATGGGAACAACAGTCAACACGGAAAAGTGTTTTTTGCTCGTGAGTACAAGTGATCCTAGTGTTTTAAGAAAATCAAAAAAAAATACAAGTTTCAAAAAAATCTGGCAAAATTCTGGATGTAGCCAATGGTGTATTCTACAGACGTGCAAAAGATCAACTTCAAATACATTGTATGCTGAACTACACGAAAATGAAAAAATCTAATAAATTTAGAGATTTGAAAATAAGCATACTCAGATCCACACTTTTGTCATTTTTGCGCAACTCAAAATACAAAGTATTTGAAGCTGATATTTGGCACGTTTGTATAATATACCAATGGCTACATTCGGGAATTATTTCAGAATTTTTTGAAACTCGTAAATATCTTTTTCGGTTTTTTTTAAAACGGCGGGATCACTAGTGCCCGGGAGCCCAAAATCTCCACTCTAGTCAACAACGTTATTTGCTCCATATGGCATTGTCGGAAAAAAATACAAGAACAAATGAATCTTTTATCACACGTGTTTCCTTATATATCACCTAGTGGCGACTCTGAGCTATCCTGCATAGTATATAACAATACGTGTGGCGGCAATAAACCGGAGAGTGGCTTAGCAAAAGAATTGTGTCCCGGTTGGGTGTGCGCTGTGTAAGCTTCTAATGCTTGATGATTTATGTTTTGTGTAGTCTATAATATTTTGTGATTAACCTTGAAAGTGCTTTTGTGCACCCTACCATATATAGTTGTTGATGACGCTTGACAGTGTTTTTTGTTGGATTACAATTTTATAACAAAATTGAATTATATAGGATGCAGAGACCGGATGCGGTGAATTCCTTCATTTTCTAAGAAACATTACATAGAGCCATGGGTGCGCTTGACTGACTGTCTTGGCGATCTGCATTCCACTTTTGAGGCTGACAAGACGTCTCTTGCATATTTGAACCGTTGGTCTAGCCTGGGTCCGGGTTACACCTTGGCGTCTTCAGATTGGTGGAGAATCTTTTGTTCTGGGCAAACCTTTTTTTTTTGAGAATATTCCAATTGAATTGGTCGGAGTATTTATTTTGGCTCCTCGACTCCACTTCATCGGTACTGTGTGTGTGCGGTATGTAGTGTAGTCCAAACTGAAAAGACAACGGGTTGTCGGCATCGGGACTCGCAGTAGCAAGAAATAGCTACTCCAACACATAGGCAAATAGAATGACGAAAAAGACGCTGATGTGAGAAACATGGACCCAAATACTCACTCCGTTTCTTGCTCACTTCGTTTCAAAAGATAAACGAATTATGCGTATCATGCTACTCGGTTCAAAAGATAAGGCGTATAATTATTTCAAATGTCTATATCCTCTAACTTTGACTAAATGTATAGATAGAAATAACAATATGTAGATCAATATTCATCGTCAAATATATTTACATAATGTTTTATTTAATATTGTAATCTTTGACTTTTAACTAAAAAGGATGTTGTATACTCAGAGGACTTTCAAAGGGTCTTTTATCCCAGAGCTTCTTAGATTCAAAGGACTTTCAAAGGGTCTTTTGAGAATTTAAATTCTTCAAAATCCATGCTAAGTAGGTTATTTATTCGTATGATTTCAAACTATTGCCAATGTGCTTTTGGTTTGGCTCGTGCTGAGCGTCCTCCGGGGAATCAGAACCCCCGACCCCCGCCTTTTGCATCGTCTGACTGAGACAAATCACAACCATTTGATCCGTCATCGCCTCCTCTCCACCTCCAGAAAGCATTTTCGTTTCTCAACATATTTGTAAAAATGGGACCACATCCGCTACATATCCAGTTCCGGAGCCTTTTTTTATCCAACTCGGGTAGACACTTCAGTTGTTCTTTTTTCTCCAACTCTCGTAGAGACTTCATGTGAGTGAGTTGTACCAATCTGTGCAGACACACTAAGCAATATTATAGCTCTTGCGATGATGCTCGATAAGTGGACCACACGGTAGAGAAAGGGAATTAATCTAAGATGGAGGTAGCTGCATGCACGTACAAATGAAGAGTCGTTTAGCGCGTTAGTGTTCTATGAGGCGAAGATACTAAAGTGTAACGGTGGTTGTCCTTGTTTAGCTGGGACAATCTGCACTCTTGGAGTCAATACTGCTGGACTAGGTCGCATGAATCTGCCCATCACAGAATTATCACTACGCGAGGGTTAACGATAGTGTGGTCTTTCGATTGGGAGGCTATTGCATACGTTTTAGCAAAATCATGTACGATAGGGATAGGGAAGGTCATCGCACACGATTTAGGGCGCGTTTGGTACGCTGCATGGCCTTTTGCGCCTCGCCAGATTTGCCTGCGCAGGGTCTGGTTGGGTAAATGCAGTCTCTCGGCCATGTTGTGTATGCCGTTTGGAAAATTACTCATTTGTTAAAAGAGAGATACATGCAGTGCCCACTCGGTATGAGAGATATCCAATATGTTCTGCAGACAATGCATGATGAAGTTTCATTATGCGGGATATCGAAATACGGGAACGAGTAAAAGGATACTTGCCGGTTAACGAGATAGACAAAGATATAGTGAACCAAACATTGATTCATGGAAATATCGGAATACCTTATCTCGGGTAAAGTTCAGTATCGCGAGCAATGGAAATGATATATTAATAGCCAACAGGTTCAACAGAGATCTTCGTATAACAGTAGTGGTCAATTAAGACGTCCATGGTCCTTTTTTTACGCACATTACCGTAGGGGGTTTACCGTAGGGGAAACCCCCTACGGTGTATTTTCACTATTGGTTAAGCCAAACAAACAAGTTCAGAATACAATCAGGGGGTTGAAACTGGAAAGAAGTATACATAATTAAGGAATTAGCTCCCTAAGCCACTGCAAAAGTGGTTGTACTAAAGCTGGCTTCACTCTGTGTTGATGAAGCGCCAAGTCAGCTTGAAATCACACTTTCCATCTCCCAAACGAAGGCACTTGACCTTGAAAAATAAACTCGTTTCGACATTTCCATATATTAAAATGAACTGGGATTCCCTAGCCGCAGGCCCTCCCTCCCCACTATATAAAGGAGGGGAGGGGCACCCCTCCTACCACTGAATTGAGTTGTGGAGGTGCGCCTCCCCCTCACGAGTTGGTCTTGATCTAAAAAGGTTTTGAGGCGTCCTCTCTTGTTTGAGGTGTTCTCCTCGATTAAATCTAGATCTAATATCTCTCTCTCTCTCTCTCTCTCTCTCTCTCTCTATCTCTCTCTCGCTCTCTCATGTGTTGAGATCTCCACCTTCATATATACCAGTGGTGGCTAAGCTGGAACGGCGTAGCTCTGCTAAACCAGATCCGATGGATGTGTGCGAATTCTCAGAGGGGTGAGCCATCGGACTACAAACGTTTGGCCCTCGCTCTGTTGGATCCATAAGGATGGACACGTGGAGTCGGCGACATTCTCTGCTAGGCTTAGCCGAGAGAATCTTCTACAAGCTTCATCAGTGTCGTCATCAACATCTTTTCCGCTTCAATGGTGTCGGTAACGAATTGCAGTTGGATTTTTACTAGTGTTGTTTCTTGTATCTTCATAGTAGATCTTGATTGTTGCGTAGTTGTGGCGATTTTTTTTGTTTTTCTGTTACACAACCCTACACAGACCCCTGGTAGCCATGGATGCAAATGGCCCAAAAAAGTCATGCAGGTAACCATACACCCCCTGGGTTAGAGCGTGTGTGTTGTTACTTTGTTACTGACTAGGATCTTCCAACTAAGTTGTGTACCAATATTTCCCAAATTTAAGTAGTCAGTAAAAAATCTGACGCCCCCGGTAACGTATTGATAGAAAATTCTAGCGACTTAGAAACAAGTCAGTTGCATGTCACCCGGAAACAAAGTGCCAAGTACAGCGTCCCAACCCTCGACCAATACGTCGTGCTATCTAACATTTTTTTCCATACGACTTCACGGGAGCGGGGTTCCACTATGAAATGATAACAGAACATAGTATTTGTCTAAACCATAGATGAAATCTAAAACGAAACTAAAAACCAGGCAAGTAGAAAAACTCAGAACATAAAATATTTTCAAATTCGGATCATTTTGTGCTAGACTTTAGAAAAAGTCAGTTTGTCCCTTTTCATTGAAAATCAAACAGCCTTGCTGTGCTGCACTGCCCGGTTTGCCCCCACACTTTCAGCAGTACTTACTTGGCTGTAATAACAAGATCTAACCTGCATCGTGCGCACGCAAGGACGCAGCAGGACCACGTGGTCAGTTCCTCGTGCACATATCCACGCGTGAAATTCAACTTAACATTGCTTCGCCTTTATTTTCTCTGTCGCTGTTCGGCGGCGAATCTATTGCGTCGCCCATCGACTGATCACCGTCGCGAGCGAGCGCCATGCACAGTTCCTGCGTTGTCCGTTCGATAGCTCCACAGCGGTCGCCATCGCGCCAAAGCTGCAGAAGGAAGGCGCTGGTGAGCGTCGTATTCGGTAAATTCCCCCATCGCGCGCGGGTGACGTCGCCGGAGCCTCCCCGGACAGCGCCAAACGCCGAATCTTGGCCGGATCGGAGCAGCAGGAGCCGGGGGCGAGGGCGACGGCGCCGTGTCACGCCGGAACTGTTGCTGATGCTACCTGTGACTGTGGCATTGGTGTTGGTGGTGTGAATGCCTGGGCCTCCGCGACGTGCCGGCAGGGCCCGCGCCCGGCCAAGGAGAGGCCGAGGAAGAGCGTCACTGTGTGCCTGTCACTGTGTGTGCTCTGCTGGGCCGGGGCAGGGATGTCTGTGCGGCAGTGCGTGGTCCTGTTTTCATAATTGATACCAGGCCGTAATCTTACTGTCCCCATTACATTTCTCCAAAAGACCGGCTGTCCACCCCGATCGACCATCGCCGGCGACGATATCAGCCGCGAAGGCCACGGCCTCCCCGACTCCGCCACTCCGTAATGGCCGACGATGTGCTGATTCCGATCAATTTGGCCAGTGGCCAGAGCCTCGTTGCCGGTAGTGGTCGTCCCATGCCGTAGCTGTTTTGTGGAGGTGGATTAGCAGTTTCCGGATCTCTTTCTGTTAGCTACGTCACTGCCGCGACCGCTGCTGCAGTCGGTGTCGACTGTGCGGCGTTGCCAATTTCCGTCTCAAACTCGACCTTCGAAGACGTCGAGGAGGACAATTTTCGCATCAGCGCGGCTACCATCTAAACTCCGACGGGCAGCCGGCCGGTCTCCTACTTGCATAAGGTGTTTGACAAACTATTTGGTGTTGGATTTTATTGGGCTAGTCTCTCTAAATGGGCCCAACAAATCCTAAAATCTCACAGTCCCATCTAACAAGGGTGTATATCATGTATGTACAGGAAGTGGAATGGGACTAAAGTTTAGTCTCATACTGCTAGCTGGGAGAGAGTTGAAGCAGGTTATAAGGTGAGATCTTCTAGTCTCACTAAGTGAGTTAGCATAGAAGGAGCTCACGCGCGCTCCTCCGCCGCCACCGCCCGCCTCGCCACGCCTCGCACGCGCGTCGCGTCGCGTGAATCGAGTTAGAGTTAGAGCTCGTTTTTTGTGGAAGATTATTTTTGGTGCGCACCATCTATGAGATGTACGTGTCAACACGCATGTGCATGCTTGACACGTACCCTGTGCTTCCACAATCTTCCTGTCTCCACTGCGTAGTTCCTTTTGCTGTGCTGCTTCCAGGCTTCTTCATCCCGGCGACCGCGTGCATGGCTGTCCGGGAGAGCAGGCCTCCGAAACCCCGTCCGCTGAGATCCTGCACCGGGAGACGGGCGATAAGGTTTTTGGGAAGCGTGTCGGCGCGACTGCTCGCTTCCCTTCGCCGACTTCAACACTGAAGCCGGCGGTCTGTCTGCTACATTGTCACCGTCATGGCCTTCCTCGACAACAACGCTGTGGTGGAGACCTTCCCGGTCAACACGTATGTGTTGATTCTCTCTCTGTTTGCACTAGTGGTTTGTCCATATGCAGATCTGCTAGATATGTCGCGTATGTGATTAGATCTGCTAGTGCATATATGATGTTGTTTTCGGTAATTAATCTCATGTGGAAATTGCCTAATATTCCAACATTTGGTGCCCTATTTTAAGCCAGGTGTTGGAGCTGAGATTTTTTTGGGTGCCCTAGGAACATTTTTTGACGTTGTAAATTTCACTTCAAACAGTTTTTGGCGCCCTAACTCTATGCTTGGAAATCCTTGAGCGGGCAGAATAGCTAGTAACACTAACTCGCACCCATTTTTAATGGAGTCATTTTTGGTTTATGCTGTGTAGATATAAAGAATTGTGTCTCGGTGTAGAGGATTTGACACTGGGCAGTACCTCCACAACCCCTGGCGTAGGCCGCAAGGGAGCGTCGGCCGTGCGAGGGAGGTCCCATGCGCGCCTACGTACGTACGACACCGACGATGCGTTCTCCTGCACTGCAACCGCCCGTTGGTCCTTGAGCTCAAGCTCGATTGGACGGCACGTAGGCGAGATGCTGAAAGGGGAAGCTACGTAGATAGGATGCCTTTCTGGTTCGGTCTCTCACTGCACGCGTGTTCTTTCACTTCCATCTGCAAATACTAGGTACGCACGTGGGAGCAAGTACGGCTAGAGGTAATCTGAGACGGTGGCTGGCAGGATCGTGCGTTAAGTTCGTTTAATTGCAGCAGGCCACGTATCGCCACGGCCCTAGATGATGCGCCTGGTCCGGTTCGGCCCGTTGCCACGTGCCCACGTTGGTCTTCTAGCTAGGGCGGGGCTCGGGAGCATCTTTCTTCCAACGCGTACTAGTATTGTTTTTTTCTTTCCATTCGCTGTTTCTCACGTTTTTCTAGATGCGCTGCTGCTCACGTCTACATGTTCATCTCAATCACCGTCATGCCATGTTTCAGAAATGGCGTCCATACAACTCGCCAAAAAAAAAAAGGTGGCAGCCATACCCAGAGCTGCCGGTGGGCTTCACGCGCTCCGTCATAACAGATCAGCCAAATGGCCCATACGCTAGTTGCGCCAACAGTAATACTTTCAGCCGAGCTCAAAACTGAATTGGCCTTGCATGTTTGCCTTGTTCTATCATTTTTTTTAGGCTTTCTTGTTCCATCATTTATGACCTACAATTATCGGATAAGATAAGAGGTGAAAAAAAAGGTTTATTCAAACAAACCATGTTTAACTTCTCTTCGGTGCGAAACTCTCGTCTAATCTTAGCTGATCAAGCTCAAGCATTCAAGGCAACATATAGAGTTCAAACACACTTTTTTTATCAGTCGGGGAACATGCAAAAGACGGTACAACAACAAATAAAACCACCATTTCTTGGTGTTGTAAACAAGTGCACCCTAAAGATGTTTGAAAATCGGCAACAACATTTTTGGTTCCCTGAAGAGGAGAAACGACTTGGGAAAACAACATGAGCGTTCCCGAACCATGCGTCACTACACACGTACTGCCTTCTATCTAAACAATTGCGTCACCATTGAACCTGGGGAACTGGTCTCCAACGCGATTGGCCACTCATCTGAAGAAGGTGGAGGAATCTGCAGGTGAGCATGCGCCCTCTATTACCGAATAATAGTTTTCATACCTATGTAATGTAGGGCCGGTCCAATAAAATGTTTTTCTGACGAATAAAAATGAATACAATTTATACTAAACTTTTATACTTCTGTTGGTCTTATTTTTTAGCATGTTGTTGTATTATAAGTACAAATTTTTGTTTTGCATGGTTTAATGTCATAACTGGCATTATTAATAAATATTAGTTGGTGTATTTTATGTTTGTAGTGAATTCATTGAAATATACTAAACTATATTTTGTACAAATTTTGTTCTAGATCTATTTTTTTCTACAATGCATAATCTGTATAATTATTTAGGGTAAAATTCTGTAAAGCGTATGATCTTACAAATGTCCAATAGCAGTTTCTAGCGTATAGTTAAGCAAGCATATTTATACAAACTTGTAGAGTTTAAACTGAACCTATTATGCTACTTTCTCATTGTCAAAATTGTTTAGAAAGTTGGAATTTAACAAAATGTGCATGCTTTGTTCTTGGCATTGAAACAACATTTTATTAGAGTAATCATCAATGAAAAAAATAGTGTGAATTCTAATCTATTAGCGTTTGTAAATTTGTTATTTGATATGCTCTTATGCAGGGGCGGAGACGGGATTTGAGAATAAAGGGGGTCGGACATGGCAAATCTGAGTTAGGGGGACAACAGAGCTATTGTCGTCGAAAAATCATGTTGAAATTATCCTTAAATACTACTTTTTTTAGTTGTACAATGCCATAAGGGGGGTCAGGCCCCTGCTAGTCCCCCTAGCTCCGCCACTGCTATTATGCAATGTTCTTGTTATCATTTGGTAGTCTCTAGCCATTTTATGAAGTAAAACATTGTTTAACAAAATTAAACATGGTAATCTAGTTATGTAGATTTTTGTAGAACCTACAAGACTCATTGGAAACAGAATAGATGGTAACTAAACTTGTTGCCGCATGTCACGTTGGTTCGTTATTATATCCCAGGAGGGCCGGGGTGTATGTGCTTCCACAAATGAACCATATTATTATGTTAAGATAGTCCTCCGTCCCACAATGTAAGGCGTATATTATTTCTTATCATCTTACTTCAGGTGTTTCACCACTAATAATAGTAAAGTGTATGGATTAAGCTTGTATAAATGGCATAGTTGCATCTTGTCTTATAGAATACATTCATATCTTTTTATACTTTTAAAACATATTATAAGTCAAAATCATACTCAAATTGTACGTTCTTTACCAGGAAAATTCATTCATGATGTAAAATTTAAGAAGGGAGTAATGAATAATAGTATAGTGATTATTACTCCCTCCGTTTTTAAATATAAGATATTGTAGCATTTGTTCACATCCACGTTTTAGTGTATATGTTAATTCATTTTAATATGCATCTAGACAATATGTGAAACACCTAAAAACATCTTATATTTAAAAACGGAGGGAGTATATATTTTACCATTGTGGAACCTTCTCTTATTGGACCTCTGGTCGGCCCTGATGTAATGCAGCCATCGTTATGTAATATTATTTGTTCTCTCACATGATAGTTTCCGAACTAGATGGTTTTGGTACGAAAGACATTCTAATAGCAGAGCTAGAGTTATGTTTTCAGAAAACTCCACTTCAATTTTTTATTTATAAAAGGCATTTTATTAATGCCCAACTTTGAGTTGACAAAGCGAGAGGCTCCAACGAGGTTCATTACATTGCTGCGGCATACAACTTCGCCAAAGGTAAAAGAAAATGTTGCGGCATAGATCTTAGCCAAAGGAAACTACAACTAGGTCGGCGACGAAGGCACCAAAGCGGAGTTAGGATCTCGCAGGGATGCATGAGGCAAGGATCTCCTTAAGCTTTCCGACCAACCAGCTTGCTCCCACGCGATCCAGCGGCTTGAGAAGAGGAAGCCACGCCTGCATAAATAGCATAGATTTGAAGATAATATTAACGGGGTGTTTGATTGTTTTCTTTTCGATGGCAAGCTTCTTCCTGACAGACAAAAGAGCCCACGATTGGGCTGTAAACAAGAACCAATAAGTCTGTGAGCCTGTCCACAAAATTGAGCAAGAATAGCGGAAAATAGCGTGAAGTTTGAAGGGCACCAAGCCCTCCTTAGAGCTTGGTGCAGAACAGACCACGCAAACATTGCAACTGAACACTTAAAATACATGTGTGAGGCATCTTCCTCAGCACCGCAGAGTGCACATTTGCCATCCAACGGCCCCTGCCGTGTTGCTAGTTGGGACCCAGATGGCAGCCAGTCTAACACAGGCTGCCACGAGAAGATTTTTATCTTAAGGGGAAGTTTAGCCTCCCAAAGTTCCTTAAACTGCACCACTGTCGCCCCTTGCGACAGCTACTTATACATCAAATTTACAGAGTATTTTCGCGAAGAATCAAGCGTCCAAGAGATGATATCATGCTCGGTGGTGAGCGTAGTTGTGTTGAGGATATTCTCGAGCTCCCTACACTGGTTCGCAACAGCGAGACCCAGGGATCATCTAAATCTGCAGTCGGCAATTACCACTTGTGCAACTGAGATGTTAGTATTGTCACAAATTTTGAACAACAAAGGGAAACGGAATTTGAGGGGGTCCTCCCCATGCCACCAGTCCAACCAGAAGCTTGTACGTTTCCCATTTTCACTTCATGTTTGGCTCCCACTTTGAAATTATGTTTGATTTTATGAAGGCTTCTCTAGAACTTCGAACCCCCTTGGTCCGAGCTCGAAAAAATGTTCCCGTTATGAGTATACTTTGCTCTAATTTGCAAAGTCCAAATGGAGTTATCCATCTCGTAGATTTTCCAGATTCATTTCAGCATCAGCTCCATGTTCATGTGTCGGGAGTTGAGAATGCCAAGACCCCCACATTTTTGGGTCTGCAGACTGCAGGCCAGTTCACCATATGCATGGTACTTACGTGTCGGACCCGATCCCTCCCAAAATAATCTGGCTCGGCGAGAATCAAACTGTTCGTGGACGCCTTCTAGGAGAAGAAAAAGTCACATGGCATACATGGGTAGACTGGCAAGGCAAGAGTTGGACAAAATTAGCCTCCCCCGAGGAAAGTAACGGACCAATCCAGGGTTCGACTCTGGCTGCAAGATTTTGGACAAGGAAAAACCACTCTTCAATTGTAAGTTTCTTGTCGGAGATGGGTAAGCCCAAGTAGATGAAAGAAAAACTTCCCAATTTGCAGTTCAGCTGGTTGGCTACCATGGTCTGAAACTAACTAGACTGACCAAGAATGAAAACTTCACTTTTAAGATAATTGATCTTGAGCCCCGACATGATCTCGAAACATATGAGCAGCAATTTCAGATGCGCTACGTCTGCCTCATTGCCTTGGATAAGGATGATAGTGTCGTCAGCTTAGTGTAGATGTGTGATGGCCCCTGGCACTAGGTGCGGCACCACGCCGTGAATGTGGTATGCTGCATTTGCTGCGGAGAGAATAGCTAAGAGCCCTTAGCCCAGGAAGTGGAAAAGCAGTGGAGAAAGTGGGTCCCCTTGATGCACTCCCCGGTGATTTCGGAAAAAAGGCTCCAATTCTCTGTTTTTGGAAATCTCAGTCTGTCCGCCGGATATCAGTTGTTGAATTCTATGAATGAAGCCTGCATCGAACCCTTTTCGACGCAGCACTTCCAGCAAAAAAATCCCAGTTCACCGTGTCGTAGGCTTTCTCAAAGTCGAGTTTAAGCAAGATGCCCTCAAGCTTCTTACTTTTCAGCTCGTGGACCATCTCATGTAGGGCAAGATCACCATCTAAAATGAAACGCACCTTGAAGAACGCAGTTTGGTTTGGGTTGATAATTCTATGAGCAATTGGGTCCAACCGGGTCGCAAAGGCCTTCGAGATGATCTTGAAGATCATGTTGATCAAGGCAATTGGGTGGAACTGTGATATTTTGTCAGCCCTTGGACTTTCGGAAT
The DNA here is from genome assembly GCA_947311845.1 of Poa pratensis. Taxonomy (NCBI): domain Eukaryota; kingdom Viridiplantae; phylum Streptophyta; class Magnoliopsida; order Poales; family Poaceae; genus Poa; species Poa pratensis. The sequence goes on along the minus strand of CAMZMU010000083.1, from coordinate 13,758,498 downwards.
CAGTGTCAACACCCCAAAGTTGAGCAGAGAAATGTCTATCCTCCGTAGGATAAAATCATTGAGAATATGAAGGATGCCGAGTTATACTAAAGGCCCGCTTTCTTGAAAAAGGGAATAGGGAAACCATCCGGCCCGGGTGTAGTGTCAGATTTCATCTCATTGACTATATGTTTTAGCTCGTCTTCGGTAAAAGTGATGGCCAGGAGGTTATTGTCTTCGGGTGTGGCCTGCCTTTCCACCCCCAGGTGTTAGCAGCTAAACCACAGCAGCGAGCAGACGTGGTTCCAAGCAGGGCCCGATATAACCCGTAAATATGCTCCCGCAATTCCATTTTCCCGGAGATGATTCCATTATCAATGGGCACGGACGAGATGTTGCATTTTCGCCTTCTCCCATTGGCTACGTCATGAAAATATGCAGTATTGGCGTCCCCCTGGAGCGCCCATCTAAAGCTCCCTCTTTGTCGCCAATATTCTTTCTCCAACCTGTAAATTTGGAGAAGTTGGTTTTCTGAGTGATAACGATAGGCCCACTCCTCGTCATCAAGACCCGTCGAGTCCGCTTTGCAATCCACGCTCTGGATTAGGGACAGCAGATTTTCTTTCTTCTGACGGGAATCTTTCCCAAGATTACGACTCCACCCTCGGAGAAATTGTCTCGTGCTACTGCTCATGATGTTCCAGCAATCAATAATGTCACTACCTCCTACTTTCAAAGCTAAGTTCTCCCAAGAACCAACCATAATATCCGGATTTCCGGCAATTCGAACCAACCAGTTTCGAAAAAGAACCGATTGCTTCGGACCGGGGTGCCCTCACCCGTGTGCAAAATGAGCAGAGTGTGGTCCGAGCCGAGGCTGGTCTCGGCCACAAGAGTACACAGAGGGAGGCATGCTTCTAGAGTAGCTGATATAAACACCCGCTCGAGGAGGCACATCACCGATTTATACGTTTGTTAGTCCAAGTGTACCTCGCACCCGAGCGAGGGATCTTAGTCATGTCCCAATTGGCGATATGTGAGTTGAAGAGGTTGATCCGGGCCCAGTTGATTCTATCCTTGTTTTTCTCATGGCTGCTACGAATCAAATTGAAGTCGCCTCCCATCAACACAGGGAAAGGGCATCTTGCAATTTTGGCTGAGATTTCAACAAGGAATTCTGCACATTTAGCATGGTCAGCAGGATCGTAAACGCCTATCAACACTAGTTTTCTTTTGGTAGAGTTATGCAACACCTCCAGACTAAGGTAGCACCGGACCCTGTCGATGCTACCAACTTCAAAGAGACTATCTCTGACTCCCATGAGCAGTCCCCAGGAATGCCCGTTAGCCGGGAGCCAACTCCAAAAAAATCTGTCCCCAACTTCTAAGCTACGCAGCTCCTGATCTCATTTTGTGTAGAACAGACTTTGTTATTGTTTCATTTTGATCTCATTTTTTTCGAGAAAGGGAGAGACCCGGCCTCTTCATCGGAACGATATACACAACCATTTTTATTGCAAAGTTTCAGTAGCTAAGTTTTACATATCACGGATTACATTTACATATAGTTGAAACATGAATCAACCAGCATTGGTGTTATAGCGGCGGCTAGAGTTGCTCTAGATGTTAGTATAAACTACTAGTGATACATGGTAGCAGCTATTTTTATCTGTAATATGCTCAACTTAACATAGAGTACTTACCCAAGTCCATAGAAGATGGATGTCAAAAGAATAATCAACTGTAATTGCCATTTCGTCTGATAAACAGGGAAGTTATTAGCATTCTGTAACTAGGTTCTTCTCAGATTTTTTTATGATCGACTAGTACTGACTAACTACCATAATAAGCTTTAAAAAAACCATACTGATAATTTGATAAATCTAAATACTACTACTAGTGCAATTCTACCTACAAAACAATCAGCTAATAACTACTTACTGCTATTATGCAGTATTCTCATTAGCATGCTCACAGTCATAGCATGTTCATGCTAATGGAGAGAGGCCGCCGTGGACTCCAAGACGCTTTCTAACAAAGAGGTAAAAGAGAAAGAAAAATTAAGAAAGGCACAAGAAGTGGCATTCTTCTTCTTCTTTTATGCAAGTAAAACATTTTTCTTCAGTCTCCAGGAGTCTCACTTGCTCTGCACCCCTGCTTCGGCAGCTCTCCGCGGGGTGCTCTTCCGCCGGCTTCCATTCTGCCGGAATCCGTTCAGCGGCCTCGCCTTCTCGCCGATATGCTTCTCTGTCGCTGACTCCGGGACACGCTTCGACTGTCGCCGCCTCTTCTTCCCTCCGTTCTGGGCTGCGCTCTTCGAGTCCTTGCTCGTCGCAACCTTCTTTGCGTGGTCGCCGTTGTCTTCAACCTTGGCCATGTCCTCTTCCTCATCGTCGATGTCATCCTTGAAAATCTTCTGTGGCCTGCCCCTCCTCTTGTAAACTGGCCTCACCTCCTCGGCCTCGCTGCCGGCGTCCTCCTTCGCAGCTTCCATCGATTTCTTGGTCTTTCCACCTCTAGGCCTACCCATCCAGGACCCAGGCAGCCTAACCAACTGATAGAGATAGCTAATCACAGAACTGCAAATAGCCGGAACAAATCGAGTCAGACTAGCTTAGAAAGAATCATACAAATAGCTGTTGCATAAAAAGACATGATTCCAACATCCCAAATCTGTAACTTCGAATGGCTAACAGAAAGACCTACTATGAATGCCTAGAAGAAGGTTCAGGATAAGCAGCTGTTTATTTGCAGCTAGGCTATTTAAACGATGTGTGTCCTTATAGATGCATGCCATCTGGTGTTGGGGGTAGAAGAAGTAGAAACTCTCTCGAAGTCCCAATGATCTCACCACAAATCAGTCCGAAGAACCAAGAACATCAAAGGAGATATTGGTCTCCGCAAATATTCCAGGTGGAAAGGAAAGGAAGTTTGTTTGGTGAGTACCAAAGGAGAACCAACCACAAAGCAACCTAGCTACTGTACCAACCAAAAACAAGGGGCAAGAACTATGTGAGCAGCCTCATATCTAGCTACTATCTAGAACACCAAATAATCACCCATATGTATGTACAAAGTAGGGATTAATAAAGAAAATAAAAACGATGAAGAACATGGAACTGACCTTTAAGGTATCACGCGGAGTCTGGAAAGGGTTGAAACTCTTTTCAACTGGATTTTTGCAAGCAGGAGAGGAGATCTTCAAAGGCTAGTTGGGCTGGACTGGTCTATGCGGTTCCTCTTGGGCAAGAACAAGATGAAGAACCAGGTGAAGAACAGAGGAGGTACATGGGATGCTCTGTTGCGGTTAATGGAATTTGGGTAGACTAGCAGATACGGACGGTGAGGCTTTGTTGAAGATTGTGCGCACACAGAGAAGAGAAGAAACCAGGAGGCAGAGGAGGAACTGGTTACACTTCTCTAGAGAGAGAGAGAGAGTGAGAGAGGAGAGTTCCTTCTTGCGTTGCGTGGTGGAGATATACCCCATGAGCCGCAGTAACAACGTGGAGGAATGTACCTGCAGGTCCTCGGACAGCGTCACAGTAGTAAAGCGATTTACAGTATCAAACACAAATTACCACTACTACTCTACTGCTTTACATTTGGCCACCGAGCGGGAACATGTAACATCAGAGATGAGACAACGCCAATGTGAAATGTCCCCTGACGACGCAGTGTACGTGGATGCACTGATGATTCTTGTTTGGAGGGAAAATGTGCAGAGAGAGAGAGAGGTAAATGCTGCAAGAAATAAGAGATTTACCACCTTGGTAGAAACCAACAAGCTTGGCCTCGGTCCTAATATGCCCGGTCGCCGTACCTTCTATGCACGGAGACGGAGGACGAACCAACAACTTGGACTCCAGGGATGGTTTTGTTCGTCACGTAGTTATGGTTGTCTTGTGCATCCTCCACGGATAACGCTGTGGACTGTCGAGCAGTACTAGTTGTTTAATTTGCGGCCGGAGCCTGGGCTAACATGTGTTTAGGCGTGTTTGGTTTGAGTTTAAGCCTATGATGCTTTTATTAGGTGGCCAAAAAATTGGCAACTTTTACCTACACATGATTTTGGAGTTTGAAACAAAAAATACTAATTGGGTGAAGAGACGTCGGTATGTTGTAATTAGACTTTGGCAACCTTTCGAAAAAATCCTAATTTTTTTGTAGTGTATATGTTGGTGACCAACCAAACATGCATCTAGTTCCCTGGTTTAATGGAGTTGTAATGTCACTAGATTATGATGTGGTTTTAGGTTAGGGAAATGTATATTTTTGGGTCATGAACTATTGTCAAAGTTTAGATTTATCTCCAAAAACCTATACCAGAAATTATTGATCAATCAAATGTCAAAATCATCTACACTTGGTACATTGCCACATTGAAACAGTTTTACCAATGTTGTAGCAATGGTTTTGCACATGCGTCACCAAGTTAGTAACAAAATTTAAAAAGTATAGGGGGTATCAGAAAAAATGAGATAAAAATGAAAAATTATAGTTTTCTATTTTTGAAAATTTAAGTAAGGTAAATGATGATACAAATAAAAAGGAATGTTTAGAAACAAATAGCGAGAAAATAAGTTTTTAGGAAAAATAAATTCATTTAAAACGGCATTTTAATCCAAGTTGTTATGAAATCTTGAGGAAAGCAAAAAAAATGATAAGAAATTTAGAAAAGCAAATTGTTATAGATAAAATATGGAAAATTGAGTTTTTTAAAAATAGTAACATCACTTATCGAATAATTTGATTGATAAACTTTTTGTATTGTTATAAGTTTTCAGTTCGTTATAAATTTATTAACGTCACTACATTATTTATAACAATTTCCCCTTCCCAATTTTTATCCTCAGAGTTTGCAAAAATGTTTTCACCGTCATGTATAGAAAATTGTTGCCAAGTTATCATGAAAATACCTTTTGATGGATCTTGTGACCAAATTTAGACGATCTTTACACTTGAGACTTGAGAGACAATGCATTTATGTTACTAGAGTTGAGGGACCATACTTACAATTTGACAATTATTGAGAAACCATAAATATAATTGTTCAATTACGTTATGAAAAAGTTTCCCATCATAAAATGAAATTTTAGACTCCTTTAAATCTCGAGAATGCTCGTGACTTAAAAAGTTTAAGTAGCAAACAAAACTACACGAAGATGAACATATAGCAATACATACGGTGTGGCACTGTGGCTCATCCATAGTCAGTTTTAATTGCGAGGGTTTTTCATGATTGGCTTTGAAACTCCTCCATTAGCGTGAATGATAACTTGCTTAAAATGGTTTTAGGCAAGTACATAACACATCCAAAGGACCTATTAAGGCTTGGCGCATGATAACTAGACTCAGATCAATGGGAGAAGAGGAGAATTGAGTTGACACTTTCTTAGAGGTTCTAACCACTAGTCAAGTGATTCTCTTGTTGAGGGACATTCTAAATAGTGTTGCTTCACGCTCGAGTCACTCTTGAGGTCTTTTCGGTTGTTTTAACACATGAGTAGGTCATGATGCACGAGGCCTCCGCTATAAGTCCTTGTACATAACCCTATTAACAAACATCACCACTAATCATCTAGGTACACTCTGAAAGGGCATGGCGCCCCCATGTGTGGTTTTGGTAATTAATGACAATCCCTATGGACTAATGGTTGCATTGAGTTTTACTTGTAGTGTTTGTCCATAGACCATGCTTGAACTCCATATGTTGGATTCAAGGTTGATGCCATGAGTATATTGATATAATGAAGTATTTGGCATCAAGATCATAGAGTTGAGCATATTGCAACTATGTCTTGAAGAAAAGAATTATGTGATCATTCATGGTTATCTTCAAGACATCATCTATTGAAAAGAGAAGAAAAGATACAAGGTTGATCAAGTATTGATCAACACACAAAGCTACAAGATGTACCAAGTGGGATCATGTATCTCTTGGTATGTGGTGATCGTCATCAATGTTGTGAAGCGCAAGTTCAGGAGGAGCATCTCGAAGAAATCCTAGGCTTGAAGCTTGCCACCCATTTAGAGATAATGTTCATGTGAAGATATGCCTAAGAGAGGCTCTCCCATAGTGGAGTATGGGGGAGCAATGTTTGGGTCTTCACCAAGCGAAGCGCAATCAAGAAAGGTGGTCCACTTGAAGAGATCAAGATCGACGTCATCTAGCTCAAGTGGAATGCGCAAGGCAAAGGTATGATAGGGTTTCTATTTTACCGGTCTCATGGTACTAGTTGGGAGACCGGGTTATAGGATAGATACCGTACTATCAAGAGGGGCTCTCGATTGAGCTTTAGCGTATCAGTTGGAGAGAGCTCAAACCTTTGCATACTTGCCTTCATCATATTTCTTGGTTCTTATTTGGATTTTCTCCTTGTTGGGTTTTGGTGCTTGTTGTGATCTTCATGACAAGCCCAAGTTCTCCGAAAACGGATTTCCTATGGAAAACTTGTTGCGTTTTCTGGTTGGAAATATTATCGGTCCACCTTCGAGATAGGGTCCACACCTTCCCATGTGTGGTATCCCCTCTATATTTGTGACCCTTAATATTTCCACTTTTTGTAGTAAAGCTCTTGTCGCTACCTTTCCAACAGAATTGGATTCATCTCGTTTGGAGCTTCCTTGCAAAAGTTATTGCGGTTCTCTTTTTCTGGTTCTGCAGTTTCTTCTTAGGCCGGTAGTACCGACCCCCGCCCGGTACTACCGGGTGACCCCTTGCGGAACTACCGCGGCCAGTACTGGGCCCAGTACCGCATCTCCGGATGGCTCTCTGCCTCTCGAAGTTTTCACCCGGTAGTTGCCCCGGTAGTGGCGCGGTACTACCGGGAAGGGAGCACTACCGGGCCAAGTGGTCCGGTACTACCGTTGCGCGCCGAGTCAGGGAGCGCTGACTGGTCTTCGTTCTTCCTCGAGTCAACGCGGCTCGGTACTACCGGGATCGGCCCGGTACTACCGCTGCGGCCTTTTTCTTCTGCAACGGGCAGATTTTTGAGGGGACCTATTTAAGGGGGTTTCTTCCCCAACGGTTGAAAGGACCCTTGAGCTCGAAATTTGCCACCATTGTTGACCTTGTTGAGCTTTGCTATCTCTCTATTCCTCCATGATTCTTGCCTCCATTTAGTGGGAAAAGAGAGAGGAGATCTAGATCTATTGTTCCACCAATCCATCTCTCCTCTAAGTGAGGGGAAGCTTTTGGATCTAGATCTTGGAGTTCCATTTGTTGAGTTCTTCCTTGTTCTTCCTCTCTTCTCCCCCCACAAGCATTAGTTGCTTTTGGTGGGATTTGGGAGTGAAGGATTTGACCACTTCTAGTGGTCTTGCCTTCTTGCATCGGTTGCATCGGTTTGAGTTCTCCACGGTGATACGTGGAAATCGAAGTTGAGAAGCTTGTTACTCTTGGGTACTTGGGGTGCCCTAGAGCTTGTCCTCTTGGGTACTTGGAGTGCCCTAGACGGTCCTTGTTGATCTCGGAGTTTTGGTGGCTCGCGGGATAGTTGGGAGCCTCCATTTAAGTTGTGGAGTCGCGCCCCAACCTTGTGATTCTTGTGGCTTTGGGAGCCGCGGGAATTCGGTGAGAGCCTCCAATTAAGTTGTGGAGTGTGCCTCATCCTTGTACGGGTTCGGTGACCACCCTCAAGTGTCCCATAGTAGTTCGTGGCACTCCGCATTGGTGGAGGCACGAAGGAGATTACGGTGTGCCATTTGACGGCTATTCGGGGATCACTTTGTGACTCCGCACCGCTCCAACGGAGACGTAGCTTCCATTGGGAAGTGAACTTCGGGATAAATCATCGTCTCCAAGTGCCTCGGTATTTCTATACCCGAGCTTCTTACTTATGCTATTTACTTTGTGATAGCCATCGAGCTTGAAGTAATATATCTTGCTATCACATATTTGCTTATCTTGTTTAGCATAAGGTGTTGGTGCACATAGGTTAACCTAGCTTGTTTAGGTTTCGTGCTTGATAAATTAAACGCTAGTTTTATTCCGCATTTATTCAAGACTAAACCGCAAAGAATTTTAATCGTCTATTCACCCCCCCCCCCCCCCTCTAGGCGACATCCGTGTCCTTTCACACTCCTACTCTCGAGTTATCACTACAATGACAACACTGATAGTCTGATACTAATACTCAACCCTAGTGCCATTTTACTTCTTAAGTGGTTTTGGTGTTGTTGGTAACATAATTAATGATCTAACTGTGTGTTAAAATGTTTTAGGTTAAGTTATTTGCACAAGAAGGTTGTTGACTCCTCATAAGTGAAAATAATAAAAATGGTGTCCCAATGTTCCGTTATCATTTACATATCATAGGAAAATCGTACTATCAAGGGGGGTCGCACTTTGAACTACTTTGGGGGAATCACGTACGCAAACTCACATTGCACTCACTAGCCTTCCCATTTCTTGTGATGTGGGAGAACCTTCAAAATCATGTTGTTTCTATTGCTGGGATTTAAACCAGAAGTTCTGGTCATCGTTAAACACCGGAAATTCCATATTATAACACCAAAAAAAATTGGACTGGATTTTCCATCCCTCTCCTCGGAGTTGCGCCGAGTGGTGCAACTCCCTAGAGGGGGCCGGAAATAGGATGTAGACCGGAAGTTTTTGGTGGTCAAGAACTTCTGGACTATACTCCGAAATCTCGATACAGTAGTAACGACTAGATTTTGGGGAAAACTATAGAAATCCTTTTTCCACGTTGGGAGAGGCTGCTCGTCCCATTTCCTCTATCGTCTATGAAGACAAACCATAAATGCCCAGGATCTTTCATTCTAGCCCAGCTCCAGCACGAAGTTTCACACACCAAGCTTGAACTCCGAGGAAGGGGTGTCATGGCAAATAGATTTGGTAGACCTCGATGTCATATACATTATAGACAAAGAGATTTCATGTCAACAAAACTAACCCTTCACTAGTTCATTGTATACCTGGGCATCGTTAGCCAGAAGCCCGACTTTAGAGCCTGGCTCGGCCGTCGTTTTTTTTGCCAAAAGCCTTGCTCAAAAGGCCCAAGTAGACCAAAAAAAATATAGTTTCATATTATATTTTATCCAAAATGGCTACTTTCATATTATTTATTCTTTAAAATGATTTTTCAATCAAAAATACGCACAATTTCCCTTTTTCAGGCTGGGTCGAGCTTGGGCTTGACTTTTCATGCGGAATAATCCGGGTTGGCCCAACGTTTGCCCATGCCTAGTCCATTGTATTTTTGTACTTCTCTACCTGTGCTCCTAGAACCTAGATGCCATTTCTCATGGAAGCGGAGGTAGGGGACCGCCGTACTACCCTGGTAGCTAGGAGCTGAAGTGGCCAAGTGGGTGCTCCTTTATAGCTCTGCCCCTAATTTTTTTCGATCAAGCGAGCATTATTACTTAAAAGTATTAAGCATTATATGCGATCTCTGTATAACTAGAATGCACACAATGGCAACCGTCTAATAGGATATAAAAATGGAAAAAGGCGGAAAACAAGAAACCATAAGAATTGTAGTTCGCCAATGTCACTGGAGGGCCAATCCGAAAATCTCGCGGCCATCCATGTGGCATAAAAAAATCTCTCGCCGTGTAGACACTTCCATAAATAGGTCTGGATGTTCCACCCATTGTATAGGTAACCATGAACAGAGCAAACCGATACACCGGTAGATGATCTACACAAGAGAGAAATTTTTATCATTAAAAACTTGTCATTTCTACATGGTCAAATCGACCATATTACAGCTAGCGCTCCCACCCTAATAAGAATTCTATAATTGTGATCGATTCCATGTAATATTTTTCCAAAAATATTTGCAACACTACGTGACGGATACAAGTTAGAAGCTAATTAGATGACTGAGCCTATAGAACGAGCAGACTTGCATTGGAATAATAAGTGTTTTTGATCGTCTCGTCATGATGACAGAACACACACTTCGTACTTCCATGCAAGTTGCGCTTTACAAGGTTGTCTTTAGTGAGGATTACTCCTTTGCGAATATACCATGCAAAAACTTTAAGTTTAAATGGTATTTCATTTTCCATATTTTCTTGTTATTATCGACTGGCACGTCTGCTGGGACGAGCGCTCTATACATAGAATTTACAGAGAAGAAATTCTCATGTAGGTTCAACCGAAATTTATCAGTCCCGACGATAGTTGAATCGAAGCCAACCACCCAATTAGGGCATTCCATGACGCCAGCCTGGGCCCAACTAAATCCCATCTGAAAATCATATTTGGTGGGATGATCCGAACACCGTAATTGTTAACGACGAATTGTGATCTCACAGAAGATACACCTTTTATTGGGACGATCGAAATCCCAACAAGAACTAACCACTTCTATCCAACTCGACCAACCGCCCCCGTGTTTGCCAATGCCAAGTAAAAAAGCTCCAACTCGTAAAAAGGCACCGCCGAGCGACTGCCATGCGAGACGCGGAGGGTGGTGGAACTGTGGAAGCGTGGAATGGGATGGAACATGGAAGGCGCACCACAGACTTCATCATCATGCATCGCTGCGGTGGCGGTGGCCAGCTTCCGGCACAAGGAAACACGGCCGCTCCTGCGGCTTCCTATAGCTCTCCCCGCTCCCCGGCTCGATCTGCCTTGGCGTCCACACATCCATGATTCCCCTGACGCGCAGTGGAAGCATCGGCCTGCAGAGCTCGGTGATGCACGCATGGTATAGCACTAACCTACATGGTGTGGAAAGAAAGATCGATGCAGCTCTAGTGCGGTATGCATGGTGGGCAGGGCGAGCACGTAGAGTATGTACCCGCGTTTTCTTTTACTAATCCTTTTGTTCATGGGAGCAGAGTGAGTCGTCAATGGCAGGCAGGGAGCATCGGTGGTGTGTCTGGCGCTGCCGGTTCATCCATGGCACGGCCGACAGCCTCGTGCTAGCGCCTGCGCACGCGCTGGTGCCAAGCGCGCTCGCCGCCCTCCCTTTCCCGGTTTGAAATCTGCCGCCCACCCAGGCAGGCACCCATCCCGGCTGGCTGCACCTGCACGCGCGTGCTCCTGGCCGCACCCAGGAAGGCAGCGAGCGCGGCAGGCCGTGTTCAAACAGTCGGCAGAAATTAACAGGAGCGCAGCTAGCACAGGGCTGGTCAAGGCCCCAATGAATCCACCGGCGGTCTGGTCGCCACGACGGGTGGAAAAGCCGGCGATTTTCACGCTGGCGGTCACGGGAAGGAAGGAGAGCAGAGGCAGGCGTGGCTCCTGTCGCGTGTTGCTGCCTGGCAGAGCTTCCAGTTCAAGCCTGCCGCGCTGCTTCTTTTTTCCTTTCTCTGGACTAGATGGGAGCCTGAATGCCTGATGCCTGCTACTCTGTGCAGTGGTGCGCGTGGACCGTGTGGTCGTTCGTGGACTGGAGGGGCTGAAACGCATCTATACCCTTCAAGTGGCTTGGCCCAAATGCTTTGGAGGAAAGGGGCCTTCCTACTGCTCAGCGGTCAATACCGTTCACCATCCCACAGTGCAAGCTTGGAGTAGCGCTTGGGCTTCGGCTCTCCACCCGCTCTATCGTAGCCCAAGTAAAGACTGAGAATTAAAACTCGATATAAAAAAGTAGCTCGTGGGATTTCGCCTTAAAAAAGATGTTGACCGTGGAATTCGCCTCATACTCGTCCGGACTTTAACCCTGTATAGTCAATGTTAAAATGTCTAGTCACAACTACCTATATTCGTATTTTTTTTACATGATTTATGCTTGCATTTCCCAAAACAAAATGTAGCCAATTGACCACACGACACAAGTCTAGTGTGGCTCCGCCACCTCTAACGAGTTGAGCCTAGTTTTGGAGTTGAACTTCTTTGCTGGCAAAGCTAAACGAGCCAAGTTTACGAGTCATCCATTTAAATCACTAAACGCATTCAAATACAACGTATGCAAATTTTCATATCTTATTGCCAATCTGTTATATGGTTTAGAACTGCTATCAATTGGCATCAAACTACCCTCTAAGTAGAAGTGCGGAGCCGTAGAAATAATATCGTTGTTCTAGTTCTAATTTAGTAGGAGAGTCATAAGTTTTATTCATATGCCCTCATATTCGCACACTTATAATTAAACAAGCTAATCTCGTTACTCGCGAGTTTACAGAGTCGCTGAGTTTCAAATCTGAGCTCATTGTATTAACGAGCCAAACCGAACGAACTCGTTGTTTCAACGAGCACGAACGGGCCGAGCTTCAAATCTAAGCTTATTGTGTTAACGAGCCGAACCGAACTAACTGTTGTTTCAACGAAGAGCCATGGCCTTAGTGCTAGATGCACATGACAAGAAGCTTCAATTTGGGAAATAAAAGTGTTGTCCTATTGGAGTAGAATTTTATAGCCAACTATATACTAATAAAAAATAGAAATGCCAACGATGATTATTATGTGCTAACTTTAAAAATATTTCAGGAGGTGGTAGTTGGGTTCCATTGCCTCATCAATGCTAACACTTTGAGTTTATCTTGGATCTTTCTTACAGTAATTTTTTGTCACGGATCTTTAACGGTGATTTAATTCTGAGAAGGCAAGATAATTGAACCATCGCCAAACAAGACATGGGCGTAACGCGTAAGTAGCCTCAGTTATTACGTCGACCGTGCCGCCACGACGCGCAACGGCTCCCTCTTCCGCGACGTGATCCCGGGCGCCTCCTCCATGTCCACAACCTCCAGTGCCCCATCCTCCGATCGTGGAACCACCCAGTCAAACCGTCCGACGAGGTTGGCAAGCGCGAGCTCCACGACTGCCGCCGTGAACCTGACCCCGGGGCACATCCTCCTGCCGGCGCCGAACGGTACGAGCTGAGGGTGCCGACCCCGGAAATCCACCGCGCTTCCAACGAATCTCTCCGGACGGAACTCGTCGGCGTCGTCCCACGCCGCCGGGTCTCTCCCGATGGACCAAGCGTTGATGACTACCCGGGTCGCGCGCGGGATGTCGTAGCGGTGCACGGTCGTGTGCTGCATCGATTCGCGCGGCAGTAGTAGCCCCGGCAGGTGCAGCCGCATCGTCTCCTTGATGACGGCCCGGAGATACTCCATCGCCGGGAGGTCCTGCTCGGTGACGACGAGGGGGTGACCGGCAGTACTGTTCATCGAGTGGCGCCTGATCTCTTGTTGCAGCTTTTGGCTTTTGCATCGCTCCCTTGTTGCGGAGCAGCTCGGCCATGACCCATTCCAGGACGATGATGGTCGAGTCTGTCCCTGCTCCGAACAGGTCCTGTCCAAATTATGCAGCGGGAAGTTACTTACAGAGACGAGGATCGAGTAGGCTGTTCCCGTACTAGACTATTATGGTGTGAGAGATATTTTCAGAGAACCAGAGCCGATAAAAAGAATAGAAGTTTTTTTTTTTTGAATTTTTCCACGTATATTAAACCAACAAAGAGTACACGATTACATCGATTACAAAAACAAAACTAAAAGAGACTAGCAAATCTATGAGATATTCAATCTCTTTCTTCATCCATGACACAATCTTGTACTTTTCTGAATGCAGCCGTAGAACAACGCCAACACCACCAAACCACAGACCTGTGAATACCACCGAAGGTTCTCCCTTTTTAATTTTGAGCCGCAATGCCAAGGCTTTGTGCACGCACGTAGCCATTAAATTAATCAAGCAACATCGGCAAGAGCACCACCACTGATATTCCAGGGACAAATAACCGAACCACTTTGTCGACGTCGTTGGGAGCCGAGAGAACGAATCACCATTGCCGAAGACGTAGTAGCCGGGATAGATATTGCGAGGACAAACCTCCTCGCGGCAACCATGAGAAACAATCCAAGATTGATCTGGCGAAGTAAGATCTGAAGAACCATACCTAGATAGACTTAATCTTCCAAAGCCACCATTGACGTCGGGAAGGATATCTCGCCATCGAACGAAGCGTGGAAGATCACTTATTGCAGACGATATCATCTCCATTAACGAAGAAGATGACGACCAAAACCAAACTCTACCATTAAGGACCTTCGAAAAGCGCCGTGCGCAGGTCCGAGGTCCCCACCCCTTCTAGTGCCAGAACGGCACCTAGAGGAGGCGAGGACCCGTCGAATCTTTGCCGGCGGCGACGATGAAACTGCAGAAATCACCGGCGGCGGCGGTTAGGGTTGAAACCCTAGGCGGCCGCCACGATTGCCTCCTCTCTAATTTTCGGTTGGCCGAGAATTAACATCAATTTCGTGTGCCATTCATATGTAATTGTGAAATTCTTTTGCAAATTGTAACCCTATGTACAACTTTCAAGTGCACAAATTACAATGCAAATTTAACAGTGTCAAGTCGACCGAGGTCTTACTTAATTCCCGGTCCACCTAGAACTAGCAAAAGGGTAACATATTTATGGACTATGGTGGTGTAACATGAGAGATGTTTGCCAAGCCGGCGATGCTCAGTATGCAGGACAAAACTCAAGGTAGGATGCAATTTTCAGATTGACATGACGCTATGAATGTATGACACGAAAAAGAACCTCGGACGGTCCGACCTCACTGCATTGATTGAGAGTTTGAGACGTACAAAAGTGTGTTAGCCTGCTTAGTCAAAAATAAGTACGCGACAATGACTGCAATCTAACAATTAGCTCTAATTATGAACTTTGCTGAAGATGCACTAGTCCGTCTGCTTGGTTTATGGTCACGGTTGTGGCAAAAGGTACGTTGTGGCAAAAGGAATGTTTATCTCTCAAACTATTAATCCGATTGATGGCCACGTTCACCTCGAACCCATTGCGTTTAGATATTCAAAACTATATATCAGGTTGACATGTTTCAAATATATTTTCCGTTAGTGTTTGCCTAATTATATTCACTAATTTACCAGGTTACCCGGTTATAATAATTTCGATACCATACAGGTAATTGCTTGTTGGTAACATTGCAACCACGTAGCAACTTGTGGCGTAAGCATACAATAGTCGAAATTTCACTTTGTCTTGTTTTCAAACCCTTGTCGAGATAAACTCAATGGTGACTGGTGAGATAGATAACTAATCAGGTTACGTCATCGGATTAAGACGGTCTTTATGATAAATTATTTTAGAATTTAGAATTTAACAATTAATAAGACGATATCAACATGTAAGAAATTTTTACATGCCTGTGCTACTTAGATTTTCTTGTCATAATTTGCTAAAAGTTGTAATTATCAATTTTCCCGTATCTTTGGATTACATGATAGAACATAGGAAAAGTTCCTCAATCCTAAACATTAGAGTCTTAAAAAGATCTTGGAGTATACTGTCCGCGTCGGTGGATGCAGAGGAGTGGGTTCCCAGGGACCTGGTTGTAATTTCCGTGTTCTTTGGGATATGTGCTGCAAAGTTTGGTTAATATATCTGGTGTTTACTCGCAAAAAAAAGTTCCTATAAAATTGGGGCATAGTAATCCAAGGCATTCTACAGTCTACACGGAAACATGGTAAAAAATGCAATCCTATAGCTTGCGGAGAAAATGCCCGTCTAATATGATATTTTTTTCCGTGAAGCAGTTCCAGGATGCTGCATGCAATTCTTTACCTCGAGTAGCGCCTTCACGTTGTCCCTGCTCAAGCGCCACCCATTCCCGGCAGAATCGTCTCTCTGAAGCGACAGCAGCACATGAACGAACGCCTTGACGTGACACGGCGCTCCTGCCGCCCATCGTACCACCCCAATGTCGGCGCTCGCGGCGTCGACGATCTCCTCAAGGATGCGATCGATCCTCTCGAACGCCCTGCTCACCTTGGCGTCCGTCCCGTCCACCGCCGCCACCCACACCAGCTACGGGAAGTAGTCGCCGACGTGGAACGTCCCGAGCAGCGCGTTGGCCTCCTCCAGCAGTGCGTCCACCTTGCCGCGCCAGCCGGCGCCGCCGGACGCGCGCACCCCCAGCACGATCCGCCCGTTCACGTCCTTGGCGAAGCCGCTCAGGAGCTCGCTGAGCCGCACCACGCCGCCGCCGTGAACCTGCTGCGCCTCCACCTTCCGCACCAGCTCCTCCCGCACGCCGCGGTAGGCGCGCACCCTGGCGGGGCTCAGGAGGTGGAGCACGGCGAGCTTGCGCGCGTGGCGCCAGTAGGCACCGTGTGGCGCGAAGGCGATATCCGTGCAGCCGTAGAGGAGCCGCCTTGGGATGGCGAGCGAGGGGCGGTTGGCGAATGCGTGGTCCTGCAGCTGGAGCACCTCTCGAGCGGCCGCGGCGGAGGAGACGACGAGGGTGGGCACGCGGCCGAGGCGAAGCATCATGACGGGTCCGTGGGACTTGGAGAGCGCGTGCAGGGCGCGGTGCGGGAGCGCGCCGAGCTGGTGGAGGTTACCGACCACCGGGAGGCCGGCGGGGACGGCGGGAGGCGGTGGGCGGGAGGGTTCTTTGTTCGTTTCATTATACTAGTTGAGTGCCCGTGCGTTGCTACGGAGATGTTGAGTTTTTTTCTTGCCACACACATGTAAAGCACTACATGGATGTCGAGTTTCTTTTCTTGCCACACAAGCAAGCACAACACACATTCCATGTATAGAAATGAAAACCACATAACGTTCAAAATCATTGAGATTCAATTCCCTCATAATGCATTGTGACAAATGCAATAATTTAGTGTTTTATTTATAGGAAGCAAAAAATCCAACCGATTGTCTCTTGTTAATTAAGAGCTACTCCGTTGTGCGTCAAAGAATTTTCATAAGTTGTCTTCAGCTTTATTTGCACGATACTTGAAGTGTCCATTCCAAAATGTTTTACTGGGCTCGTAACCATGCTTCATAGGGAATACATGTCGTTACTCTGAAGATTTAAGGTGGAAGATCAAATGGGGAACATAGAATACTTACACTACAAAATAGAATGAACCACTTCGCTATCATCCCCAGGAGAGCATACACTTAAAACAGAATACCCAGTCATATTCTCTAGATGAATACCACAACATTGTGAAAAAAACGCTTTTAGTGGTATTTAGAGAAATGCTCCTATCCGAGCAATTTATTTGCTCGTACAACTGGCAGACAAGCAATCTAAAATACATCTAACACTACTACTTTGTTCCAATTTGTGACGAGACATTGCTGTCTTTTTCAGGTTGTAGAGTCCGACGTGATTCACCCCTCCTCTTTGGCAAAGGTTGGCAGCCGAGTCACTTCATCATATGAGAATACAATAGAGTCTCATCTGCGGGACAGAATGAGCGAAACAATGAGATCACTTCACATGATTCATGTCTATTCCAACAAAGATTAATTAATTTGAGGGAAAACAGAAGGGTATCATTAGTCACGTGGTCAAAGAAGTTGCAAGAAAGATAGAAAGGTTATGATTAGTAATAAATCAAAGGCGATGCAGCAAAACCATACAAAAATAACCCACGTAATGTTTTAGACAAATCAGTGTTTGTGGAGCTGAGGTGTGGTACCAAATTGCACACCTGCTGGAAGTTCGAATCCCAACGCCAGAGGTGGAAGATAGGCTACAGCTCTGGTGACAAACAACAAGAAATGAAATTCAGAGTTGTGACCGTCAGAGGATGGACACTCTGATCATCCTCACTTGCTGGTCCCTCTGGAAGCATAGAAAGTTAGAAACGCATGGGCTTTCAACAACACAAGAATACAGTTTTCTGCAACTCAAATGGTTAGAAGGATCAGAGATGAGTGGGCAACCTGGGAGCAGGTAGCAGCCGGAGGGAGATATCATCCACCGTGAGAAGTCAGTTTTAGTTTTTGTGTGTGTGGAGTTCCAGCCCGGCTTGTTTGCAAGCTAGGGCTGAGTCTTGTAATTTAAACTCGAAAAAAAAAGTGTTTGTGGAGCGATCACAACAAAGACAGCAAAAAAAAACTTTGAACTGATTCTTGTCATTTAGCTAGATGCTTGTTGGTCTCAGAATTTTTTTCTTTTTCTCCTCATCTTTGAGTACACGATCAAATTCTTTGATTAAGCTGCAAAACCTCTCTAGAATAAATCCCATTTACCATGCTGACGGGAATTAGTGTCTTTTTTATAGAACAATTGAACAAAATGGTATTTGATATGTAACCGTTAAACTGTGCAACTTGGCTGATCTGACAGCATCGATGTAGCTTGCGCTTGCACACGACCAAACGCATAGAACGGCCAGTTTTGCCAATATTCTACATTGTGTTGGCTTGCTTGATGACATGGACCAAAGAAAGGCTGATCTTTTGGAGAGACAACTGCTCGTTGAACAGCTTGAGCAGCGGAAGCAAATGCTCGAAGCACGAACGAGATGATGCAGAGAATTATTTTGAACTTGTAAAACTCATCTTGTTGTTTATATGGAGAAAGACAACCTCCAACAGAAGATAATGGAGATGGACGAGACCATCTAATTTTGCTAGAAGGTAGAAATAAAGTCAGAGCTGACACAACACTTAGAATATTGAACACCCTCGCATTTGAACACGTCACAGCACTTGCAACTTCTACAGGGAGATAGCTAGAGCTCGTCCAACAGCGAGTTCAGAAGGAGGCTGGTTCAGTCGGACATGCTTGTCTCCCATGCGAGACATGAGCGCTCCTATAACAACGCGGCGGTCGGGAGCTCCAGTACCCGTCACGGCAGACCCCAGTGACGGTGTGTACATGCATTGTCGCCGAAAACTCGTTGAGAAGCTTCATTAGCGAGTCCTCGCCGTCGTCTCAGCACGGGCACCACGTCCCCGAAGGACTGCCCACTACGCCACCGCCCACCTCTACGCCGGCTGCCGGCTCGCCGCCACCGGCACCCGCTGGCACGCGGCCACCGTCCTCCCACCAGAACAAATGCAGTGCTGGCAAGAGAGCACTAACCAGAATAAGGATCTTGATGGCCCTGCTGCGGAGGGTCCTCCTCTGGGTCCTCCTCTTGATCATATCGCAGACCCTGCCCGGGGTTCCGGACACAACCTGCACTCCAGCCTCGAGCTTCCTGATATCCTCGCCGATGCTCTTGCCACCGACACAGGCGTGCACATCCACGCTCATGAACTGGCCGACGGCCTGCATCACCTTCTCCGTTTGCGTGGCAAGCTCTCTAGTGGGGACAGTATCAATGCCTGCACCCTGCAAATCCAATGCTGCCCAATGTCAACTCCGGCTTCATGATGTGTTACATGGTTATTAAATGACTGTGAATCTTAGTAACGGCAGAGGAACTCGGACTGGCGGAGATAATGCAACCTATACTCAAAACCCATAGTGAGCCTAACATATGCTCACAAGCAGATTACAATCGACTGTTCTAACAGATTGTATAAATCAATGTCAAAATCCCACATTGCTACCGCAAATCTAGTTGCGGTTGCCCTACATGTTCCATGGCAGATAAGTAAACCCTATAATTGAAGTTTTCGACCACCTCACATGTCGGATTCCTCTCTATAGTAGCCACAAGAGTGCACCCGTTTTATTCTTTGCAATAAATTAACAACAAAAGTAAAAAATGAGAAAAACACAACCATATGCTGGTAATGAAGCTTCAATGGTCAATTGTAGATTCAGGCATCTACGGAAGAAAGCACCGTCATGCAGCTCTCACGCTGCTAAACCACACATTGAAACTAATGAACTGACACAACTCCATCCAACACAGAATACACGAAACAACTCACTGAGATCGACTCCAACACCAAGAATGCACTGTGCAAGATGGGTCACGTACTGCTCGGCTTGTCAACTGTCACTCAACGTGGGAACGAGACTCTGAAGGTTGGAGTTGAATTCAACTTCAAATTTCCTGCAACAAACAGGCAAGAGATTTTAGATTCTCAACTTTCTGCACGCTGACAAATAAATTATTAATAACATTGTTTTTTCACAAGCAGGATGTCAAATAGTGCTCTGCTTCAAAATTATTTCGGAACCAGACAATAGTTATGTTTTCCTCCAAACATTACACATGCTGCACTTGCCGTTCGAAAAGATGGACCCAGATTAATAATTTTCCTGAACCCGGACCCATCAGTTTCTAATCAAAGTTTCCTATGTAATAGTCTACTCAATAATATTCTATGGAAGTATGTCATAAGATCAAATAAATCTAGTCGTAATTAACTCACTACAATAACCTATCCATCTTGAACCTACGACGAGCGACAATACAGGTGGCTAGGCTAGGCTGATTTTGAGAAGGCTCTTTCAGGGAGCGTGCAATCGCCTGCACAATTAACTCTGTTAGAGTGAAGAACATAGATGGACAAAAAAAGGGGTTCAATTGACATTCTAGGATCACATCACTTTGGAGCCTGCATTTGTGATGTATAGATAACCTGTTGTAGGGCTGCATCATCATCCATCAAGTCAGTGGCCGAAGCACCCTCTTCTCTAAATACCTTCATATTACATCAGATGATTGTTTAGATTAGCACCTGGCACATAGTAGTTGTAAGATACAACTCGTCTGTCAAAAAATATCTGCCTAGCTAATTTGGGGGCAGGAAATGAACTGTTTGTATACTGAGGAAAAGCATGTTTTTTTCTGGAAACAAATGAATTTATTCTGACAGAAATAACAGTGGCGAGATTCTGCTAGTACAAAGCTCACCGAGACATCCTCTTGGAAGACGCTGTAGCTGTGGGGCGCCTCCATGCGGCGAACTCCATGCTGTTGCTTGGAGCATCAAACTAACCCTGCAACCCCAACAACCGTGCAGCAATGAGTTAAATTTGCTCTAAAACCATTCATCGACAAAAGAATATCGTGCATACTGTTGCTTGGGCAGGCAATTAGCAGGTATAGATGGCGTTGAAAAAAAAAGGAGAAGATGCAGATCGAGGGGAGGGTCTCACCTGCGTGGAGCCAAGTGAGGACGGCCGGTGGCAGGTCCGGGTGGACGCAGGCAGCAGCAGCAAAGTAGGGCTTCAGATCCGGCGCGTGGGGCGCCCTCGCGTGGGGCGAGCACGGCCGGATGTCGACCTCCCGTGCTGTGCGGCGGCTCCCTCCCTTGCTCCTCCCCAGGGCTGGCGAGCAGCGTATGACGAGAGTTTCACCTCCAGGTCCCACACCAGCCTCCGCGCATCGCCGTCGGCTCCAATTATTCCGATCTGGTCACCCAGGGCCCTGTGGTCACCCCTGCCGCTGGAAATCGATTTGGAATCAGATACGCGCATGTGGATTAGGTGTCCGGCGACGGCCACGCATCAGGAGGATGGAGGCGCCAACGTGCGAGGTGCTCCAGCGGCGGGCGCGTGCGAGGAAGATGATTGTGGCTGATGGATTGGGGCCGATGATTGTGCTGAATGGCTGATGGATTGGGGCGAGGAGAGAATTGATCGCTGATTTTAATGCGGGCGCTAATGGATCGCTGGTGATCTATCCGGAGAAACGCAGGCGGAGGCAGACGACGGAACCCATAACGCGTTTTGTGGTCCGTCCGATTTCGTCCGTCCGGCAGGAGACAGGACACTCCATACTTTTATAGTAGAGATTATAGTACACGCTAGCATGAGCATGCATGAGACGGCGAGGACTAGAGTGGCAACGTGCACGGGGGCTAGTGGCACCGGGGATGCCATGGTGGTGGTTTCAGTTTGAGATCTCATTTTGGCTAGCTCAATCGTAGCAGTGCGAATGATGCGACCGTCATCTGGTGATGCATTTTATAGGCCAGTGGAAATGTGTACAAGATTCAACAAATGGCGTATGTGCGTACACGCATCCTACATTTTCACGTGCAGACCCTGCATATTGGCTGCATCCATGCTGTTCTCTTGAATGGTGATGGGAGCGTGTGCCACCGGATATTGGCACGGATATGGCCTTCGCGCCACACGGTGCCTACTGGCGCCACGCGTGTATGTGCCATCCGTTAGCAACCCTCGTAAATAAATCAGCTGTACAAAGAGTGGCCGACACGCTAGACGACAAACTCTGCCACCGGCACATCTTCTTCGCCGCTGCGACCCGTCAGCCGGCGCCGGCCAAAACGCCAGCTTCCGCCACTTGCCGCCCGCCTGGTCGCTCTGCTCTGTCCCGAGCACTTCCTCCACCGCTCTCGGCCATCCCTCTAAACGGTAAACCCATCGCTATCAGCCCATTCTCTCGCGCCAGCCAGCCACCCACACCCCCAAATTCTAGTTAGGGACCTCGCTAGCAACATTACCACTCGCCTCCGACGTCGATGCCTGGACCGGCCGCGTCATCCCCGACACGGTCACGGCTCGCTTGCATCGTCGTGGTCGCTTGCTCCGCCGCTGTTATATATTTTATGTGGCCGTAGAAAGAAAGAAGATAAGGATAAGGCCATCCGCCGCGCGTGCAATTAGTATAACTAATTTTTTTTTTCACAAACATGTCTTCTGTTATAAACACCATCCTCCTTGTTAAGTATGATACTGCTATTTAAACAACACACAGGAGAATGTTTGATGGAACCTTATCAACTCTTGTTACTAATAAACTAAAGAGGAACCCATTGCTATTGAACAAAATTAAAATGGACAAGTTGCACCTATAGAGGAAATTAAAATGCTTAGTGACATCATCTTTGATCCTCTTATTAAACTTCATGATTGTACCTTGCATGAATTAATCTCTGTGTTACAAAAAAAATAGCCAAAGACCCATATCACTAGAAGAAATATTGGCTTTGCCCACGGTCGACTTTCGTGCTAGAAAACTCGGTTTGTGTGGCTAAAGAGATTTTACAACGACTAGAGTATCAATGGCGGATGGGACGTGGCAGATTTATTAACCACACTCCCGGACCATCATGGTGGTGGTTTCCATTTGAGATTTCATTTTGGCTCAATCGTAGTTGTGCGAATGATGTGAACAATGGGCTGGTGCAGTGGATGCGTTTTATAGGCCAGTGAAAATGTAAAGAAACATCAACAAATGGTGATATGTGCTTGAATGCATGCATCCAGCATTTTCGTGGAGACACGTGTAAGTCCAACGGTCAATATTGGCGGCATCCATGCTGGTATCTTGAATCACTACGGGAATCGAAAATTATGCCGAGCGCCATAAACGCTCGGCAAGTATAGGAAAACGCTCGGCATATTGGTATGCCGAGCGTTACGCTCGGCAAATCACGCACGGCGTACACATCCTCGGTATAGACTGTACGTACGCTCGGCATACGAAAACGCTCGGCACATAAGCCATATGCCGAGCGTCAGTAGAATCGTCGACAAACCTACGCTCGGCATACAAGTTGACGGAGATGGGCATCTAACGGCACGCCGTGTGTTTGCCGAGCGCCAGTACGCTCGGCGTACGGTCGACGCACGCTCGGCAACTATGTGCTGAGCAAGCACCAGCAACGGCCACGTGTGCTCGATATGCCGAGCGTAAACCCTCGGCGTACCCGTACGCCTTTGCCGAGCGTATTACACTGACCGTTGCCGAGCGTATGGAGCGCACGGCATACATAACACATGAGTGACCAGCGTCGGCCACGTGTTGACGTATGCCGAGCGTAAACGGTCGGCATATGTTTGATGGGAGTGTGCATCGCTGGGAGATACGCGGCGCTCCGAGCCGTGGTGCACAGTGAGGTCCGCGTGGAGGTATACCACCCGTAGCCGGGAAGTGGTTTTGGCTCCCGAGTTGTAGTGCTACTTTACTAAAAAACTAGCTAAGTGCCCGCGCGTTGCTGCGCGTAAAAAATATCGACCATGTAAAGCCACGTGCTTTAAAATCTCGAGTATTTTTATCTCCATTGTCACTTTGCAGCCTCCAAACAATCTCTCGTCCCGCATGTGACTCCTTTCACATGACTGTCTCTCGCTTTGCTGTAGCAACATTGCACCAATATTCTAGGTTAGGATGTACTCACTCCGTTCAAGGATTTGGATACGAGTATGAAAAAATCTCGGAGCGGTACCTCATAACCTACCAGACTGGGGCAAAACTGAACTAAAACCACGCCATAAATTATGTAACGGAGGTAGTACATATCAGTATCCCTACCTTGAACAAATTCATGGTAAGTAACATTGCATAACCATAGTTTGCTGTTGAGCTCAACATATGTGCGTTGCTGGCATAGCTAGAGAAGTCAGTTTATTAGTTACAAAAATATTTGGCTCCCCAATCATTCATACAGAAAAAAGTACATCATTTGCGGACAAACAAACTTCAGGTACATTTTGCCTAAGGAAGATGGTTAGAAGCTAGGTGTAATACTAACATGGTCAGGTTATTCCACGAGCACACCAATATCAGATTCAAAAGATCCCAATCCAAACAAAATGTATATGGCAGCAGTACTTTCCAATACCATATCAAAATAGTTTTGGCTAATACAAATATTTCTAGCACAAAGTACCATAACTGGAAGATACTTTGAACTGACGGTAGACTCTCAAGATCAAACAAATCACGTAGTTGAGAAATGGTAGGTGCAATTGCCCTGGAAGTTTCCAAACATGCTGCTTAACTAAACTCTTTTGTGTTATTTTCCTGTTTGAGGATTGATGAAACAACAACAAAAGCAGAAACCTATGGTTTGTTCAGTTGCTGGCTTGCTGACAGCAAAGAAAAAATACATGTGAAGGACATTTTAAGCATCAGTGCTTAGCGCCGAAAAGATGTACGATGACTGCCTATCCTACTCTATTGATGCCTACCAGCTTTGTTCTTCTGGGATTTGCAGTAGATGCTGGAGAAAAGTTGTAGCTTTGTCCCTCCATGGCTACGCCCTGCCTGTGATATTTTTTTTCTACAAAAGGAGGGTGAGAGAAGGCATTGCAGGGAAAAGAAACATAAGTAATCTCATGAATCGATAGTCATGCAGGTATATACATAAAGAAAATTCTAAGAAATCACAGATAAATACATTTCAAAAAAATCTAAGCAATCTCATGAATCAATAGTGTGATGCAGCTGCACATTTGTACTAATAAATAGTCCGACCCAGCTATCAACCAGAAAGAGAGGCGCTCCAGAAGAAGGAGGTCGTCTGGCTTGGGATTGCTCGAGCTGGTAGTCTGACGGCGGCTTGAGAGTTCACTAACCAACATCAACAAAATATTGCAGAACCTAGTATGAGTGTGACAATTATGGTAATATTGCAGAACATAATATGAGTGACAATTATAGTAGCTCCCATACGAAAAATACATCATTGGTTAGTATCATTATGTGGAAGGTCGATTTTGAAATCTGCATATGGCATCTTGTTTCAAAATTATGCGTACCAATTACCGAATAGGAAACAGAGCAACCGAAGATGTGTCAGCTCACATTCTCATATTGTAATTCCTACTTTCAGCCTATATCAAGCGACAAGCATTTCCATAGAAGAAAGTAATATTCATGGTGACAATGTGATAGATATTTCATTATTTGAAACGACGCAACTTTTAACAATGTAAAAACCCATGTAAACTTAGTGCTGATAAATACCCACCTTGGTTCTATTATTACTGTCGTCGGAATGAATCAACACGGCTCTCCGAGTCCTACTCACTTTTCCTTTCTCCAAAATTTTTACAATCATCATCCTTCTATTTTCTTGCATAAGGGTGGAAAGGCCCATAAACAAAACCACTCTTGTAGCTCTTCAGGATATCATCACCATCCTGTGCCAGCTTTGCTTTTTTTCTTGACATTGCCTTTTGTTTCTCCCTCATGACAAACCACCGGAATGTAGGCTTCCTTTTGTCTGAATAAAAGGATTCAAGAACAGATATCATTTAAGTGCAGCTTCGTTATTTATTACAGTCAATGAGCAGCACGCTGGCAATGCCATACAATGTCTTGACTTTAGTTGTATCACGATTACAAGTAATAACATTAGCTTTTGTTTTGATTAGTAACCATACTCATACAACTGTGTACATAAACATAAATGTGAGTACTAACTTTGCAGCTTCATCTAAGAAACATGCTCATGGCCTTCTCCGAGAACTTTTTGCAGCCTCATATGTGAATCCTGCTCAATGTAATCAACCA
This sequence comes from Poa pratensis, assembly GCA_947311845.1. Lineage (NCBI taxonomy): Eukaryota > Viridiplantae > Streptophyta > Magnoliopsida > Poales > Poaceae > Poa > Poa pratensis. Next base: position 13,732,649 of record CAMZMU010000083.1, on the reverse strand, counting down.
CGGTTCCACAAACCATGCATGAATCTTTTTTCAGATTAAATTTCATTTAGAGTTAATTCTCACCAACAGGGGCATATGCATCGGTGATGCATGAACCAACCAAAAGTATCACCACTCACAAATGACTGCAAGATAAATGGAGGAACTAATTTCATATACGTGGATAATTTATTTGTTGGTAAATCCAACATAAGCATCCATATCCATGTCCACGTCTGTTGATCTTTCAAATGAGCAGAATGAGTTTGCCGGTACTGCTCCTAACTGACACACATTGCATCGTGCAGCCAAAGTAAGAGAAATAGAGGGCAGAAAGCCAGAGTGAAGATGAAAGGGGAGAGGAGCCGGTAAAGCAACCGCTGGCCGACGATCTCTGGCTATGGCAGTCCCGCGCGTTCAGATCCGTCCGTTGTCGGCCCAGCGCAGCCTCAGGCCACCGCTCACCGTTAGCCGCCGCTGCACGCAAGAAGGGAGACGAGAGAGGGGAGGAAGGGGGATTGCGTTACCTCAGTTCGTGACGCCTCCGTTTTCCTCCAGCCGCCGGCGTGGTCGCGCTAGGTCCGGCCACCTACGAGCCCTGATGTAGCGTCCCCGCCATGGTCACGCACAGATACATACGAGGAGGGTCTTGGATAGCTCGGTGAGGTCCTCCATGACGCCCTCCGTTGCGGCTGAATGAAGCCGGTGGTGAGGCGGTGACGGGCTGACTGCGGCAGGATGTGCGAGGAGGAGAGGAGGCAGCAGCCGCAGCCAGGAAGGCGTCAGGGTCATTGTCGGCTTCCCAGAGGCCACCAGCGGGGAGAGCAAGGGGCCACCGCGCGGCTTCCTCCTGGTGCCTGGTGGCGGCGTGCGGTGAGATGCATGGCGCGCCGCGGCGCGGGATCGTGCGGCATAAGATTTGATGAAGGGTGCGTTTTTTTTCAGGTGCGTTTCTGCGGCGGCGACGGCCTCACCGGGGGACGACGGGAAGGGACGGCGGCGGCAAACCCTAGCGCCAACAGTCGCCTCTCTTTCTTCCCTCGGTGCGGGATTGAACCGATGATATGAGGAGGAAAAGCAAACCGGCAAGGGAGGACCGCGGGTTGATTTTTAGATTGTTCAGGGGGGTTTGTGAAAAATGTATGGCGAGCCATGGTCAGCCAGGTTACACGAACCACCAACTCCCATTTAATAGTAAAGAAATCAAAATCATATCTATCGGTTTCCAAAAACATGAAAAAAAAATTCTGGATGTAGACAAAGGTATATCCACAACCGTGGAAATATCAAGTTCAAATACTTTATATTATTGGCTAAACAAAAATATCAAAATCTGATAAAATTTGAATATATGCAATACTCAGGTCCATACTTTCTCATTTTTGTGTAGCTTAAACTATAAAGTATTTGAAATCGAAATTTTTCATGTTTGTGGTTCATCATTGGCTACATCTGTTTTTCCATAATTTTCTTAAACTTATAAATATGATATTCGATTTTTCTAAACAGATAGATCAGTAGACCTCAGGAACCAAAAAGCTCCACTCACCCCTAGCAGCCTTCATAAATATAAATGAGGTGTACATAGAGCGGCCAGTAGTGCTTGCCCACTCCTAGAGCCAGCAGATGATACGTCCAAAACGTATCTACTTTTCCGAACACTTTTACTATTGTTTCTCCTCTGATTTGTATGATTTGGGTAAAACTAATATGGACTAACGCTGTTTTCAGCAGAATTGATTTGGTGTCTCGTTTTTTGCAGAAATTCAATATTCCCAGAAAAATACCAGAAAATTGGAAAAGTGATTTCCATACCAGAAGACTCACGGAGCCAGGAGGGCAGCCGAGGGGGTGGGCCACAGGCACCCGGCGGGCCCACGGCGCGGGTGGCCCCCAGGCCGCCGCCTCCCCTCGGCCATCGATTCGCGACGCCCTCTGGACTAATTAAAGCAATTGACCTAAAAACGTCGGGACGGAACTCCTTTTGACAAAACACACACCCGAGCTCCGCCACCATCGAAAAACCCTAGTTCGGGGGTCTGCAGTTCCTGTTTCGTCACCCTGCCGGGACGGGGATTTGGAGGAGATCATCGCTGTCTTCATCATCATCACCTCTCCTTCAACCATCCATGATTCCCCTATCCATGTGTGAGTAATCCCCGTTGTAGGCTGTAGGGGATGGTAGGGATTGGATGAGATTGTTCATGTAATAGATATCAGATTGTCAGGGCATGGTGCCTAGTATCCATTGTTAGTACTATCTATTGTTGTTGCAACTTGTTATGCCTAATGCTTGACAATTAGGGCCCGAGTGCCATGATTTCAGATCTGAACATGTTATTGTTTCATGAGAATAATTATTGTTTTGGATCATATCTACAAGTTGTATACACCTGTTATTGTCTTGAACCTGAGGTCCCGGAGTGACAACAATCGGGGTAACCAAGGGGATAGTTATAACTTGAGGATCACGTGTGTTCACGGAGCGTTAATGCTTTGTTCCGGTTCTCTGTAAAAAGGAGCACCTTAATTACCAGAAGATTCCTTTTGGCCCCGCTGCAAACGGGCTGGTAGGACAATAGATGTTGTGCAAGTTTCTCATTGCGAGCACGTACAACTAAATACGGAACACACGGCTACACATGATCAGTACTTGGATGCTTTTATCATTATTTACCTGCATTGCCCTGCGTTATGACTATTACATGAGCTATCTTATTCATGCAACGCCCGTTCATCCATCCCTATGCCTATAGTATCTATAATCCTGCTGTTTATTAAAGTCACTGTTGTTGTCTCTATTTTATTGCTGTTACTATTCTGCTATTGTTTCTACTGTACTACTGTTACTACTGATAAATCGTGCTAGGCAAGTCTACTTTCAGGTGCGGCTGAATTGACAACTCGGCAGCTAAGGCTTATAAATATTCTTTGGCTCCCCTTGTGTCGAATCAATAAATTTGGGTTTTACTTCCCTCGAAGACTGTTGCGATCCCCTATACTTGTGGGTCATCAAGACTATTTTCTGGCGCCGTTGCCGGAGAGCATAGCTCTATTTATAAGTTCACCGGAGAGTTATATTGTCCGCTGCTATTTATCCGCTATGGGTAAGCCTCGTGATACGAAGGTTACCATCTTGCCTTCCACTACAAGGAAAGGTACAACTCTAAACACTTCAGCTGCTCTTGATTCACCATCTGTTATAAGTCAACTTGTTACACCACCACCTCCACGCACTTCACATGTTACTTTTGCTGAATCTGAAACTAAAACTGATGAATTTGATGATGCTTCCACTGTGCTTGATGAAAGTGGATCATTAGGACCTTTTCTGGATGCCACTATTGCCAAAAATAAAGAAATTGAAGGTGTTGAAATTTCTAATGAGAACCTTATTACGCATGTTGCCTCGCCTGAGGCAGGAAATTGTGATAGTGATTACCCTGAAGATGCTTATATTGATATCACTGATGATTTTATTGAAGAATATACTGCATGTGGTTCCTCTAAAGACTTGAATGCAATGAAAGATTTGATTGAGAAACGTGCTATGAATTATAATTTCACTCCTGGTCCCACATTTGCTACATCTCCTATAAATATTAAGGATGAGGAATATGAATTTTCTGTTGATCTCTCACTCATAACTCTTGCTGAAAAGGAACCCTTTTTCGGAACTGAAAATGAAAGTGCTATAGAACACTTGAATAAACTTTCTTCCCTTAGTAACTTGTTTTCTAATGAATCTAAGAAACGTGGTTACTTGGTTACTAAGTTGTTTCCCTTTTCACTTAAAGATGAAGCTAAAACCTGGTTTAACAATTTAGTATCTGGATCAATTACAAGCCCTCAAGGTTTAATTAATGTTTTCCTTGAAAAATATTATCCTGCTAGTGTGCAACATGCTGCGTTGCAAAATATCTATAATTTCAAACAGATTGCGGAAGAATCTCTTCCCGAAGCTTGGGGGAGGTATTGCGCCCTACTCAGAGCTCGGCCTGGGCATCAAATAGCCAGGAATGAACTTCTTGATTTATTTTATAATGGACTAACTGTTGAATCTAGGACATACCTGGATAGTTGTGCTGGTTGTGTTTTCAGGAAAAGAACTCCAGAAGAAGCTGAGGAATTGTTAATTAAAATTGGTCAAAACCATGAAGACTGGACTTTAACCAAACCACCGGTTGTTCCGACGCCGAGAAAGAGGGGTGTTATTGAGCTGAGCCCTGAATATATGAAGGAAGCTAAGAAATCTCTTAAAGAGAAGGGGATTAAATCTGAAGAAGTAAAGAATTTACCTCCTATTGAAGAATTATGTGAGCCTACCACTTACCCTCCCATGGTAGAGGTACATTCCCTTAAAAATTTCGGTATTGGAGACATTCCTTATCAAAAGCCTCCTGATCAATGCTTAGATGAATTTGATAATTTTATTGTGAAGCAAAATCATTTTAATAAGCAAATTCAAAATCATTTGATAGAAAATTCTCGTGTTGTTAAAAATCTACATGATGTTTTGGAAAGAACTGCTAATGATGTTAGAGGACTTGTTAAACATTTTCATATGGTTCAAACTCAACTTGAGCAAATTACTAAAGTACAAAAAGATTTACTTGCTGATGCCTCTAAAAATAATGATAAACATGCTTTTGGCATATCAACTAGGAGTGGTGCTTTGACTCAAGATCCTTTGTATCCTGAGGGGCATCCTAAAAGGATTGAACAAGATTCCCAATTAGATGAAAATAATGTTGCTAGTTCTTCTAAAAAGAAAAAGAAGAAGAAGCATAAAAATGCTAAAGGATCTAATGAACCCAGTGATAAAGAGCTTGTTGAAAATCCTAATAATATATCTATTTCTGATACTGAAACTGTGAATGATAATGAAAATGATAAAGATGGTACCCCTGATAAAGTAGAAAGTGAGGAGGAGCCCGAAAAACCTCCTAAAAATAAAAGGTATAACAAGGAGGATTTTATTCCTAGGAAGCATGGTAGCCGTGGTCGCCGCCGCCGCGGCGCGCCGCCTCTGCGGCCCTTCCCGGCCAAATCGCCGCACATCAGGCGCTCCGCCGCGGCGCCTTCTCCACCCTCGCCGTGGACGGCGTGCCGGGAGGCCCGACGGGCCCCGGAATCGCCGTGGAAGAGCTCGCCGTCCGCCGCCGCTTTCGGCCGCCGCCGTGGCCGCTCCGGTGACGAAAACGGGGCGGCGCCGCCACCCGCGGCCTCCCCGCGAGTATGCGCGTCGAGAGAGCACGCGCGCGCGTCCCAGAGCCCGCCGGAGCGCCGCCGGCGAGCTCGGCGCCGCCGCGGCCGATCTGGCCAGGGTTCCCCACTGTGACGTCAGCACGACGTCACAGTGGGTCCACCCTGTCAGTTTTCAAAAAAAAAAAACAAATTTTCCCCAAAAAGAATAGCTCCAATTTCCCATATGATTTTGAAGTTATTGGATGGATTACCAGGACGAGATCAGGAGAAGAGCTTGCCGGTGACCCAATGGACGACGGGATAGAGTGACTGTTCCGAGGTCGCGGCAGGCCTGCCTCCGGCCATGGCCGCTCGGTTAGCCTCCTCGAGAGCTTGTGTGAGCTCCAACTCGTCCCGTCCTCGCCTCGCCAAAGTCCAAAGTCACAAGTCACGCGCACGACGCATGCGGTTTTGGTGACGACTAGCTAGTATATATAGAGATGATATAGCTCGGAGGTAAAAAGACGAGGGGCGTTCTTGGTTCTGGTCTTCTCTTTGTTGCTCGGTGAGATAGGATGGACGGTCAAGATGCGTTTGAGCCTTGGAATGGAAGTGATTGATTGGGTAAAAAACGCATCACACGGATCCCTGTTTTCTTGAACCATGCTGCGAGGGAAAAAGAAAATGAAATTGACTAGCACCTCATGCATTGGTTTGTTTTCCGGTTGCCACAGATCGCTCCATTTATTGAGAGAAAAAGGAGGTCGCTGGGAAACTGCAATTTATTTTCTAGTGTGGAAAAAAGAGACTTGGTGCTAAAAACTAGGCAAGTTAAGATTGAGCGGTTGCCGTTATATTCTCTAGAGAGAAAAAAGAGGGCAAACAAAATTAGGGAAGTAAAGACTACGACCCTTGTGGCTTCTGGCTTTGCGTGTTTCCAAGTTTCTTCCTTGCTGTGTGCAACGCCAGATGGTGGCATCTACTCTCTCCGTTTTTAAATATAAGATGTTTTAGATCCCTCACATTTTGAATAGGTGCGGACTCAAATGAGTGAACATACACATTAAAACGTGTCTAAATACATATAAATACAAAGCTAAAACATCTTGTATTGTGTGGCAATATCTCGCCGAAGTTTGGTTCGTACTCCCTCCGTTCAGAAATAGATGTCTTGTATTTGTCTAGATTCGGATGTAGGTAGACATGTTTTAGTGTACACATACATCCAAATTTGAACAAATAGAAGACGTCTATTTTCGAATGGAGGGAGTACTTGGTAATATTGGTTGAGCAAGCATCGTATTTTCAACGTCACGAGAACAGGAAGACGGTATTTGTGCTCCGCCACAGACAGTCCAAAGTTCCATGAAGGCTAACCACGTCATCCTCATTTACGAGCACTGGTAAGACCCTTAGACAAACCATGGCCAGAACGTGGCTTGTGTTGTGCGAGGAAATGCCCGTCAACAAAGTTGAGCCAAACACGCCTTCACGGAGGCCATCCGATGGGTATGGGTGCAGTCGACATCTCGGACATGAAAAAACTGTAACCAAACCAGAGTTCGCCTCAGAGATCACACCGCAAAAAATATAAACAGTTTCAGTCTCGGTATATTACAAACCATTCGGCAACATATTGTACAACATTATCAATTGTTCTAGCACAAGAATCACAGATCCAGTCATGCCACCCATGCCACAGATTGGCTTCTCGGAGAATGAGGTGGACTTGGGCACCTGGGTACGGGGAAGATGCACCGGGACCCCTTCTTCCACAATCTGGTCGAGCATCGCGCGTTTCCAGGAATTCATAAGGACCTGAAAAGTCATGACCCAACACATACCATCAATGCATGTTTGTGTTAAATGACTGGAAAAAGGAGTCGTAGCAAATATTGGAAGTTGAACATGATCAACAAGACAACAACTGCAAGATCTGGATATGTGGATGTTGGGACTCATATATATGTGCTGCATGAAGGGACCTCATATGTGCATCTTGAGACTCAATAATTTTCAACAAGCAATCAAGCAGACATTATTTTGCCATGTCACACATACATGGATTGACAGGCAAGAAGGAAAAATAGATCACTTCATCCAAACAGCTTGCTGATGCTTCCAAGATCTAAAGGTAAAGGTCCAAAACTAAGGCATCCTACACGAGCTTCCGCCCAGTCCAGCCAACTAATATGACTGAAAATTCGCTTCTTCGCTAGTACACACACGGACCGATGGAATCTGAAGCGCATATGAATGCAGAATATCCATCCTCGTGTACATGCATGGGCCAGGTAGAAAACTCCATCCGTCCAACTTCACTTTTGTTATATTCGAAAAAAGTGTCAATGCAGGGTTAATTATAGATGGGTGCTTTTGATCCAGGGTGGCTTCATTATTTCTATGGAGAAAATGGAAAATAAAAACTGCACGAGCCGAGTCAAGACGTGACGGATAGATTACCTGTTGGATCGAAAGAAGAGTTCGCCGGTGATGGCCGAGGACGGAGCGACTGCTGTGTGACCTGGTGACCGCCAGCACCTCGCTAGCGTCAAACTCAAAGGCCTGGAAAAAGAGCAGTGGGATGCCAAAATAAAACATCTCTAATAAGGAGCTTTACAAGGCAAAAAAAAGGTGACAACAACAAAATCAGTCACATCACACATCACAGCAGTTGAGCAAATTTTATCAGCAACAAACATCAATTCTTGTTATTACTTATTCTCACTATGGATGCAACCAAAATAAGAAACTCCAATGACCTGAGCAAAAATATAAACATTTCTAAGATGCAAGTGGGTTTATATGAGAAGTAGAGCATTTGAGTAACTATAGAAACATGTCTGTAGAGGTAACTTCATGTGCTAATAATAATACTTTCTATAAAACTTCCATCACTAAAGTGAACCACAAGTTGATGAATTGTCATGACGAATAAAAAGGTATATATAAAGGAGCACGTGTTGAGCGATTTTACATAGCAAACAGAATCAAACTCAGAAATAAGCGATTAGAGCAAACATGTTAAACTGGATTGGAACTATGAACAATACACATATTACGACCAAGCATTTTTCAGAATTCTCGTGTTAGTGGACACCAAAGCGTTAACCAAGTACATAACAGAGATGATATTGACACTACCCTTATCTGTATCAAGAGCAGAGCAATGTGTTTACTTGATTCTAACAATGTGCATGTTGAGAAAATTAAGAAGATATGCATAAAACTTAATCTGGATTCATATCACACAATGAAGATATCGAAATAATGCACCTAGTTTTTCACATCGAAGCTGACTTTGTTCTTCAACTTGTCAAGATGTATCACTTATCAACCATATGAATCTAGATGAGCTAAGCACAATCATCATGTATGTATATCACATTAAATTAAACTGTAATAATCAGAACAACTACACTAACAGAGAGATAGTTAGTAACCTAAACAGAGTAAATGGCCCATATTAAATGCTGAGCTCTCACCAAAGTTGAGCACATCATCATCGGTTCGATGGCCTGAGTTGGAGACAACCGACAGGCACAACGTCCATATGTCCTCAGAGAAAAATGGGGACAACATAGGAAAAAAAAGGCACGTACAACTCACCGGGACGGAAGCGATGGCGAGCGCCACTGCAGTTGCAGCACGGCACCAACAAAGAAAGAAGAGGTGCCGAAAGGGGCATCCATGCCTGTCGCGCTTGCAGCACGACTACTTGAGTCTTGAACGGAGTTTTGGCTTGTCCAACATTTGAGCAAGATTCATTCAGTAACGTAATATCCTGAAAATGCAATTAGCAGTTTGGTCAATAAGATGTATTGTGGGTTTGTGTGCATCAGTTGAAGAGAACAACCGAAACGTGTATATGGATCAAACAGAAACAGAGTATGTTTATTGCCTAGAATATATGTGCAGACCATGATGCAAATAGCACCAGCCTCTAGGCTATCTAACTGTTCATATCATACCCCAATATTAAGAAGAAGCTGACAAGCCTGTTTCACGCACTGCCCCCCACTATTAAGAAGAGGCTTGATAAATTAAAAGCAGCGCCTAACACCAACACGAGTAGCTGACTGCAATAGGAGTTTGGTCATTAAGATTTATTACTGGCTGAAGACAGTATCAAGAAGAGAGTATATTTCCTAAAAAATGCATGCAGATAACGACGCGACTAGCACCTCCCTCTAGGACTATTTAAATCATTAGTTTAAGGTAGCAAGGATAGGGGATGCAGTTTAACACAATAAGCTTCTCGAGTAGCTGAAAGCAATAGTTAGTTGACGACTATGAACTAACACAGTTATTTCAAATAGTTTGGTGTAAACGAAGTAACGACAATAGTACAGGCCATAAAAAGAAGAATATTTTTCTCCAAATAAGATTGTGATGCAATTCACTAAGGGAGAATTCTTCCGAATCCCTATAGCCTGTAGGAGAGCTTACACATTAGTATATTATCATCATCGACTCGATGGCCTGAGTTGGAGCCAACCGACAGGCACGACGGCCATGTCCGTAGAGCAAAATGGGGACAACATAGAACTATAGAAGGGAAAGAAGGCATATACAACTCACCGGGACGGAGGAGATGCCAGCGCCACCCCTGTTGAGGCACGGCGGCGAGGCACCGACAAAAGAAAGAAGAGGTAACCGACAGGGCCATCCATGCCCACTTCCGCCGACGGTTCCGCAAGGTCTGGCAAACACCACGCTCCAACTTCCTTGGCCTCCTTTTCCCGCCGCAGCTGTTCGTGGTGCCCGCTTGGGAGTAACAGCCCTGCGTATAATACTGAGCATGACACTAATTATTTGTTGCCTTGCAAAAATTTGTGTTTGGATACTTGAGTATTTCAGCAAGAATCGGAATAACCAATCATTCCACACCAATCAGAAAGGAAATCAAACCAGTTCTGAACCTACCTATATAAGCCTAGCATGTCCAGCATCTAGATCATGGCCGGCACGATAAGCTGGGAAGGCATACATGCAGCCATGTCGGTCGTCGCTGCGGATGAGCCCTCGTCCCCGCCGCCGCCGCCAGGGCACACCACAGATCCAGTCATGCAAGAGAATCCAAGTGAAATGTGGTGGACTGGGCACCACCTAAGAGAGATCCCTTCAGCCCTTCTTCCACAATCTGGTCAAATATTTGCGCTTGATAAGGACCTGAAAGAATTAGGACACATAGTATCAGTGCATATTTCTATAAAATGACCGGAAAAAAGAGTTGTAACAAATATTGGAAGCTGAAGATGACAAACAAGACAAGGACTGCAAGATCTGGATATAAAATACCCAGTTTCCATGCCAGATGATGATACCAACCAGAGATTAAAATTTACAAATCAAATGCGTAGATCCTTTTGACTACAAGGTAACAAAGGAGTAGATTAAAGTTTGCATCAGCACACAAGTTTCTTTACGGACGGTGTCTAAAGGTACGAATTGCCACAAGCCTAGCTGGTTTACGGACAAAACAGTCAAACAAAAACCCCTCCCCTCTAGTAAGATTGCTTGGGTCATTTTGCAGCACACACTTGGAAGTTGAGTACAGATACTACACATCTGCAAAGACCCAATCAAGCTGCAACTTAACTGCACATGGAAGGCCTTCACCCAGCCAAATGGTTCCAGGAGTTTCATCTCCATATCTAGCACCTAGTCGTTTTAATATAAATTCAAATCAATGTATTCATGGATCTAAGGAGGTATGGTTATAGGGGAATCCAGGAATCAAGGTAATGGACCAGAACAGTAACCATTTGACTCCAGCTGAGCTAAGCATAATCATGACATATGTATATCACATGAAACATTAATAATCTGAGCAATTGCACAAACAAAGATAGTTAGGAACCTAAACAGAGAAAATGGCCTGAGTTGGAGCCACAGGTACCATGGCCTTATCCGCAGAGATAAATGGGGACAACATAGGAGAGAGGAGGCTCGTATGACTTACCGGGACGGAGGCTATGCCAGCAGCACCGCTGTTGCGGCACGGCTGCAAGGCACCCACCAAAGAAAGAAGCGGTAGCCGAGAGGGCCATCCATGCCCGCTGCAGACAACGTCCGCCGACGGTGCCGCAACGTTCGGACAACCCCACGGTGCACTTCCTCGACATCCTCTTCCCACCGCCGTTGTTGGACACGGCAGCAGCAGCACCTATTGCATCACTGCCACCATTGCTCTCCTGCTTCTCCGGCCCTCTGGTGCATATGTGAGTTCGTGAGGTAATGTAATGCAGGTCTAATATCAAACCCAACAAGTCTTTCAAGCTAGAATATTTAGCAATGGGGAGATCAGTATATGCACATTCATAATTGGGAATACAACAGAGAATAAAACGGCAGAGGGCAAAGCTAGCTGGTTCAACCAATGAATGGAAACAAACATATATAAACCACTAAAACGCTAGTTTTTGTTTCAGAATACAACTAGGACAGAGGACAAAGCTTTATCTTCTTCAATTGAGAAAATGTTAGTTATATCAGTTAACATATACAACTACACTGTGACCCCACTTGGGAGGCAAAAATGGTGTTTGGATACTTCAGTATTTAAACAACAATCGTTCCACGCCAATCAAAAAGGAAATCAAACTAGTCGTGAACCTACCTATACAAGGCTAGCTTGTCCAGCATCCGTGAAACCCATGGCCGGCAGGAGGAGTAGCAATGAGCCGTGGAGACGGACAGGCAACCAGAGGTCATAAACTGGGAAGGCATACAGGCAGCTGCCACAGCCATGTCTTTGTCGCTGCGACTTAGCCCTCGCCCCCACAGCCACAAATCCACTCATGCCATTCATGCCAGAGATTGGCTCCTCGGATTGAAGTGGAATGAGGTGGACTTGGCACCACCTGGGTACAAGGAAGGCCCCTTCTTCCCCAAGTTGGTCGAATATTGTGCGTTTCCAGGACCTGAAAGGTCATGAGCCAACACATAGTATCAATGCAAATTTCTATTAAAATGACCGGAAAGGAGCAGTAGGAAATACTGGAAGTTGAACATGATCAACAAGACAACAACCGAAGATCTGGTTGACAGATGATACCAACCAGAGATTGAAGTTTACAAATCACTTGTGCAGACTATATATAAACGTGGATTGAAGTTTTCATCAGCATACAAGTTTCTTTTCGGACGATATATAAATGTACGAACTGCCGCAAGATTTGCTTTACGGACGAGACAATAACTAAGTTCATTTTGCCGTACACACTTGGAATCTGATTACAGATACTTACATAACTCAAAAGACCTAATCAATATGTAACATAACTACACTGGAGAAGGCCTTTACCCAGCCAAATCGTTCCAGCAACTTCATCTCCATATCTAGCACCGAAAACTCACTACTCGTGTGCAGTAGAGCATACAACTGTGTAAAGCATAATGGTGTGTACACAATTTGACATGAAATGAATTGAGATGAAAAAACTGCCACACAAGATAAATGAGATAGCAAATTAAACAAAGACATGTGCCACCAACCACTACCTCTAGCACAAGGCAAACAATGTAGAGAACAAGCAGGCTGGTAGTACATACAATACTACACGGACACAACACAAGACAGAACAAATGATAGCTGAAATTGGGATGGAAACGTATACAAAACACAATGGTTGGCATCAGGAGTGCTTAATCTGACCAAATAAGCAACCACTCCATAAAAGTCGCCTACTCCTAATCAAACCATCAGGACTAACTACCAAGAATAATAACAACTATACAATGATTTAAACCCCCCAAGGATCCACTACACAGTCCATCCAACGAAAATGTAAACTAAAACAAATGCAAATCTTGAACCAACTACATAGGAGCTATACCACACGGCGGCGGAGCACAGAATCGCCATGGCTTGATGGCGGTGGTACCACAAGAGAACGTCGAAAAGGAAGAAGGGCACTGCGGAGTGGGCACAGAATCGTCACGGCTCGACTGCGGTGGTACATATGCCGTGCTGCATCCATGACCCAAAAAAAATGACCATGTAGATGCGTTACTTCTCCACGCATCTATTATCCATGAATCTCACTCACGCTATGCTTATGATTACAGAACACCAAGCAGGCATATGCATCTTCTGCCTATCTAATTAAGCTGCAGCTGCTCGCTAAACAGAGGTGCGCGAAGAATCTAAATCAGCAGAGGAATGTAATGTACCGGGGGCCTAATGCTGAGGAACAGAGCAAGACCAAACAACGTCTTGCGTCAGGCAGCAATGGAGTCGAGCGCGACCCGGAACAAAAAAATCGACCTTTGGGCGAGGACGTCGACGAGGTCCAGGACAGCGGTGTCGAGGTCGGCGCGGTGCACCTTGGGGGCGAGCTGATCGACCTCCTGCGCACCGTGGATACGGCGCGTGGTGGTGCCGCGCGGTGGCGTCGATGGGCTCGCAGTCGTCGGCGCTCAGCTGCATCTCAGGAGGACGGCCTCTCCTTGGACGTGCAGGAGGAGAAGCTGGGGGAGCAGGAGCTTGATCTTCCCTCCGGCCCGTGCAGAAGATGGGGGAGGTCCTGCCGGATGAGCAGCCACGATCTGTTGGGGGAGAAAGGAGAGGGTGGGGTGGATGAGCAGCCGCGAGAGAGGGGAGGAAGTCTGCCGTGGGGAGAGGTCGACGGCGGCATGATGCAGATGACATCGACGGCGGTGGATCCTGCGGGGAAGGGGATCAGGGAGGATTTGCGTGAGGGAGGAAACTGCGTGTGTTTTGCTTGTGGTTTCGCCGGAGGCGTTGGATGGCCTGGACGTTCGGATGGGCGATCCGTGTGGAGGTCCAGGAGTGATCCCATTGGCTGCAGCCGGATAGGATACTGTGCGCGTCTTCTTTGTGTGAGTTTATTTTCGTCTTCTGGGAAATCATTGGCCCACCGCGACCTCGAGCAACCAACCATTCCTTGGTTGCTTCACAAGGATTAATGGACCCGTAGTTACTGCTACCAAAACGATACCTTCCCTAGAAAAACGATACCTTAGTTATTGGTACCACATGGCTCTCAATTCGTTAACCTACATGCAAAGCCTATTCGTACATGCCATCCACGACGTCATACATATGTAGTACTCCTCCGTTCGGATTTAATCTACATTATAGCCCTAATATTAGTTCCGAATTAATCTACATTTTAAGTGGGGTCCACGTTGGTAATTAGGAGTAGTAAATGACGCGCACACCCCAACGTGGGCCCTTCCCACGACCTGTCGTCCCCAATCACGCGCATGCATACCCTTTTCTTCTTTGACTGTAACGCATGCATGCCATTTATCGTGCTTCGGGTAAAGAGCTGTCGCATGGTTTCCTATGATACATCAAGGTTAAATACTACTCCCTTCGTTCGGAAAAGGATGTCACAAAAATGAACTATCCATTTTTGTGACATCCTTTTCTGAACGGAGGAAGTACTAATAAATGCTTCACTATTCTGTCTGATTTTTTCTACTAAAATGTAGAGTAAACCTAAATGGAGGAGTATATGTCTAAAAATCGCACCTACATGGAATCATGGATCATCCTCCCCTTCACAAGTAAGTACTTGGCTGGCCGCGGTGGGTGGATCATCACCGCTGACGGGCGTGCGTCCGGATGCACCTCGCCAACTTGGTCACCGGTGCCCTCCCGGACATCACCATCGTCCCCTTCCTCTTCACGAAACAATAAGATGCACGATTAGTTCGAGACATTTTCGTCGTTGGCCTTCGTGACTAGTATGGCTACGGGGACCGCCCGCGTAGGGGTGGGCGATGCCGACCGAGGCGATGAGCCGCTTGCTCTACCATAAGGTCGTCTTTTCCGACTCCTCCCCGAGCCCTACCACCATGTTGGTCACAGGGCACCAGGTTCGGCATCGCGGGCCTTCACCAAAGACACATATGTGTGTGGAGACATTTTCATCGTTGGTCTTCATGACTACTATGCACGAGTACGTAATTGGGAAAAATCGCACCTACATGGAATCATGGATCACCCCCTACACGAGTAAGCACTTGGCTGGCCGCGGTGGGTGGATCATCACCGCCGACGGGCGTGCGCGTCCAAACGCACCTCGCCAAAAGATAATTAATCGAGTGGAAGTTGGCGGTACGGTGAAAAAGAAGGGACACTTGCCGGCACAACCGTTTCATGTCCGCGAGCCCGCGACGCGCATGCCTCGTCCAAGAGGGCATTTAGATCCCCTGAGCTCTCAAGAAAGGAAGCTTGGGCAGCGGTTTGCCTCGACCGAGCGCGAGACTTGGGGACTCCCCCAAACTCGGCAGCGATCCACCGCTGGCCATGTCGGCCCGACGGGGCACGAAGCGATGGAGGGAGCATGTATTCACTTTAACCTACGTACATACATATGCATGCACCGATGACACACGTACACATGTATTTTTAAAATTATGTACTTAGTAGCTAGGAAATTAAAGAGAAAAGCTTGTAGAAAGAAAGGGCTAATTAATGGATGTTTGGCATGCATGCAACGGCTTGGTTTGCAAGTTTTATTTCAAGCTTAGACGTCGGAGAAGGACAGCGACGACAATTTGAAAAACATGCATGGGCGCCGGGCGGGCAAATGCAAAGTGCACATTTTGCTCGCTCTTGAGCGTCGAATTTGGACGGCGGATCGGATGCGGCGACACCTTTGCGATCAAGAACCTGAGACGGCCAATCATCTCGCTACCGGCTGCGTCTTTGCACTGAAAGTGTGGCACAACATCATGCGCCGTTGCAACCTGCTCAGGGTCATGCATCCATGGAAACGTTTTGGCCGTATCCCCGTGGCATCACCGTCTCCACCCTCGATGGAGGCATCTATACCATGCATCTTGAGAGACACCTTGACATGGGTGCAAATAACAAATTCGATGTTGAGAGTGCGGCGGCGGCGGCCCTGTCAATTTGGGCCCTGCTGCGCGCGTACGTGAGAAAAGAAGGAAAATTTTACTCCTAGACTAGATAGATACGAGCGTGATATTTGGAGGAGCTCCCTAAGGTAGGATCCTGCGTTACGTACGTGAGAAAAGAAAGAATAGAAGCAATTTGAAAGAAAAAATCCGACGCATGCATGAAACGGCGTCACGATCGATGTTTTTGCTTCCCGAACGTACGACGGATTGGCAGATACGCGCGCGGCGGCGGCGGCGGCATGCATGCAGTTTCGTCGCGAGGAAAAAAAACACGATCGATGGAGACGGACGACGGCCCACAATCGATCGAGAAGGAGCGAAAAACGAGAAGGAGCGGAACGAAGCAACGTACGCGCGCTGCTAGCTGTTGTTTCTGTATGTACGCAGAAACCTGAATCGTCTCTCTCAACAGACACCTGTTAAGTAGGCCTCAATGAATCCACCGGCCGGCAGAGGCAGGAGAGCAGCAGAGGCAGGCGTGGCTCCTGTCTGTCGCGTGTTGGCGAATGCGCTCGGGCCGCGGTGGCGGAGGAGACGACGAGGGTGGGCACGCGGCCGAGGCAAAGCAGCATGACGGGTCCGTGGGACTTGGAGAGCGCGTGCAGCGTGCACGAGTGGGGATGCCATGCTGATCAGGTGATGATTTCCTTTTGAGATCTCAATTTGGCTCAATCGTAGTAGTGCGAATGATGCGACCGTCATCTGGTGATGCATTTTATAGGCCAGTGGAAATGTGTACGTACAAAATTCAACAAATGGCGTATGTGCGTACACGCATCCTACATTTTCACGTGCAGACCCTGCATATTGGCTGCATCCATGCTGTTCTCTTGAATGGTGATGGGAGCGTGTGCATAGATATACGGCGCCCCGAGCCGCGTGTATGTGCCATCCGTTAGCAACCCTCATAAAAAATCACCTGTACAAAGAGTGGCCGACACGCTAGACGACAAACTCTGCCACCGGCACATCTTCTTCGCCGCCGCGACCTGTCCGCCGGCGCCGGCCAAACCGCCAGCTTCCGCTAAGGATAAGGATAAGAAAGAAAGAAGATAAGGATAAGGCGTGCATAGTTAGTGAGAGAGATATAAGAGAGAAAAAACACATAAGAAATAGTATAACTAACTTTTTTTTTTCACAAACATGTCTTCTGTTATAAACACCATCCTCCTTGTTAAGTACTCCCTCCGTTCTAAATTAATTGACTTTCATTTGTCCACATGTTGATGTATCTAGACATGTTACATGTATAGATACATCCATGTTTGGACAACTGGAAGTCATTTAATTTGGAACGGAGGGAGTATGATACTGCCATTTAAACACACACAGGAGAATGTTTGATGGAACCTTATCAACTCTTGTTACTAATAAACTAAAGAGGAACCCATTGCTATTGAACAAAATTAAAATGGACAAGTTGCACCTATAGAGGAAATTAAAATGCTTAGTGACATCATCTTTGATCCTCTTATTAAACTTCGTGATTGTACCTTGCATGAATTAATCTCTGTGTTACAAAAAAAAAAAAAGCCAAAGACCCATATCACTAGAAGAAATATTGGCTTTGCCCACGGTCGACTTTCGTGCTAGAAAACTCGGTTTGTGTGGCTAAAGAGATTTTACAACGACTAGAGTATCAATGGCGGATGGGACGTGGCAGATTTATTAACCACACTCCCGGACCATCATGGTGGTGGTTTTTTTTTTTTTTGCGAAGGATCGGACGAAATTACACTTCCAAAGTTACAAAACGACCCAGAAAAAGGAAGAAATTACAACGAACCCCTTCTTCTTCTAGATCCCGACGCAGTCGACGCACAGGAGCCGCCGGTGACGCGCCGCTGCCGCTGCTCCGCTTCACGCCTTGGATAGGAGCCAGCTCCGTGGCAGACGGGAAGCCGCCAAACGCCGGGCCCGAGGACCCTACTCGCCGGACCATCATGGTGGTGGTTTCCATTTGAGATTTCATTTTGGCCCAATCGTAGTTGTGCGAATGATGTGAACAATGGGCTGGTGCAGTGCGTTTTATAGGCCAGTGAAAATGTAAAGAAACATCAACAAATGGTGATATGTGCTTGAATGCATGCATCCAGCATTTTCGTGGAGACACGTGTAAGTCCAACGGTCAATATTGGCGGCATCCATGCTGGTATCTTGAATTAATGGTGATGGGAGTGTGCATCGCTGGGAGATACGCGGCGCTCCGAGCCGTGGTGCACAGTGAGGTCCGCGTGGAGGTATACCACCCGTAGCCGGGAAGTGGTTTTTGGCTCCCAAGTTGTAGTGCTACTTTACTAAAAAAATCAAAATCATATCTATCGGTTTCCAAAAACATGAAAAAAAAATCTGGATGTAGACAAAGGTATATCCACAACCGTGGAAATATCAAGTTCAAATACTTTATATTACTGGCTAAACAAAAATATCAAAATCTGATAAAATTTGAATATATGCAATACTCAGGTCCATACTTTTCTCATTTTTGTGTAGCTTAAACTATAAAGTATTTGAAATCGAAATTTTTCATGTTTGTGGTTCATCATTGGCTACATCCGTTTTTCCATAATTTTCTTAAACTAATAAATATGATATTCGATTTTTCTAAGCAGATGGATCAGTAGACCTCGGGAACCAAAAAGCTCCACTCACCCTAGCAGCCTTCATAAATATAAATGAGGTGTACATAGAGCGGCCAGTAGTGCTTGCCCACTCCTAGAGCCAGCAGCTAACCTGCATTCACTTCTAATGCGCTAAAGGACAAACTCTGTCACTGACACCACTTCCTCACCACCGCGACCTGTCCGTTGGAAGCGGCCGAACTGCTCTGCGCCTCTGCCCTACCACCGAGCACCCCCTCCGCCGCCCTCGACCATCCTAAGCTCACCGTCACCAGCCTTTTCTCGGGCACCGGCTTGACACCCGGCCCCACCCCAAATTCCATCTGGAACCTTGCCGGCAGCGCGCTCATCACCGCTAGCTCTATTTTATGAGGCCATATATTGCTTGGGTATGTTAATCATTGATGGCTCTATTTTATATAGAGTTATGGAATTTTGGGTTGCTTCGCTCAGGGTTTTGCTGGTTTTGACCTCTTTGCTAATGGATATTACAAAAAACAAAGAAACCTTGTACTCTAGTATGATTTTTTGGTCAACAATTTAGTAAGATTTGGAGTCTTAATTGGATGATTCTAGGGAAACGCAAATTCCCAATCAAGAAGATTACCTTCTTGCGAGATAGAACATTTAATGAATCGAAATACGAGAAGGACCGCTCGTATCAGGCGTCAACGCCTTCGCCTTATCATCAGAAGCAACTTTTGCATTTTGGGAGAAGACAAAAGCAGAATAGAGAGTCCCAAACAGATCCAGGAGCATACGAAGGAGATCCAATGAAGGAGAGATTCAGTAAGATCTATTCTACAGTCCTTTGCAGTGAGATCCTTCATTCCCCCATCAAGAACATCACATGAGAGAGAGAGAGAGAGAGAGCGAGAGAGAGAGATTCATGCTTTTAAGGTTAGGGTTGTAAACTTTATTCATCCTTGGCTCAACGATCCAGATTTGGTTAATCTTCCATTTTATTATGACCTGCTACGGTAATACTGAGATGAATCATATTCACTCGAGATTTGTTTTAATTTATATTGTTCTCTCATATACGAGTAAGCAACACAATTATTAATTCATGAGATGATTTTGATTATTGATTATAGGATTGAATATCAAGGGTGTTCATAATGTTCTTTTTTCTCTAATTTAAGCGCACATACAACATGATCCAGAGACCTAGCTACAAGAGAAATCACTTATTGTTTTGTGAGTTTGCAACCTCCATGTGACAGATGTTGATATTAATAAGGAGCAAGAACATTATTAGATGTTTATTATTCTTGTCATATTTTTTTTATTTTTTTATTTGAATCAATAAAGAAATTTGTAAGATCACACATGCGCTTCAAGTGCACGTTTAGGGCTTCTTTGGATCACCCCAAATGCTCCAAAGCGCCGGCCAGTCGTTTAAACGCCTTGTTTCCCTTCCTTTGCAACTCACTCCTTTTCCCCGTCCTCGTCGCCCCACGTCTTCCTCCTCCTCTCTCTCCCTCTTCCGTCAAAGTAAAGCTCGCCATGCCAACAATGCCGAAACAGGGCCAACCATTGGCGGAGCTATGCACAAGTGATGGGGGGCCACCCCCCCCCCCCCCCCCCCCCCCCCAGCCCAAATTATTTTAGCCTAACTATGCTACATAATCTTTGTTTAGGTGGATGTAAAATGGGTAATTGGCCACCTAGCCAGCCATTTATATACACGCACAAGGACCCAGGAATTTTTTGGCAAGCCCCACCACTGGAGCCAACCGGCAAACCAAGCCGCACAGAAAGCGGGGGAGTGGGAGGTAAAGTTGGTGCCGCTTCCACGGGAGGCCGTCCGGCCTGCTCAGTCTTGGACGCGGAGGGCTATGGAGCGGACGCCTCGGTAGGCGCCCGTACGCGACATGGCGGAGGTGGATGAGGGCTCGCCGGCCGGCCGCCGCGGTACGTGCGTGCGAGATCGAGGAGGTGGACGACGGATCGTCCTGCCGGCCACCGCGGTACCTGTGCGAGATTGAGGGGGTGGAGGAGGGCTCGTCCAGCCGGACGCCGATGTACGCGCCGACGTACAAGATCCTGGCGGAGGGGACGTCGAGCCGCCCGCTGCGGTACGCGCCGGCATCGCGGTCGCATTCCTTGGATCCAAAGGGATTCCTTAGGAAAAAATCCTATGTAATGGAGTCCTCCAAAATTTCTCCAAAAATCTTTCAATCCAAAGGGTCCTTACCAGTTATGTCAAGGAAAGCAGAGAAATTGGTATCTCCATATTCTCTTATTAAGGAATTGTGAAGAAAAATGCTTAGTTGGTTATGTTCTAAAAGGTGGACTGAATTCCTAATATGACTTTCAACAATATTATCTTTCTAGCTAGTATGATTAGGAACGTGCAGAAATTGCGAGCCACACAATCTGACAAAGAACTGTCCACGGATCGATCTTGCTGATACAAAGTGAAAGCGGAGAAACTGCGGTTAAAAGGAAAGAGGACAAACTGAAAGGTGACATGTGCATAGAGTACAGGACTTCACCAGGAGGAGTCACTGAAATTCGGGTTTCAGAACACAAAAAGGCCACACAAATCTTAGAGCAGTTACACAAGTTCACGGACGTCAAACTGATTGTGGTAGTCTATTTTCGAACTATTTCTAGGTCGATGCCAGTAATCGTCTCATGTGATCACTAAAAACTTAATATTTTACATAACCGCCACTGTTCACTATCTTTTTTTTGGAAGGAACGCAGGAGAGCTGCGTATTTCATTGATAGGAATTACAAGGAACCCATCGGACAAAAGAAAAAGGAACGCAGGTGCTCCGCCGTCTCGAGGTTCCGCATGCAGAGCGGGCAGACAGAAATACGAGTTGGGCCAGCGCCGCGCCATCAGCCGATCCGCCGTGAGTACACGGTTCTGGACGAACAGCCAAGCAAGGAGCTTGCATTTCGCCGGCGCCCAATCTGTCATCACGTCGTAAGTTCTGTGGTGCAGGGAGGCAGAGGCGTGCCGCACAGGCACCTGTTATGCTCGTAGCACTCCGCCCCGTGCAGCTCCATGAACCTCCCCGCCGGGATCTCCCCGCAGAGGCCATTGTGGCCGACGTCGAAGTGGTCGAGCCTGACGTCCAGCAGCGACTTGGCCACGCTCCCGTTGATCTGTTGTGGCTGAGGTCCAGGAACCGGAGGTGGTGCGGGAACCTGACGTCCGTCATGTCGAACTCCAGCTCGTTCCACGACAGGTCCATCTTGGCCGCGGCTTTCGTGGTGCCGAACAGGAACGGGGACGGGTCGCCGGAGAGACGGTTGCGGGAGAGGTCGAGGGTGTCTACGTCGACATCGCCTAGGTCGGCCGGGATCTCGCCGGTGAGCCGGTTGTTGGCCAGGATCAGGAACCTGAAGCTCCCGTGCAGGAGCCCCGGCGGGATGGCGCCCGTCAACATGTTGCCGCTGAGGTCCAGGTACCTGAGCTCCGGGAGGCTGCTGAGGAACACGGGGATGGGACCGGCGAGCTTGCCGTCGGCGATGACAACGGTGCGGAGGGTGGTGATACCGGCAAGAAAGTCCGGCACCGGGCCGGAGATGGAGGTGCCGGCGATGTTGAGGTCCTCGAGGCGCGTGAGGTTGGCGAAGGAGGGAGGGATGGGGCCGGACAGGCCGCGGACGGACTGCACCTGGAGGATGACGAGCTCGGGCAGCTCGCCCAGCGCCGGCGGCACGGGGGCGCGGACGCCGTCGAGTGAGGACAGGGCCAGCCCCGTGACGCGGCCTGCCGCGGAGCAGAAGACGGCCGGTGGCTCCCAGGCGCAGCAGTTGGTGGCCGGAAGCCACGAGGAGAGCTGGACGGGGTCGCCGAGCTGCGCCTTGACCCTCAGGAGCGCGGCCCGGTCGTCACCGTCGCAGTCCATGGCGGTCGCAGGGACGACGGTGCAATGCACCGTGAACAGCACGAGGCAGAGCAGAGCATGCCACGATGAGCATGGCAGACCAGACACCATTGCCGCGCGCGAGAAACACAAATGCAGGAGCATAATCTGCCTCTCATGTATCTAGCAAATAAATACTCTCGACTCCCGACTCCGACTCCGACTCCCGAGACAAGATCGATCTTGCTAGTACAGGTGAAGATCTGGAGCTGGATACTGATTCCCTGGTGGTTGTGAGTTGAACGTACCAGGACTCAAGGAGGAACGAGAACCGCGCCGAGCCGTGCAGGATTCTCTCGGAGATGCCTGAACATGTGCGTCAAGGTACAGAGAAACAGAGGTAGTTACCATCGAATTTCAGATGGCATTCGACAGTACAAACAGAAAAAAGGTGCCAGAGTAGTTCAAACAGAGCGGGACACACAGGCAGCACAATGGCCCTGAATTATGATCATGACCGCATAGCTTAATCACAAACCAGTGCAGTAATACTATACTGTACAACACAAACTGGACAGCTCTGCTAGCTCAAGAAAAGACACATAGTAAGTACATGTGATTTTACACTCATTCATTCTCTCGTCCAGGATGAGGGTACGATTGAAGGCCATGAGCAATTAAAATCCTACATCACGAAGTACTATAAAATTTTGTTTGGTGACCCGGATGCAGATAATTTCTCGCCTTGCGAATCCCAAACAAATGATATTCCGCAGGTTTCCGATCAGGAAAACGCCCATCTGACAGCTCCTTACACTATGGAGGAGGTAAAGAAGGCGGTATTCCAGATGGAACACAACAAAGCACCGGGTCCGGATGGTTTTCCCGCTGAGTTTTATCAAACTTTTTGGGATGTAATCCAATCGGACTTGCTCGAGATGTTTCATGATTTACATGCTGGACAACTCGAGCTATTTCGCCTAAATTTCGGTGAGATAATTTTGTTGCCAAAGGTTAATGGAGCAGAAAGGATCCAACAGTATAGACCTATCTGTCTCCTAAACGTTAGCTTCAAAATCTTCACTAAAACCGCTACTATGAGGCTTAATTCGGTGGCTGATCATGTTGTGAGACCCACTCAGACGACGTTTATGCAAGGTCGCAATAACCTTGATGGTGTTGTTATTTTACATGAAACAGTTCATGAGATGCATCGGAAAAACTTAATGGAGTTATCCTAAAAATAGATTTTGAAAAGGCTTATGATAAAGTCAAATGGTCTTTCTTGCAACAAACACTCAGAATGAAAGGTTTTTCAGCTGAGTGGCGCGCAATGATACATAATTTCGTTTCCGGAGGAAGTGTCGCCATCAAAGTAAATGACGATGTTGGTAGATACTTCCAGACGAAAAAGGGGTTACGACAAGGCGATCCATTATCTCCTATATTATTTAATATAGTTGCTGATATGTTAGCCATAATCATTGAGCGGGCAAAATCCGATGGGCAAATTGTTGGAGTGGTACCACACCTAGTGGATGGCGGATTATCCATTCTCCAATATGCTGACGATACAATTCTTTTTATGGAACATGACATGGAGAAGGCACGAAATCTGAAATTAATATTATCAGCGTTCGAGCAACTTTCCGGTCTGAAAATTAATTTCCATAAAAGTGAAGTGTTTTGTTTTGGTGACGCCCAGGATGAGGCTACCCAGTATGCTGAATTATTCGGCTGTGGGCTTGGCCAGTTTCCAATTAACTATCTAGGCATCCCAATACACTATAGGAGGCTGACGATAGCTCAATGGAAGCATGTGGAGGAAAGACTACAAAAAAGATTAAGCAGTTGGAAAGGAAAACTATTATCCTTGGGTGGAAGGTTGGTGCTCATAAATTCAGTCCTAACTAATATGGTGATGTATATGATATCCTTCTTCCAACTACCAAAGGGAGTCTTGCATCGATTGGATTACTTTCGATCCAGATTCTTTTGGCAAGGGGATAGTGAAAAAAAGAAATATCGGCTGGCAAAATGGGATGTAGTGTGCCGCCCTAAGGACTTTGGTGGTCTTGGGATTCATGACCTTCAGGTCAAGAATAGAGCCCTCCTTGGTAAGTGGCTGTTTAAGCTACTAACTGAAGAAGGGGTGTGGCAAACTCTTCTTAGGAGAAAATACATAGGCTCAAGTGCGCTATTGAAAGGACATATTTTATGTCCCCTATGTTTTGTGTGTTAGGCAACAACACTAGGAATTATTTAATATGATGTTAAGTGGTGCAGGAATGAAATGATACAATTACCTTTGCATCGAAACACTTGACAAGAAAAAGAAGCTTGCATTTGCCTGTCCAGTCCGGAGTCTCCGGTCTCTGTGGCCGGAGTCTCCGGTCAATTTGAAATTCTGGAGCAAAAGCTCCTCAGGACGGCAGCCGCGGTATGGGTGCGGAGTTACCCCGGAGTAACACCGGAGTCTCCGCACCGGCCGGAGTTTCCGGTCCCGTGGTCCGGAGTCTCCGCCCCAGACAAGATTTTTGAATCGAAGAACTTCCCACGACGGCGCGTGCGGTATTGGGTCCGGAGTTGCCCCGGAGTAGGTCCGGAGTTTCCGGCCCTACCGGAGTTTCCGGACTCCAAGACCGGAGTTTCCGGTCTGCTGAGAAGATGAACATCGCGGCGGCAGCCGCTGTATCGGACCGGAGTTACCCCGGAGTCAGTCCGGAGTTTCCGCCCAGTCCGGAGTTTCCGGCCTCCCGGTCCGGAGTCTCCGGACTTAGTGGACAGAAAAACGGCTAGTTTTTCTGGAGGGGTATAAATACCCCTCCACCTACCTCCAGCTCTTGAGCTCGCCCAGATCTGAAGTACACCATTGTTGCAAGCTCAAGAAACATTAGATCTCCCAATCCCTCCACCCAAACTTGTTGATCTTTGGAGGATTGAAGGAGAAGGCCCGGATCTACATCTTCACCAAGCAGTTCTTCATTTCCCCTCATTCACTTGAGGGATTTGAGCCTAGGGTTTCCACTAGGAAAACCTAGGCATCTTGTTGTACTTACTTGCTTGCTACTTTTGTGTAGTGAAGCTGTGGTGCTTGGGAGCTCCCAATCCTTTTGTGGGTTGTGCTCCAAGCTTGTTGTAAGGGCTCCGGATTCCGCCTTGAAGGTCTCCGATAGTGGAAGGTGGACCGAGCTTTTGTGCGAGGTTCATCGGAGAATAGGGTGAGGCCATTTGTGGCGTCTTGAGTTTGAAACTCACACCCCTCCAACGAGACGTACTCCCCTAAAAAGGAGGAACTCGGGAATACATCCTTGTCTCCGCGTGCTTCCCGATCGGTTACTCCTTTCTAGTTATTTACTACTTGTATCTTATCTTGTTTAGACTTAACTTGTCATATAGGTAAATTCATCTTAGTTGCATATCTAGAGAATTTACCTTTGTGTCAAGCCTTAATCGAAAAAGAATTAAAAATTGGAGTAGCACCTATTCACCCCCCCCCCTCTAGGTGGCCATACGATCCTTTCAATTGGTATCAGAGCCTCGGCTCTTTATTCGGGCTTAACCGCCTAAGAGAAATATGGCCTTCGATGCCGATGGGAACCCTCTTGCTCTTCCGGCCACTTCGGTTTCCATGGAGGACTTCACTAACTTGAAGACCTCTATGGAAACCAAAATGGATGAGTTGCGTGAAATGATAGCAAAACTCTCGGAAGCAAAGGTAACCGCATCACCTCCTTCTCTGGAGATTCCTCAAGTGGAGTTAAAGGAGAACGAGGATAAAGGGATCCGGGGGTGGACCAAAATAAAAATGAATCCCCATCTAAAACACTAATGGGAAAGGAGAACATGCTAGAGTTCCTTTTGCATACTCTCCCGACCTACCTATCCCTCATCCTCCTATTCACTTAAGAGGAGCACCACCTAGTCTTAATGCATCCTCTTTTACTCATTGGCAATCTTCTATGAAATCTCACTTGAAAAGTGGTTGCATAGGTCTTTGGAAGATCATTATAGATGGATACAAGGCGGTGGATGAAAATGATTTGACAAGGCGAGAAGAAGTTGAAGCTCAACTAAATGCCACCGCTCTTGATGTGATCCGTGTTGCGGTGGGTGAGAAGAACATTCATCACATCGAAGATTGCACCACCGCTAAGGAAGCATGGGCATCCCTCACGGAGGTGTTCGTTGGAAATGATAGCATGAGGAGAAATAGATATGAAGCCATGAGCAATCAAATTGAAGGCTTCTACAAGAAAGATGATGAAACTCATGAGGAGATGTATCAAAGGCTCAAGGCTCTTGCTTCCGCATATAGAGACCTTGGTGCTAAACATGTGGATGATACTTACATCAAGAGGAAGTATGTGAATGCCCTCATGCCGTTTGAAGAGCCGACTTGAAGAGTCTCCAAGGAAAGCACAACTATGACACCTTGACCTCAAATGAAGTCATGCAAGAGATGCAATCTTACAAGGTCCAAGCCCAAATTGCTAGAGACTCTCGTGCCCGTGCTCTTGGAATGGCCCGAGTTCCTCACTTGCTTTGAAGGCCAAGGTGGTGGAACAAGATGAAGACCAAGATCATGAAGAAGGAAGTTACTTGCACCCGAGGAACTCATGAGTGCTCATAGAGATTATGTGGCTCTAGCGGCAAAGACCTTTTGGAAGAATCCATCAAAGCTAAAGCTCATGTTGATCAAAAGCACAAATCAAGTGGTTACAAGGAGGGCAACCCAAAAATGAAGACTTGCTTCAATTGTCAAGATAAATTCACTATGTTGCCCAATGCCCTTATGAGAACCGTGAAGAACATGGAGGAAGACTCATTCTCAAGGAAGCTCAAGGTCTTCTCCCATGAAGCCCTACTTCAAGAAGTTCATCTCCAACAAGAAGCCACCTACCAAGGTGTTGGTGGCAAGAGAAGAATATATGTCCGGGGAGGAGAGTGATGAAGAAGAAACAACCACAAGTGGAGTGGCCGCTTTAGCCATTGCTTCATCGACAACCCCTTCTCTCTTTGAATCCCCCAATGATAATGTCACCACCAAATCCGCTACGTGTCTCATGGCCAAACTCTCCGAGGTACCATCTTCCCCTCCTTCTAAGACTATGAATGAAATACATGAACTTATGAGTCTTAGAGTTAAGGAAGAAAATGTTGCTTTGGATTTCTTGATGACTAACTTGCAAGGTGAATGCAAGATTCGGCTTGAGATTCTATGAATCAATATGGCATGGCACAAGATCTCCTTGAAGAAAAGGGGAGACTTGAAAGAGAAAATGCTAATGAGATCGCTTCCCTACCATGGCTATTGAGGAAGAGCATGAGCTTCGAGTTTCTCTTGAGAGAAGCTTGAGAATTTTGATGAATCTCAAAATGAAACTCTTTCTAAAATCATTAAAGAACGTGACCATGCTATTGCTAAATACAAAGTTTTAGAGAAACAAAAGATCGTATTTGGTGTTGGTCATAATAGACTAACCGATGAGCTAGAGAAGCTCACTAAGGCTCACAAGGCCTTGGAGAGTGAACACTCTACTCTCACAAGTCTTTTGAACAACTTCAAATACAATCTACTAAAATTGATGCACCACCTAGCTCCTCTACTTCTTCTTGTGATCATGCAAATGTCATTGAGGAAAATGCTAGGTTGAAGGATGAGCTTGCCAAGGCCTCTAGCCCTCAAGGTGAGAAACCTCTTTATGAGCTCTTGCAAGCGCAAAAGCCACACATAGGGAAAGAGGGCCTTGGTTATGTTGCCAAGAAGAAAAAGAAGAACAAGAACAAGAAGAAGGCCAAGCCCGCACAAGCAAAGGAGACTACCATTGCGAGTAGTGATGCCACAAGGGGCAATGCCACTCACAATGACTTTGCGGGAAAATACAACCCTTCATATGTTCTTATGAAATCTAGAAATGGTTGTGTTTTTGCTAAATATGTTGGCACTTCATATGGAGATGATTATCACTATGCTATTTGGGTTCCAAAGACCCTTGTGACTAACAAAAGAGGACCCATTCCACAATGGGTACCTAAAACAAAGACTTGATTCTTGTAGGACTTTTCTTCCGGTGGATCTTCATGGCTCATTGATAGTGGGTGTTCATCTCACATGACCGGAAGCAAAGAATTAGTAAAGGGCCTATTGAAACAATTACTCACATTCTCTCATGTCACCGTCGGGAACGATGCAAGACTTAAGGTATTGGGATATGGCAAGGTAGTGATCACTCCGGAGTTATCCATTGAGAAGGTCCTTCTTGTTGAATCCCTTTCATATAATTTACTTTCCGTTGGTCAATTATGCAATGTCGGTTACACCGTTATCTTTAATAAACACCACGTGACCATCCTCTTCACTCAATCTCTTAAAGTAGCCTTTGTTGGATTTCGTGTGAACGGTTTGTATGTGGTCGATTTCTCGAAAGAGACCACTCAAATTGCCACGTGTCTAATGGCTAAATCCGACAAGGGTTGGCTTTGGCATCGCCGGCTAGGCCATGTCGGTATGAGAAATTTGCAAACTCTTGTGAAGGGTGGACACGTGGTAGGACTAACCGATGTTAATTTTTCCAAAGATCGTCCTTGTAGTGCTTGCATAGCCGGAAAGATGCATGAAAAGAATCACCCCAAGAAGAGCATTATCTCCACTAAGAAGCCTTTGGAGCTCCTTCATATGGATCTCTTTGGGCCTCCCACATATGAGAGTCTTGGTGGCAAGAAATATTGTTTGGTGATTGTGGATGATTATACAAGATATTGTTGGACTTTCTACATCAAGAGGAAGAGTGAAACTCAAAAGATATTCATTGACTTTGCAACCTTGGTTCAACGCCAATATGACTCCAAGATTTTGGCAATAAGAAGTGACAATGGTACGGAGTTCAAGAATTACACTATGGATGATTTCCTAAGTGGGGAGGGCATTCAACACCAATATTCCGCTGCTTATACTCCCCAACAAAATGGTGTCGCCGAAAGGAAGAACCGCACTCTTATTGATATGGCAAGAACTATGTTGGCCGAATTTCATTCCCCATACAACTTTTGGGCCGAAGCCATCAACACCGCTTGCCACTACTCAAACCGGCTCTTCTTTCGTCCTCTCATGAAAAAGACACCATATGAACTCCTTACCGGTAAAAAGCCAAATGTCTCTTACTTTCGCGTATTTGGATGCAAATGCCATGTTTACATTAAAGGTTGCCCAATTGCTAAATTTGCATCTAGAACTTTTGATGGTATTCTTGTTGGATATGCCGCAAACTCCCATACTTATAGGGTCTACAACATATCCACCGGATGTGTTGAAGAATCTATGAATGTGGAGTTTGTCGAGGATAATGGCTCCCAAGCGGAGCATATTGATCATGATGATGTAGGTGATGTACCTCCATCTCAAGCCATAAGAACTATGGGCATAGGGGAACTTATTCCTATTGAAGAACCTATTATTGACACTCAAGAAGAAGGAACAAGTTCTACTCATGTTGAACCATCCACCTCAACAATTGATCAACAAGCTATACAAGAACAAGATCAAGATATTCATCCACATGAGCAAGATAATGGTCAAGACCCACCCAACTCTAGTGGAGAACAAGAACATGATGAACCCCCATCTCCAAGAACTCCACTTCGGGTTGACCATGAACAAGAAGAAGGAAATGATGAAGATGTTCGTGTTGGTGAAACAATTGGTCAAGCTATAGAACGCCGAGTCATTCGGCGTGCATCAACATTGGATCATCTACAACACTTCAAAGAGAATATCCTTGGGAGTATTAATAAGGGTGTGTCCACACGTAATCAATTATCTAACTTTTGTGGTCATGTCTCTTGTTTGTCTAGCTTAGAACCTCTAAGGTATATGATGCTCTTGAAGACATGGATTGGGTTGCGGCCATGCATGAAGAATTGAACAATTTCGAGCGCAACAAAGTATGGTCATTAGTTGAAAGACCCAAAGACACATCACATAATGTCATTGGAACCAAGTGGATATTCAAGAACAAGCAAGACTCACATGGTCAAGTCATTCGCAACAAAGCAAGATTGGTTGCACAAGGCTACACCCAAATCGAAGGAGTCGACTACGGTGAAACTATGCCCCCGTTGCTAGACTTGAATCATTCGTTTATTAATTGCTATGCATCTACTCATAATATTGTCTTATATCAAATGGATGTTAAAAGTGCTTTCTAAATGGTCCACTAAATGATTGTGTATGTAAACAACCACCGGGTTTTGAAGACCCTAAATTTCCTAACCATGTCTACTTACTACATAAGGCTCTTTATGGGCTCAAGCAAGCCCACGTGCTTGGTATGATCATCTCAAGGAGTTCTTAGTAGACCGTGGTTTTGAAATTGGGGTAATCGATCCCACCCTTTTTACAAAAAGGATAAATGGAGAGTTTTTCGTATGCCAAATATATGTTGATGATATTATCTTTGGTTCTACTAACCATGAATTTAGTGATCAATTCTCTAAGCTAATGACCAAGGAATTTGAGATGTCCATGATGGGAGAATTGAAGTATTTTCTTGGCTTTGAAATCCACCAATGGAGAGAAGGAACATTCTTATGTCAAGCCAAGTATATTCAAGACATGCTCAAGAAATTTGATATGAACAATGCCAAGCCATATAAGTTTCCCATGGACTCCAAGGCGGATCTACACTTAGATCCGGAGGGTAAGGAAGTTGATCCCAAGCTTTATCGTTCTATGATTGGATCTTTACTTTACCTTTGTGCATCTAGACCGGATATTATGTTTAGTGTGGGTATGTGTGCAAGATTCCAATCAAGTCCTAAGGAAAGTCATGAAACCGCGGTTAAAAGGATTCTAAGATACTTGATAGATACTCCTAACTATGGTCTTTGGTACCCCCATGGGACAAGCTTTGATCTTGTAGGTTATTCGGATGCGGATTGGGCGGGTTGCAAAATGGATAGAAAATCAACTTCGGGTACTTGCCAATTCCTTGGTAGGTCTCTTGTGAGTTGGTCTTCCAAGAAGCAAAATTGTGTGGCCTCGTCCTCCACCGAAGCCGAATACATTGCCGCCGGAAGTTGTTGTGCACAATTATTATGGATGAGGCAAACTTTAAAGGATTATGGTGTCATTTGTGACAAAGTGCCTCTTTTATGTGACAATGAAAGTGCCATCAAAATTGCTCACAATCCGGTACTTCATGGGAAGACCAAGCATATTGAGATCCGTATCATTTTATTCGAGATCATGTTGAGAAGGGTGATATTACAATCAAGTATGTCAACACCAAGCATCAACTCGCCGATATGTTCACAAAGCCTCTTGGTGAAGCAAGATTCAAGGAGTTGAGAGGAGAACTAAATGTGGTGGACATAAGCAATTGGACTTAGTGGACTTCTTGCATACCTACCCATATTAGACAATAGTTATTTGGTTTGGATGTAGGCATGGACATAGGGGGAGTGCGGTCCTAATCCATTGGACTATCCCTCCCCCCATTATGCCGATAGCAAGAACTCATTTTGTCTCTATATTTTCATTTTATGAATTGTGAGCTTAAATGACGAGTAGTGGCCGTGAACCCAAGATATATCTTCGCGGTGTCACACCACACACTCATACATGGTGGCCTAGGCCACCGCCCTCTTCTTTGTGAAGAGTTGATTTATTTGGGTTTAATGGACTTATTTGGGTTTTCTAGACCTTTATGGTGTTTTGGGAAAACACTTGGAATTGGCTTTTATATTTGCATCTTGCAATTCCTAGTGTGTATCCCACCATCAGTGACTTTGTTCTAAACCTAAGCCATCTTATCTAAAAGCCGTGCTCATCTTGCAACATACATGTCCCCAATTTAAAACTGGCAGTTTTGGAGTTTTGGGTCCGGAGATTCCGGTGTGAAACACCGGAGACTCCGGTCTGTCCAAAGTCTCCGCCCTAAAGCCCGGAAACTCCGGTCCAACCGGAAACTCCGGTGCTTTAGGCCGGAGACTCCGGACGCGGCGTTTTTCCTGGGATTCTAAAAGGGATCGGGGTGGGGAGTTTTCTCATAACTCCACACACCCCTGCTCCCCAACCTCTCCCCAGTCGCCGCCACTGCTCCAAGACCGTCTCCGGCCGCTCCCCGCCGCCGGAATCCGCCGTGCCACCGGCTCCTCCACCTCCCAAGCGTTGGGGATCTTCCTCCCCTCCGTTTGGATCTCACCATGAAGGAAACGGGTACCACTCTCTCTTTCCTCTAGGGTTTCATCCTAGATTTGGTTTTGAGAGTAGTTCTTGTAGAAACTCGTGGTGTAGAACCTTTAGGATGGCAATGCACTATCTAGAAAATTGCTAGTGTGATTTTCCCCTCAGTTTTGACCTAGGTTCGAGTTTTGGCCTCAGGGCCGGAACTCCGGCCTTCCTGGCCGGAGACTCCGGTGTGGCCGGAATCTCCGCCCCCTGAGACCGGAAACTCCGGTCTAGATCAAACCTGAGAAGAAATTCCTCTATTTTTTCTTTCGTTGAAATTCCATGGACATGTATGCTTACCTCAATGCTACCTATCTACTCCTGTTTCACAGCTAACAAGAAGTATCCCGGTCCTTCATCCTCATCCTCGACTATTAAGAAGTCAAAGAAGAACAAGCTCCAAGGTCGAGACTATTTGATCTATGATGAAGAACAAGACAAGCATGTGCAGAGTGGTGCTCTTAAGCAGAAACAGGCTGCTGATGCTAGAAGGGCTAGGCAAGAGGCTGCCTCCTTCGAGAAGAAAGGGCCAAGAAGGCCAAGTTTGACAACTTGACCACTTTGAAGGGGTTGAACAAGGAAGAATTTCGGACAATGAGGGCGCAGAATTTCTATGACATGCCAAACAACTCCACCGATGGTCACTTTTGGAGAAAGGAGCAAGAGCTCATTATGAAGGAAATATATGCCAATTTGGACCCAAAAGCTCTTGTGTGTCCTCAAAAACCGCTGAACTTTGACGTGTTGGCCAAGAAGACATACTTTGCGGATGCATTATGGGTTGCTAGGAAGATTGGTCTTGAGCCCCTTATTACCACCCAACAAGACTATGATATTGACATGGTCCAACAGTTCTTTGCCACTCTTGTGCTTGGAGATGAGGAGGACACCAAAATGACATGGATGACGGGGCCTCTCAAAGTTAGTGCACACTTTCAGAATTTGGAGAAGCTTGGGGTATGTGTTCAAAGGTGTGAATGAACCCGTTGGTCACCGGATGCATGTTGAAGGGTGGCCTATGATAAGAAGATCCTTGCCCCTCTTGCTGCTAAGGGGGTGCCCTTGCTACCACCAAAGGACTCAAGCCCATCTACAACATCTTGATTCGCATGTTTCGTTGGAGCATTGCACCTCAAGCCGGGAATACGGATGCTATCCGTGGAGCTCTTGTCAACCTCATGTACCATTGCCACAAGACATACCTTGCCGGTCCGAATTGTCAAGGGTTTGAGATTGATGTCATGGATTTTATCAAGTGTGAGATCAACATTGCTATTCACGAGAGGAAGAATCCTATGTATGCTCCCTATGTCATGAAGCTCATTCTCAAGAAGATTCCCAATCTCAATCAATTCATTTCAAGAAACACACATATGGCACCCTTCAAGTACTCCGCCATCACCTTACCAGCCTCTTATGAAGAGATAGAGGAGCAAGAAGCTCCTAGGGCAAGAAGGAAAAATGCCACTCCACCCTCTTGGGATCAAGGTGGCAAACAAAGAGTCAACGAGGAGTTGAAGAAAGTTTCTTGGTGGCAAAGGGCCATGATGTGTATGGGTGTTGGGTTGCACAAGGAAAATCATCAAACTTATGTCACTAACAAGAGGATCTTGTCCAACCAAGCCAAGATGATGAAGGAAATGCGCAAGATCAGCAATGGTGGTACCACTCCTCCTCGCAATGAGGTGATCCCGAAACTCCGCCATCCGATTCAACTATCTCTCTTGACAAGTGGAATGAGGATACATTTCATTGGTCTGATTATGCCGAGGTGACCTCCATGCCCTCCTCTTCTCGCAACACCGGCAAGGCTCCTATGCGCTATGAAGAAGAAAGTGTGATGAGAAGAAGAAGTGTTGAAGCAAGTGATGCTGAAGATGATGATGGGAGTGGTGATGATGAGGACAGTGATGCCGACGATGATGAAGAAGGCGAGTGATCGCCTTGGGTTCCGTTAGCATCGCTCTTCTCCCTTTTTGGTGTTTCGATGCCAAAGGGGGAGAAGTAGTTCTATTAGGCTCTCTCACCGTGGGATTTGCATGGGTCGGACACAAGCACGTGCGTTTATCATTTATTTGCGCTTGTGTCCATTTATCTTATGTCATTTGAACCTATTTGCTTTGGTTTTATGTTGTGAGACTATGTTCCTATTTGTGGTATGAGACTATGGATTTCATAATTCCTATGGTTGAGATGATATTACTTATGGTCTATTATTGTGCATTGGTCTCATAGTTATGCACAAGGTATGGTTCCTTTTTCACCTCAACCCTATATCATGATTTGTCTCATGTTGGTGTAATTTATATTGTTCCATATATTTCTTGTGAGTTGTCTCTCCTCTACATGTTGAGCATTTGTATTCAAATGCAAACTACTTGTATGCACACATGTAGGGGGAGCCTCTCAAATCAGTACATGTCGATAATTGTTGTGTGCTTTATTGCAAATCCGAGTGTTGTCATCTAACACCAAAAAGGGGGAGATTGAAAGGACATATTTTATGTCCCCTATGTTTTGTGTGTTAGGCAACAACACTAGGAATTATTTAATATGATGTTAAGTGGTGCAGGAATGAAATGATACAATTACACTTTGCATCGAAACACTTGACAAGAAAAAGAAGCTTGCATTTGCCTGTCCAGTCCGGAGTCTCCGGTCTCTGTGGCCGGAGTCTCCGGTCAATTTGAAATCTGGAGCAAAAGCTCCTCAGGACGGCAGCCGCGGTATGGGTGCGGAGTTACCCCGGAGTAACACCGGAGTCTCCGCACCGGCCGGAGTTTCCGGTCCCGTGGTCCGGAGTCTCCGCCCCAGACAGATTTTTGAATCGAAGAACTTCCCACGACGGCGCGTGCGGTATTGGGTCCGGAGTTGCCCCGGAGTAGGTCCGGAGTTTCCGGCCCTACCGGAGTTTCCGGACTCCAAGACCGGAGTTTCCGGTCTGCTGAGAAGATGAACATCGCGGCGGCAGCCGCTGTATGTGACCGGAGTTACCCCGGAGTCAGTCCGGAGTTTCCGCCAGTCCGGAGTTTCCGGCCTCCCGGTCCGGAGTCTCCGGACTTAGTGGACAGAAAAACGGCTAGTTTTCTGGAGGGGTATAAATAC
Source organism: Poa pratensis (assembly GCA_947311845.1). Taxonomy (NCBI): domain Eukaryota; kingdom Viridiplantae; phylum Streptophyta; class Magnoliopsida; order Poales; family Poaceae; genus Poa; species Poa pratensis. Next base: position 13,696,794 of record CAMZMU010000083.1, on the reverse strand, counting down.
CCCTCCACCTACCTCCAGCTCTTGAGCTCGCCCAGATCTGAAGTACACCATTGTTGCAAGCTCAAGAATCATTAGATCTCCCAATCCCTCCACCCAAACTTGTTGATCTTTGGGGATTGAAGGAGAAGGCCCGGATCTACATCTTCACCAAGCAGTTCTTCATTTCCCCCTCATTCACTTGAGGGATTTGAGCCTAGGGTTTCCACTAGGAAAACCTAGGCATCTTGTTGTACTTACTTGCTTGCTACTTTTGTGTAGTGAAGCTGTGGTGCTTGGGAGCTCCCAATCCTTTTGTGGGTTGTGCTCCAAGCTTGTTGTAAGGGCTCCGGATTCCGCCTTGAAGGTCTCCGATAGTGGAAGGTGGACCGAGCTTTTGTGCGAGGTTCATCGGAGAATAGGGTGAGGCCATTTGTGGCGTCTTGAGTTTGAAACTCACACCCCTCCAACGAGACGTACTCCCCTAAAAAGGAGGAACTCGGGAATACATCCTTGTCTCCGCGTGCTTCCCGATCGGTTACTCCTTTCTAGTTATTTACTACTTGTATCTTATCTTGTTTAGACTTAACTTGTCATATAGGTAAATTCATCTTAGTTGCATATCTAGAAATTTACCTTTGTGTCAAGCCTTAATCGAAAAAGAATTAAAAATTGGAGTAGCACCTATTCACCCCCCCCCCCTCTAGGTGGCCATACGATCCTTTCAGCTATCACAGGTTTCTTGGAAATCAGGGGATTCACACTTTTGGGCTGGCCTAATGGCGACGAAGAAATTCTTCTTCCCATATGGCTCTTTCTCCATTAAAGATGGGTCGGAGATGAGGTTCTGGGAGGATACATGGTTGGGTACTACCCCCCTTCGAGAACAATATCCAGCGTTATACGATATAGTCCAAGGACGTCATAAGAGCGATACAATTGCTCAAGTGTTGGTTGATAATCATCCAACAGTGACGTTCAGGAGAGATCTTGTTGGACCCAGACTGGTTGCTTGGCACGAGTTGCTACAGCGACTAGCTACTGTCAATTTGACACAAGGGACTGACGAGTTTCGGTGGAATCTACGCAAATGCGGTAAATTCACTGTGGACTCCATGTATACAGCACTCATTCAGCCCGAAGTGCCGATAGATGATAATAAGAAAATCTGGAAGATGAAAATTCCACTAAAAAACAAAGTTTTTGCGTGGTATCTTCGTCGAGGAGTAATTCTTACTAAAGACAACCTTGCAAAACGCAATTGGCATGGAAGTAAACAGTGTGTCTTCTGTCATAAAGACGAGACGATCAAACATTTGTTCTTCGAGTGCAAATTGGCTAGTTCTATATGGTCCATCATCCAAATAGGTTCTACTATTTACCCACCTACAAGCATTGCTAATATTTTTGGCAATTGGCTGAATGGCGTGGATAAGAGGTTCAAACAACTTATTAGGGTGGCAGCACTGGCCGTAATATGGTCGCTATGTCTGTATAGAAATGACAAGGTTTTTAACGATAAAAATTGTTCTCTTATGCAGGTTATCTACAGGACTACTGCTACACTCCGTTCGTGGTCTCAGTTGCAACGTGTGGGGCATCGAGACCTGTTTATGGAGGTCTGTACAAGACTGGAGGATACGGCGAGAGACTTTTTATCACAACATGGATGGCAGCATAATTTGCGGATAGACCCTCCACCACCATAGGTGTTTTTACAATTTCTCATTCTGATATGTAATCCGCCTTTTACTTTTCGTACTTCAGACTTGTTTCGGCTGTGTGCATCTTAGTTATGCAGAGGCTGGGTGTAATGCTTAAACATTTTAAGTAATAAAAACTCCCTTTATCTAAAAAAAAACATGTGATTTTACAACACTTGAACAATAGATAGTTTTCTTTTCTCGAGAGCTAAACAATAGTTTGCTACAACATTGGGCTGTCATCATGTAAGAACATGGCAACGGCTGCAGGGCTTCATAACATTTAACTTGACCGTGGAGGGAACTTTGACCGCAACGTATCTTTCGATGGCCAAGAGCGCCTTGTGAGCTTCCGTGATCATATGCTTTTCTATCCGTCTGCAATTACCGAATTTGTGGTCAGACAGCCTATTAGCATCTTCACAACTCTTATAATAACCAGATAGGATGGTGTCCAGTGTAATGGACTCGAGTGATGTTGCATTCTCAAGTATATGGCAGGTTAGCTCGACCATGCTCTTTGCAGAGCAGAAGCCGATGATCTCCACCTTCTTGATGTTGCCATGTCGGAGTCCTGGCATCTGCCTCAGATGCGAGGAATCTTCAACTGAATCATGCTCCATGCAAGTCTGCTCAACCTGCATAGGAACAACATGCTTGAACTAATTAATTGTTCTATGCACCGTAGGTAATACTAGATATTAAGCAAGATAAAGTGTCTTACTTCCAGCCTGAAAGTCTCCAAGATAGGACATGCATCCAGAACAAAGAATAGAGAAAGATGGGGAAAAGGCCCCACTTAGATCTTCAAGATGAATGTTTAAGTGCTTGAGGTGGAGGAATTTGCCAGGTACAGCTGGTGTGTTGAACATCTGCACAGGAATTATATCCAATGCATGAGTAGTGTTATATGAACGATGCTCGCATCTAACGATAAAATCAACAAGTTTTTCAGTTAAAATACAAAACAAGAAGTTTCAAAATATACCTCACCAGCCGAAGAAATCCTGAGAGATTCAAGATTTGGCATACTGGCTGGAAGCTTGGTGCGGGCATGATAAACAAGGTTAAACTCATCAGCACAGAACATTTCCAGGTCCTTCACTTGCAATGAATCTCCAATAGAAATGTGTACAACATCACTGTCGATATGAACAGTGCGGAGATTTGGAGCTCTATAACTGCCAGTTCGCTGCAATCAGACACCGTCAGGTTAACGAGCCGGTATAGCAGGCGAGGTATCTTGAGGCAAATTATCTCACTGCAATCACTGAGATAAAGCTCCTCCAAAGCAAAAGAACTGGAAAGAAGGTATCCTAGCTCATATCCCATAATACGGACCTCGCACAGATGTAGCCTTGTCAAGCAACCAAGTCCAGCCATGGGACGGAACGCGCAGCCGCTGAGGCGAAGACTCTGAATCGAGTTTCCTCCATTCCCAGCGAATAAAAGAGAGCATGGGAAGTTGTATTTCTCTGGCTCGTAGTCGTATCCTAGAGACACTGAAACATCGAGTTCTTCAATCCCTGGAGTAACAGCGATCTCAAGCCAACTGTTGAGCTGACTGGTGTCAAAATAATAAGAACCATGGTATTCAAACTCGAATCTCTTCACGCCACTACCCGAGTGGTTTTTCATAATGTGGTCAACTCTCTCAATGAAAGTCTGACAATTCTTCTGGTGATTTATACGATCCCAAGATTTCAGGCCCATTGATCTCATAGTGAAGGTGAGGTTGGGATGACCTCTCCATGAACATAGAAAAGGGCGAGACACGCAGCTAGCTCGAGCAGAATCTCTCAGTGGCAGTAGGGAATGTATATGATACCAGATGTCCTGCATCCAAGAGAATCGGAGAAACGTTGATATTTAATTGTATTGGTAAAATGACTCCTTTAACTAGAGTAAAAACAGGACCATGTGGCAATCAAGTATTTTAACACCGACAATGTATTCCCTAACCGAGTGATCACTTGCTTTCGTAAAGTCATTTGTTATTCTCTGACAGAGTGATTACTTGTTCTCAGAAAATGCACAATAGTGAAAGTAATGCTCTAGTGTGAAATAGAAACTACCGAATATGTGCAGATGAAAGACATATTATTTTGTTCTTGCAGAAATTTGGTTACAGTACAGCATTTTAAAAGGGCAGAGAAAGTATGCTCAAGATATCTGACCACTCCGAATTCTTAATACGAATATGCATACTTCTTCTGGTTCTAAACTATGTAGTAACTTTACATAGGCTTCTTTAGCACATTTTATTCAGGGACCAATATTTAATCGAAATTTCTAAACTTTTTGGCTTTCATTTTGTTATTCAGAAATGGAAAAACTATAGTCCATCGCATAGGCCATTAATCAAATTTAACTGATGTAGATTTCAGTTGCTCTCGCCCCTCTTGGGACTGATGTTGGAGCTCTTGGTGTAGCCCCATCGGGCCAACTTTATTTCTCTTCTCCTCAGAATGGACGGACAGAGTAGTAATGTACATGAGAGCAATTCGAGGGCATATACCTCAAACCCAACTGAGTCTAGAATGTCCAGCGTATCTCAAACCCAGTCCATATGTAGGACAGATGTGGAACGATCTGGACACGTACGTCGGAGCAGCCCAGGATGGCCCAGTTCGATCCCGCATATACCCAATCCTGGACCAACCCTATCCCTCGGTCTCGACCGCTCCTATAGCCCCTGCCCTTAGTTTCAGTAAGATGTGCCAATGTAAAAGCGCAGATTCAAACATTATATATGAAATTTTGGGTTTCATAAATTATAGAGTTAAAGGAAAAAAAGAGCAATGAGATTTCTATAGACAAAGGGCGTGTTTGGTTGCTCGCGGGGCCTCCATCTAGGCCCGCTGGATGCAAAAATGACCCGTTTGGTAAGACCGTGCTCCTGCATCGCATGATATTTAAAACACCCCAAAACGTGGCCCGGTGGAAACAGGCTTTGGAGAGCCACGCTTTCGTCTGTATTGCATGCGTTGGGAAGCGCGAGATACGGGACATTTCGGGTTAACTCCCCACTCCACTCCCTCACCGTCCAAACTCCCACTCCTCGCCTTCTCCGCTACCCATGGCCGGCACTGCTCCACCCTCGCGCTACCCCACCCCTCAGTCAGCCGCCGGCGCGCACATTCGATGGGTCACCAGCGTGACCGCACGCGACTTGAGTGCAGAATACCTCGCGCGGATTTTTAGGCACCCTCCCCCGTTTGTTTCCGCCATCTCGGAGCATCAGCGGCAGCATCGGCGATCGGGACATCATCATCGGCCCCTGCGGCATCTTCGGCTCCTAAGGCTCCTGCTCTGGAGCAGGTGGGTTTGATGGAGCCTATGTCCGCGCCACCGATTGGGGGATTTCCATCCGCGGCGCGTCGACGTCGACCCCACGGCCGTCTTCTTCCACGCCGGTGCAAACTCCAACGCCTCCATCGCCCGCTGTAAGACACTTTTATTCCTGCATTGCTGTCTTGTGGATGTAGATTAGGATCGGATTTGGTTAGGGTTTGTGACATGCGACGGATTTGTGAACAGCAGTTGCCGGCATTGCATAATCGCACATTCTTTCTCGCTACATTCCTAGATTTGTAGTGTATTGCTAGATATGTAGTGTTTGTATGGAGATATTGGGGCTTTTTGCACCCCATGCAGGTGTGCTTGTATTGGGGTTTTTTGCACGTCATACACAAGTACTTATCTTCCACGCACTAGCCATTACTTGATGTTGACATTGCTTGCTTGGTGTTGCCATTGCACTGGTCATTTCACTGGCCATTGCTTGCTTGATCTTGCTGTTGCTATGCTTGCTGCGGCTTGCCATTGCTATTGATCTTGCTTCATGTTGCCATTGCCATTGGTCTTGCTCATTGTTGCCATTGCCATTGGTCTTGCTTGCTTGCCATTTTGCTTGTAATAACCGATGTCAACTTCATGGCAAGGTACCGAAGACCTATTGGGATATCATGGGGAACGTGCTCCCACCCACACCTCCTGGCTTCGAGGGCACGCTCCCGCTCAACCGCTGGGCAGTGAAGCCCGTGGTGCCCGGGAGGGCAGAGGCGGCGGGCGTAGGCTGCACGTGTCCATGGTCGGCAACCAACCATCGGCCACATCCCCAGAGTAGTGGTGCCATGCCGCTTCTACGTGCAACTCCACCGGGATGACCTGCACATGCTCGTCGTCCCCAGGTAAACGGCCTTGAGGGACTGGCTCCAGATCCCGCTCCAGCGTTGCATGCCGGTGTCGGCCTGCAAGTTTTGCGACGAGTGGGTGCAGGTGAGCAACTATGGCGACGAGGTGGTGCTGGGAAGGAACTGGCCGGACGTTGTGCGCAAGTACAAGCTGGAGGTGGAGGACGACGTCGTCTTCAAGCTCATCGCCACAGGCTTCAAGATCACCATCTTCAAGAAAGCCACCTCTGCAGCGAGGGGATATAGGTGTACTAAGAGGATCTTCAAGAAAGCCATCTCCAACGGGTGCCGCCAAATATGTGTCCGGCACCCCCCAATTGAGGCCCAATTGAGGGTGCCGGACACATGTCCGGCACAGACACAAAATGGCTCGGCCCGGACACTTGGGGGGTGCCGCCGTGGGCGATTTTTGCATCCGGACCCCCATTGGGGAGTCTATTGGGGAGCGCCGCTGGAGATGCTCTAACCACGGCTAACACCAGCATGGTGAATGACTTAGTATGTATGTATATACTTGTGATGCATTTTGATCAGGGGCATGGGATGCCCCTGTTAGATGTTAATCAGGGCTTGTAGTGCCCAGATACTTGTTTTGGTCAGGCTGTGTGAGCCCCTGATGGTAATTGCATTATGCTTAAGTATGCAGCAAGTGCATTACCCCTGTTATCTACTTAACTAGGTGCTAATGAACCTGATAATCAGTAGGCTAGTATGGTTAGTGCTAATGATGTTCGTGTGCTGATGTGTGTTTGAATGCGGTTATGAGTTGCAAAAGAGGTGTTAAGATCACCATTTTCAAAGAGGGTGAGCACAACACAAAACCAGCATAGAACCAAACACCTGTGTGTTGCATCTAATTACCCTCAAACCAAGTTTGCAGCCTACCAAACACGAAAATATGAAGAAAATTAGAAAAAATCGGATTCAGCCAACCAAACGGGCTGCGGAACATGACCCAGGTCTCGTTTCTCTAGAGCCAAGCCCTGCCGGGCCACAGATGTGGGCAAAATCTCATGCGAGTAACCAAACACGCCCAAAGAATCTACGAATGCTAGTGACAAAAATCATTAGTCTAGCAAGAAGACTCTGAGATTGCAGTCAAAGGGGTAAAAAGGATTTGAAAGGCATGGGGAAAAGAAAGAAAGAAAAGTTCCAAGTAACTCACAGTGAGGTGTGAATTTTAAGAGGGAAGTTTGGCGTCTGGATTGGTCAAAGCTTTCACATAAAATCTAGGGAGGAATTGGTATTTTTGTCTTATTCCATTCATTAGGACTATCTGTCTCAAGTGAAATAATTGTGTCTTCGGGAAAGAAAATCTGTAGTTATGCTAGAGATTAAAAATGCCCACATGACACATTGCCGCTGTAGTCATGGCCGAAATTTTATTCTAACACAAGGATCAGGTCAAAGGTTTCACGATTTTGTGCTGAACCCAGCTAGTAAGAATGTTAATCAGGCTTTTAGTTTTGTTTTGAGACAGTGAAGCACTGCTGGAAGTAAGGCAAGGTTGCCTGGGTTTTGAATGCTGTATTTTTTTTGTTGAACTGTGTATGCCAGATGTGAGAAATATATATGATGGCTACCTTCTAAGGAAGCTGCAGTTTACTGTGAACTTCTTTACTGTCGTAATAACGAAGTAGCAAAGTACTGAAATATTTGCTTGTAACAATTTGTGCAATAGAGCATTAGAGTGATCCCAACAAAAACAGCAATATTACACACAGTTCGCAATTTGAGTCTTTCATTGTCAGTAACTTTATATTTATGCAGTACCTCTGGAAGTTCTGGCCCTGAACTTCTCTTTTTTTTGCCGCCTTGAGAAATGTTCTCTTGTTGACAGGGCGAGCCTTTTCTTTTATCCACTGAAGCAATCGGCATACCTGCAACTAATCACGCATGGAAATTAAGACAAGAAGAAAAAACTCATGGGTATGAGCGCAAACACTGATTTTATTTTCATTATACTAGTTTTACAGAGTAACACATGTTTCAATTTAGGATCCACAACAATTAATCAATTGTATCTTTCACAGTCTCCACCCAAGTCATGTCCCTATCATCTCATCGAAAACAATAGAACATTACAGTGAATCCCGTCAGCCAGGCCTTCATTGCTCTCCTCCGTCCCGTTTCATCTCCAAATTCACTGTGGCTAAGCAAGATATTGCGTACCAGGAACATATTTAGTGGTTCCTCCTTTTACAGTGTTTCCGTGCTAGCTACACATGGTATCAGAACCAAAATGCTATGCAACAAATCGGAAAAAAATGGCTCTACCGAAAATGCTATGTATCTACCGACCACCATGACACAAAACTCATGCCCGGATTTGATACAACGGCCGAGAAAGAAGGAAGAAAAAACGTCGGCCGTGAATACAATATTAGTATGAAATTCCAATCTGCTGGTTCTAATTCACAACTGGAATTTCATTGTTTGTTTGTCGAACCGTGTGTTGGATTTCAACCCGATCTTTTGTGGCAATAGATGCATCTTGTTTCAATGTTGCCACTTTTCCTACTCTTCGGCGACATTTTTCTTTTGGTGGTTCGATGCGCATACACAAGGGAAGGAACACCTGATAGACATGACTCTTCTACCATCTGAGTGAGTTTGAGAGATACTGCAGTCTCATGTGGACCTCCTCCGAAATTAATCTTTTTTGAACAACTGACATTGAGTTGCGGAGGAGCTGGGCTGGAGAGCTAGCCTACTGCTATTCATAATAATAAGACTTGACTGACGCTCGGATAAAATTTGGCTAGCAGACATAGATCGATGTTCATGAAACAGTTTGCATCGCTCGCCAAAAGAAATCTTCCGGGAAAATAAACGCGAGCGAGGTGGCTTACCACGGGCTTTGGTTTGCCGGCCGCGGCGATCCCGTCGCACGGACAGCAATCGCTCGAGCGCCAGCAGCCTGATGCGACGACGACGACGACACCTGGGGTGCAGACTCGCAACGACAAACCAGTGTCGTCAGCCCCCAAGGCATGGGTCTCTCGCTCTATTTTTTTGTTTGATTGAATCCAGCGTGGAGAGGCGTCGAAATCTCAATTAGGATTGTATTCTAACAAGGGATGTTGGAAAACGCGCCCGCGCCGGCGGGCGGATAACCTGCTACGAGAGAAAACCGGATAGGACTCCATGGAACAGATGGGAGCAAAGAGCAGCACTTTTCCAGAAATTGTCGAGGGAGGGACAGTAGGGGTGAAAACGGAGCGGATATGGTCGAATAGTAGTGAAACCATGTTCGTAACCATATTTTTTCCGGATACGGAGTCGGAGCGGATAGTGGCTGAATACGAATACGGAATCGGATCCTGCCGGTTACGAATATGGATCGAATATGGGGCGAATATGGTTCGGTTGCGGATAAACATTTTGTCGGATGTATTTTTGAAAATAGGATTGACATATAGAGAATATTATGAATCAACTTACTCCACATTAACTTTATGTATTGTGTAATTCTAAGACAAAGAATTTTGTAATAACTCATACTTTCATTTCCAAGTGGCTACTTAGTTTTGCCCTTGAATGGGCTAAGGGTGCCTCCAACGAATGTGATTCACAAACATGGTAAGGCCTTGACAAGATTTTTATGGAGTTGTGTAAGTAATTAAGTTATATCTTGCCCAAACCTCGGTCACCTGAGGTTTGAGGTATTATTTGCCGGATATTGCAGCGGATACTTGTCGAATATAACCGTGAAATATGGTATATCTTCGGATACGGACGGATATTAGTAAAACCACATCCTTTTCCGTATCCGTGGATTACTATCCGTATCCGTGACCGTATCCGTCAACTATCCGACCGAATCCGTATTTGCCTTCCGTGAGCCTCCGGTCGGTCGGTCGGTCGGAAATAATACGTACCGTTTTCACCCCTAAGGGACAGGTGGTGGAGACGGGAAAAGGAGGGGGCGGCGTTGGTGCTCCGCAGATGATATCTCGGAGGAGGAGAAAAGGGGATCCGGTTCGCCGGAGAGGGAGGAGCCGTGGCGGCGCCGGACGGAGGCCATGTGGAATGGGCTAATGTTTCGGATGGTGACTTTGAAGTACAAAGTGTAGCCGTGACTTTGCTCCCTCTATGCAACCAATTATGTTTAGAAAATTTTGAAAAAAAAAACAGGTAAATCTTAAATATTGCATTATGCATCCTGTTAAGTTGTTGGCGTATTTCGACAAAATGTTTGTCAAAAAACATCATTTTAACTTTCACTACCAAATTTTGAATACAAAATTCAAACTACTAGGAAAATTATGAAAAAATCCAGTAAATCACATGTCCTTTATTATGAAAAAAAATCGTCATATTTGAACATTCGTTTGTGAATAAACAATATTTGAAATTTAGCCTGAACATTCCCACTCTTTTCTATCCATTGGATCAAATTTGGATGGTTGATATGGCAGCACAGTCACGACAGACTTTATACCTCAAAGTCATTGAAGCTGAATCCCATAGTTTCACGCTTCAGCACAGGTTCAGTTTAACACAGACATCGACCTGCTAGGAAACATGATACAGAGCTATTGATCACAGAAAACCGCATGGACAGTAAGGGCGTGTTTGGTAGCCCGTATGGGCTTTCTCACCTCATACATGCCCACTCTATCTATGCTGAGTGGGTACAGGTGTTTTAATTGATGTGTTTGGTAGCCCGTATGGGGTGAGCTGGGCCGAGTTGAGACAGTGTTTGGTTGCATGTACGAGCTGAGCTAGGCCAGACAGAAAATATAACGCAATCAGGTCCCTGAACGGAAAAAGGAAACACAATCAGGTCATGCCGCCATTGCCCACCTCCGTCCCGGCCGGAAGTCGCGGAGCTCGGCGTCGGAGAAGGACCGGCGCGCCTCAGAACCGGTGCCCGACGCGGACGGGCCCGTCTCCTCCTGCTCCGACGCCGCCAGAACCGGCGCGCGGTGAGGACGGGCTCGCACGCGGCGGGGATGCAAGGCGGCGGCGTTGGGCTTCTCCGTGGACGCGGCTGGGCTCCTCCGGAGCTGGCAGGCGGCGGCTCTGGGCGCCGCAGCCGGGCGGCGCTGGGCTGAGGGGCGGCGCGGGGGTGGCGGGGCGGGCTCGGGCGGCGTTGTTCGTCCATGGCTCGGGCGAGCAGGGGTTGGGCGACGGGAGCGAGCCAGAGAGATAGACGGACGCGGGGGGAAATGGGAGGGGATTTCGGCCGGGGGTGGGCAGCGCACAGCTCGCGTGGGCCCGGGCGTGCGATTTTCCCTATGCGCTCGACCCGGCTGAGTTGAGAAGCTCGATCTGAGCTTCTCTCCTCGGCAGGGCTGAGAGCCATTTCGGGGCGAGGTAGGCGGGGGCCGAGACGCACGATGCGGGCTAACAAACAACAAAAAATCTGGGTGGGGGGAGATTTTCTGAGCCCACCCGGGCTACCAAACAGGCCATAACTGCTTGAGGAGGAGAAAAGGGGATCCGATTTGCTAGAGAGGGAGGAGTCGTTGATGGGTTTGCCAGCTTTTGGGAGCTAGATCCCGTGACCTTGCCACCCTCAACTTACAGAAAGTCCCCTTAGGCCCTCAACTTTTACAAGAAAGACCCTACAAATAAATCTAAAAAAGTGATCAAGTCATTCTCCTCCGTCGTGCTTGCTGTAGCCAGATCTCAAAGCTTGCGACCGTCGGCGACGCCGGGGATAGCTTCACTTGGGTCACCGACGGCAAGGCGCGTCAAGCTAAGATCGAAGATCTTCCCAATCGGCCCAACGACCCGGAGGAAGAAGTTGTGGCACCTTCTAGAAACCATAGCGCGGAGTGGCCTCCCTCGGCCTAGAATTACGTCGGCGAACACGTCCTTCATGGATGAGCTCCGCAATAGATTTTTCTCATTCCTTCTCCGAGCTCCAGCCCGCAGATCCACTGCCCAAGCTCCGCCTCCATGGCAGCCTGATTGAGCAGGTAGAGGGGGAATATCTCCAACATCGAGCTTATTCGGAAGGGGTGTCGAAGCTCTGCCATCTCCCGCCTGAGGCTCCGCCCTCCGGTGCATGATAGCGAGAAGAAGTAGCCCCGACAGGCACGGGATGCAGCCCGGATGCGTCCGCGATCAAGATCCCCTCGACATGATGTCAGACGCCACGTGGGACCAAGATGAACAACCAAATCCTAGACTCCTACTATGTGCAGAGGGGGCGGGCACCCCGCCCTCTCCATCTGTGGACGGGGAGGCCGCCGGAGAAGAGGGAGAGGCCCAGAGACGTGCAAGGCGACTCTCAAAGCGGGACCAGGAGAGAGAATGAGAGCCCCACTCCCTTCCCTCGTCAATTTAGTCAAGGGTTCAAAACATAGCGAAGGGTTTAAAACATACTCGTATTTCCTCTCCTTCAACACGTGATTTGCTCCTACCGCCATCGATTGGTGAGTATTGCGATTCATCCACACTTGAGAGAAGGAATTTGTGCTCGTATTTCCGCAAGGAAAAAGAACCCGTGTTTGATGAACTCCATCGTACGACTCGTGTACGGCTGTGCTCAAGTGCTGGCCCACCTAAACACACGGCTACCAAAAGTCCACGTATGGCACGCCAATAAGCAGAAAACCCCTAAAACTATCAGCCCACCGTGTAAAACACCTAACGCGGAGGGAAAATGACCTTTTCCAGGGGGCAAATCGAAAATGGCACTTCCTAAATTTCCCGATCGCCTTGAACCCTACCTGCCCCTCCCCGCCGCCCCTTGCGTTCCCCCAAATCCTCATCCGATTCAGGCCACAAAACCTCCCCAAATCGGCCTCCAGCGCCCCCAGGTACGCCAAGATTCGTCCTCAGGCTGCTCCATATACCTCCGGATTCGCGTTCGGGCCGGCCGCGCCGTCGGGATCTGCGGGGAAACTCGGCGGATTTGACTTCTAGGGTTTCTCCGTCCTCGGCGCGCCTGGCGGGTCCATGAATCCCATGGGATACAACCACTATGACAGCAGCGGTGAGTTGCCTCGAATCGACCGCTGTTTTTGGCCCGCTGAACTTGCCCGACGGGAAAGCCCCGTTCTTTCTTGTAGCTCGGTAGATTCCTGGAGGAAAATCGCCGAAGGAGATTCACATGAGTTGATGATACCACATAATGTGAATAGTCACTAGGTATAAACTGTGCCTCCTGCTTTCTAGCAAAGACAAGCCGATGGATAACTGGAATTTTGCTAAGTTTATGAAACAATGTGTACATTTGGATGGTCCTGATGCTGTAGGAACAGAAAAATAGTTCCTTTTGCCAAACCCTTGGTACGGCAGATTGATTACTTGGTGTCTAAAAACCTAGCCTTTCCTCACCAGTTGTGAGCTTCTTGAACCTCTTGCCAAATTGTTAGATTCATCCTAGTTGGCATCGTAATCTCATGTACTCTATAACATAATGTGAATAGCCGCTAAGATAAAGCGTGTCTTTTGTTTTCCAGCAAAGCTGACCCGATAATAACTGAAACTTTGTTAAATTTGTCAAACAATGTGCACATTTGCATGGTCCTGAACTCCAGATGTTACGAGACAAAAAATATATTTCCTTTTGTCAAATCCTTGGTAGTGTAGACTGATTACTTGATGTATAAAAATGTAGCCTTTCCTGACCAGTCGTGAGATTCTTGAATCTCTTGCCAAATTGTAAATTCATCATCGTTGGCATCCATTGGTTCGATCCACTACTAGCCTGTTTTATGACCTTTCAGGTGCTTTCGTGTTATCATGATTCGTGGTCAAACTGTATATTTGGCGCTGCGTCATTGATTCCTTTCCTTGCTTGCAGGGACTGACGATGATCTCGCCCCGTCGCAAAATAGAGGACCGAGAGGGAGATCTTTCAGTATGAATGGGAGAGCATCTGCTGGACCATTTGCTTATGCAAGGCCACACAATGATTTGGAGAGTGAAGTGCATCTGGTTGAGCAAGAGGCGTACACGGTGTTCTTAGAGCATTCAAAGTGCAATCTGATGCATTATCTTGGGTAAATACTAGCAAACTGAAATTAGTGCCAATGCTTTCAGTAATCACTGTTTATCCTGCTGTTTTAAGCTGAAAGTTAATAATTACGCTTGTGTGCAGGAAAAAGAAAGCCTGATTTCTGAACTCAGGAAAGAACTGAGAGTTTCTGATGAGGAACATAGAGAGCTACTAAACAAGGTTAACGATGACGGAGCCATCCGTAGAATGAGGTCTTTGCTTACAAGATCCGTTTCTTTCTTTTCCGAACATGTTTTACTTACTCGTCCTACCTTTACTTAATCGTTTACTTCTCGTAAATTTTCAATAGGGAGCTGAGACAGGGAGGTGGAACCCCGAGTGGGCTGCACCGTGGCAGCAGAGTTCTTCATGATGGAGAACCTGGGCCAGCTGCCAAGAGGCCACGGCCATCTCATTTAATTCCTTCTCATTCTTCGGGCCTCCAGTCCCCTGTTATATCTTCACACTCAGTTCCTTCTTCTGCAAAGTGGGGACCATCCTCAGCATCAAAGGGCAAAGGGCTAAGTCGGTAGGTTTGGAATACTATGCGTCATGTTCATTTGCATTCGGGTCAATTTTATGGCGATCTGTTGATGCATGTACATGTACAGACCACGCCACTGGCATTACCATCTCTGGATCCAACTTCATTGATTAGCCGGAAAGTTTTTACAAGATGGCCAGAGGACAACAGCTTCTATGAGGCCACTATAACCCGTTACAATCCTGCAACGGTTTGTTCTAAATTTACTACTATTTGCTTCTTGATGCAGATATGTTTCTGTGTTATGTAATTTTACTTACTCCCTGACCCTTTTCAGGGTGAACATGCTCTTGTCTATGACATGGGCAAATCAACAGAGACATGGGAGTCTGTCAGGCTCTGTGATGTAAGCATTGTTTAAGTTTGTGATGCTTGGATTGTTATTTATCTTTCTTTTTCTTACTCCTTGTCTCTTGATTTGATCGTCTACTTAGCACTGCACACCGTGTTGTATATATGAATTTAACCATACTGTTCTCTGTTTTCAATCTTTTGCTGTGAATTATTCATTTCTTATATGCTAATCTACTGACTTATCAAGCAAAATAACCAGAGACTGGGGATGTCATGGCCCCATACCATATAAATTAAAGAGGAAATTATGAGCTGTTTTTTTTGTCACATCTATTATGAGAGTGGTATCGTATCATGTCTTAAATTTCCTAACATGATACCTTTAGTGACCCATAGGGCTGAAATCCGGCTTTCGATAACTAAGCTATTTAACTATCTGTTTATTTTGCATGAAGATTTTGATTCTATGTTGATATATGTTTAGCCAGCCTGTCCACTCTACCGGGGACTAAATTTTACTAGCGTAAACTGTCCAGAATGTCTGTTTGCCAGTTTTAAGTAAATAAATAAGCAGTGGACGAACAATCCTTTGACAGATGGCACCTGAAGATATAAGATGGGAACATGATGATGTTTGGGGTCCTTCTGGTCCTATGTTGAAGAGAAACCTAAGCAACAATGGTACAGGGGCAATGCCAGGCAGGGGCAGAGGGAGGCTATCTCAACCACAAAATGGGATCAACAGGAACATTGGTCAAATTGATGTGCCTAACACTGAAAGTATCGTGATAGAGGTAAATTTCTCTTTAGGGTCAGACATCAGAAGGTACTCAGATACTGTTTGTTCCTCACAATTTATATGTTCTTGACACAGGTGGAGAGGGTATTGTCAAATCCAAATATGCGTGAAATTGAAAAGGCAAAGAAACTGCTCACTGTGAGTTGACTTATCTATCTTGTGTTGTTCCCTGTCAAAAGTAGTTTATGATGGGGAAGGCTTGCTAGTAATTCCGTAAAATCCTTTATTTGAGAATATGGGGAAATGATTGTCCATGTAGGACCAGGAGCAGTCATTACTCGATGCAATTGCCAGTCTTGA
The DNA here is from genome assembly GCA_947311845.1 of Poa pratensis. Taxonomy (NCBI): domain Eukaryota; kingdom Viridiplantae; phylum Streptophyta; class Magnoliopsida; order Poales; family Poaceae; genus Poa; species Poa pratensis. The sequence continues at coordinate 13,681,022 of CAMZMU010000083.1, read as the reverse complement.
CGAAGCATCAGATGGTGAAAGTGGTAAGTTGTCGATCACTTCTGGAATGCACTGTAAAAATAATATCATCGAGTTGGCATGTAATATTATCTCTATTGGTTTGGTGGCGTTCTGGATGATTACCATGCATTATCTCAACCAGTAGAAACTAGGGTGATTGAAATCCTGTCCAGAACCCTGAGGAACCCTACATAAATTTATTGAGTTCTGACTGAAGTTTCGGTTGTTAAGTCTTTCCTAGATACTCGTTATTTGCCCTCTTCATTACTACTTTACCTTTTTCACTAACGAGTCTTCATGTAACAGAGGATAGGGCCACCGAAGGCCGAATGGGTCCTGCTGGTGATCACATGGGTGGAACGGCATTGCCTGTTAGTTGTTACCAGCAGCTACGTTGGAAGATTAGTAGGACTTTTTTTGGACCACCATCCTGAATCACTGGACAAAGAAGCCATGTGATGAAAAAAACTGGACTGACATAAGAGGGTCAAGCGGGCAGTTGCTCTACGAGACGAGTTTGTTTGACAGCTCGAAATTCAGACCTGTAAAAAATGAATCGGATGGGACGGAGAAACCTTTTCTGGTGCCTTTCCCACAAGTGATCATGTTGGTGGTATTTCCTCTAGTGAACTATAAGTAACTCTAATCTTCTAGAGATTGTTAGTAACATAACTCAGCTGAAGAGGATTCTTGTGCTCTGTGCGGACAGCTGAGTAACCCTTTGGCCGCAATCTGTGTGCACTGAGTTTTGCAGTTGGCATATGGACTCTGTACTGTAATGTACAAAATATTGTATTTTTTTCTACTATTAGCTTTTAGCTATGTATTTTGAACAATCAGTATTCAGCAAACTGAAGTTCCTTCCCGAAAACAAACTAAACTGGCGACTGTGCCCACTGGTGGTTGATGAAGGTTCTTAAAAGAAAAGAAAAATCTGTATCTTTAGTGGTTGTACATTATGTGGGAATAAATCTTAGCTTAGTTAGGATGATGTAAGGATTTCAACCAGCAAGCGGGGATAGCTCAGTTGGGAGAGCGTCAGACTGAAGATCTGAAGGTCGCGTGTTCGATCCACGCTCACCGCATTCTATCATTTTTGCTTATTTTTATTCTTTTTAGAAATTCAAAGCATTCGGATTAGTAATACGTCCACATGTAATAATGATCCCCATGCAAATATACCACCCGCCCATCTACGCTACGCCAAGAGGCTTCAGACAGACAAGAGTGTTTGTGAAGGTCGTTCATCGTCACAAGCACCGCCGCGGCGCGGCGGACGTCCATGGCAGTGGCTCTCATAGGGCAAAAGCTTCCCTGCAAGCGGCAAGACGGTGGTTGGGCTTCTTCGTCTCCGACGCCGGCGTGGTTCGAGTTCTCGATGCTCGTGGTTTCGTTTTCCTCTACGTATTGTACTTGTACTGTGTTTGTGGTTTTTGGTGAATATACGTGGTGAAAAATTGCAAAAAAAAAAGAAGGTGTTTTTTGGGCAACAAGTTTATACTTTGAACTTCAAAGATTCGATGCACAGTAACACGGCTAGAGGTAGCAGTAGGTGTCGTTGGGCAACCAGTTCAAACTTTAAACTGCAGACATTCCATACCAAAAGGATAATCGACCTGTTAGTCCGATTACAGCATGTCAGTTCACTAGGTTTACGTACTTAGCCTAAGACAACCGTAAGTCCGTAATGGTGCAAACACCCTAAGCTACATGATATTTACACACAGTTGAATCTATCACTTCCTACATCTAGCTAGCTAGCTAGCAGCTAAACATGGTATCCTACGACTTCCTCCTCCTCGCCTGGACGAGGAAGAGGACCGCTCAGTCCTGTTGTTCACCTTCGCCCTCTTCGCCGGCGGTGGCGTCACCGGAGCAGGGCCCCTCTTCGCCGGCGGCCGCCCGACACCTCTCTTCGTCGCGCCAGCCTTGCCGCCTCTCCCACCTCGGCCGGTGCTTTTCCTGCCTGGCCCCCTCCGAGCCTTCGGCTGCTCCTCCTCCGCCTCCTCGGGAGCCGACCGCTTCCGCTTCGTCAGCGGCGACCCCCTTTTCTTTGTGGTTGACGTGCCCTGGTTCAGCCGCTTCAGGAAGTCCACGGCGATCCGCTTCTTGGGGAGCCCACCAGCCACGGCCGCCCCCTCGGTGTCGCTCTTCTTGTTGTCAGCCTCCGTCGCGTCATCCTCGGCGGCCGCCTTCGCAGCCGCCGCCGCTGCCTTGGCGGCCGCAGAGTTCTTGCCGGGGCCTCGGGTCTTCTTCGTCCTCACACCCCACGCCTTGTCCTTGGCCGCCTTCTTCTCGCCGTCGCTCGCGTCCTGTGCTGCAGGAGCCACCTCGGCGGTCTTCTCCGCAGCCTCCTTCCTCGCCATGGCCGCCGCGACGGCGGTGGCGGCGGCGGACTTAGCGATGGAGCTCCTCTTGCGGCAGAATATGAGCGGCTTCGCGGCCTTCTGGATCAGCGGCCCAACGATGTCGGCCTCGGCCCTCCGCGAATCCGCTGCCGCAATGCCGGAGCGGCCGCTGCGACCGTCCCACCACCCAGCAGCAGCTCCCGCTTGGGCTTGGGCGGCGTAGGCTCGCGGAGCGAGGCGGAGACCTGCGCGGAGACGAGCCTGAGGGCGTGGAGGGCGGCCGCGGCGTGCTCAGGCGCGTGGCGCGGGAGGTAGACGGCGGCGTTGGCGCAGAGCAGCAGCAGGTCCCGGTACAGCTCGGAGCTCGGGTAGGCGCCGCTGCCGTCGTCGAGCTTCCGGCGCATGGCGTCCAGGTCCACGTGCCGCCTGATCGTGCCCCGGTACGACTCGCTCTCCTGCACCACCACGGCGACGCACGTGAATACACAGTTAACAAGAAATCAAACAAGTGGGAGTAAAAGAAAAGTAGAAACTCGAGCGGAAAATATCTGCGGTGCGGTGCGGAGGCGGCTGGAAGTAGTGCCCTGCCTGATCGCTACGCGGCAGTAGTAGTGCGTACGACAGGGAATTGTATCAGTGGACAACGGCGGCAAATTATTAAAGGCATCAACTTTTGTGTAAGCTTCGTCTCCGGCGACACGAAACCGACCTAGAGTGGACGTTCTCGTCGGCCATGGCGTCGCGGCCGTGCACTGCCGATGAGGCTAGCAAATGACACGGTGCTTTCTTTGATGACTTGAACGGCAGAGAATTTCTCCTGCATCAGCACGCAGGAACTGCTACGCCCACCTACCGCAGCAAGCGTGAGCGGTGAGGTCACCGCACCATTTCGGGAAGCAACCGGCCGGTGACAGACACGTTAATTCGTTACGGTCACGTAAACCCGGCTGCTAATCGGAGCTCATCATGCCGCGTGCGTGCCAGCCCAGCCCCGCCCTATCCGTATCAATAATCAAGGCCCCAGTGGGTGGGACCCGCCGCCTGACAGGCTTGTTCCTTCCGATTTTACCCCTAGTAAATTCTGACCTAGCGCACGCCGGCCGGTGAGAACGAACGGAGGACGGGGCGGTAATTCCGACCAAGATTTTTACCTGGCTCTCCTGAAGCCGCTCGAACACGGGGCCGAACCTGGCCGCGACCCTGTCGAGCAGCGCGGCCAGCGGCTGCACGGACGCCGCCTCCTCCGACTCCTCGTCGCCGGCGCCGCCGCCGCTCGCCTTTCGACGCCGGGTCAGGCTGGCCGAGCTCTCCTTGGACGCCGCCATCGACTCCCCGGACGCCTCCTGCTTCTCCGCCTCCTCCGTCTTCACGCCGCCCCGGTGCTTCAGATCTGTGGAGTTGGACTCCCGGCACGACCGCCCGGGTTCCTCGCTCGACACGTTCTCCACCCCCTCCGGCTTCGTCGCCTCGCCCGAGATGCTCCGCTCCCGCTCCTCCTTCATCAGCTCCACCTTGCTCTGCAGCGTCCTGAGAAATCAAACCCAAAAAAACACAACTATGTTTTACTCTGACGACGAAAAAACTTTGTTTTGCTTCCGACGATTCGCCATCGAACGGCCGGCAGAACGGGCGGTGAAAGGGTATTTTTCAAACGGTAGGTTCGGATTTAGTAATCTTTTCTCGTTACTTACCCGATGGAGAGATCGCATCGCTCGACCTCCCGCCGGAGCTCGGCGACCCGCAGGCGCCGGAGCTCGTCCAGCCACCCGTCGGCGGCGGACGCGTCGGGGTCCTCCACCTCCCCCTGCCCCTCGGCCCCGCCGACCACGGAGAACCGGCGGTGGAGGTGGTGGAAGCGGAGGCGGCAGCTGCGGGGCGTGAGGCGGGGGCGGGCGGCGACGGGGCTGCGCGTTTGCACCTCCGTGGCCACCGAGTCCCAGCTCGCCGTGCCGTGCCGGCTCACCGCGCACGCCAGCAGGAGCTCCTCCAGCGTGCCCCAGATCTCGCCGCCCGCCGCCGCCGCCTCCGGCGACACGTCTGATCCGTCCGTCATGCGCTCGAACCACTCGAACCAGGAGCTGCGGCTGATGCTAGTGGTGGTGGTGCCGTCTCAGGTTCCCTCCCCCTTGCCCTCCTCCTCCCCTGTTATTTTTTCCTCGTCAATTGTTTTTTCTTCTTTCTTCTTCCCTCACCTCGGGTTTGATCTTTATTAGATTCACAGATACTCCTCAAAGTCGCGGTGCACGGGCTCGCAGGTGGAGGAGATTTCTACGTTTATGAGGGGTGTTCTTGCCTTTCGGGACAAGGTGGTGGGGAGGGAGAGATATTTTCAAACTGGGGCCCACCTCTTGGTAGTTTTCGTAAAATGCCTATACTGCCCTTGATCAGCTACGAGCACCGTTGGTCTGGAGAAGCAGGTCGCAAAATTACAAAATAAAGCTTGCATCGCGACACTGAGCGAAACTGTACATGAATTACAGATCAGAAACAGAAAGTGTCAAACAGTCACTGAGCCAAAGTATCTCACCATCGTTAAGCATGATGTTCAGATTTGCATGCTGCAAACATGGAGAGCATGTAAAAACAATCTGAATCAGGGAGAGAGGAGTTTAGTACTGACAAGTGAGGCCAGACTGCGATGCCAACTACCTGAATATTGCAAACGAACCTATGAATGTTCATACCTACCACCCATCTTTGCCCTAGCTGAATGAGCCAAGACGGAAGGAGTTCTTCAAATTCCTAGGGCATCTCCGGTCGATAAGGCCCATAGGCCATTTTTCGACGCTATTTTGGGTCGCCTGGGGGCAACAGCGCTATTTCGCCGCCTAGGCGTCGCCGTTTCCCAGTCGTGAAACAAAGGCACTGAACCCAGCATTTAAATAAATTTAAATTTAGGCGAAACTTAAACGAATTTCATTCATATATAGTCGAAATTCGTACAGATTTGGCCGACTACATAGTAGACTAAAAAAAGAAATATTTTAAACTATAGACGGCGCTCTACATGCCGAACTGGCTGTAGAACACCGTGTAGTCGGAGTCGCTGGGTGGCGCGCCCGGGGGACGGGAAGGGCCTGCACCGTCGTCGCCTCCGTCCTCGTCGTCGGAGTCGAGGACGATGACGCCGTGGCGAACGACGAAGTCCTGCCGAGCACGGCGACGTGCGGCCTGGGCCTGGGCCTCGTCGAGCAGGCGGCGCTGGCGCTCGATCTCCTCGCGCTCGTGCTCGGCCTTGGACCAAGCACAGGCGAACGCCATGTCCGCCGGGAGGACGTCGTCGAACAACATTTTCTCGGCCATCTTTTGGCCCGGGAACTCCTCGTCGTCGCCCGACGCCTCCTGCTTGATGGTCGCGCGCACGTAATCGTGCGACGCGCTCTACTCCGGCTCGGTCTTGGGCTTCTTCAGCGCGCCGCCGGTGCCGGGCTCCTGCTTCGGCTTGACGAGGCGTAGGCGGCCCCTTGGCAGCGACGGAACGCGGCGACCGCTGTTGAGGCCGTTAGGCCTTCCACACGGCGTGTCCTCTGGCTCGGGCTTGACCCGAGTGAGCAGCGGCTTGCTGTACCCGGAGCGCGGCGTCGAGGAAGAGCGCGGCCGGACGAGGAAGAGCCGCCGCCCATCCTCCTCGGCATCCACGTCCTTACCCATCCTCCTCGGCATCCACGACAGAGATGTCCTTACCGTAACGAAGTATTGAGTTCTGAATGTTGCTACCGGCGCTAAAAATGGGCAATTTTGGGCTCGTGGGGGGGGGGGGGGGGGGGGGGGGAGGGATAGGGGGGACGGCTGGAGAGAAGTATCGAGTTCTGAATGTTGCTACCTGCAACTACGCATGTCAGACCAACAACCTTCATTACTGGGTTTGGGTGTCAAATGCAAGCATATCAAGGACACACAGTGAAGCATGTTGCGAAAAAAATTCATGTATTGTTCAGGACTGCTAAATACACGTTCGATCCTCAGGAGCCTTCCCCATTTAAACTAATGTAGTCAGATCATTACTTTTCCGGCTTGATTCCTACCGCTTTCGGGGCCAATTGCAAAAGTTGGGCCTTTGAGATTTTACCTGCCAGCAGCTAGATACAGGCAACTTAGGAGCATCGGTGCTTTGAATAAAGCTACAGCTACATTTGCACATAGCTATCATAGCAACCAAGTTGCAAATACTGGCTACAGAACAGAATCTGGTGAACAAAAGCAGTTCCAACATCACAACAGTAGTAGAAATTGGTGCTAACAGGAATGTGTTGAAGACAAAACACAGGTTTATACATAGACGGATATATCCTAACACGAGCAGCGACATGTAAAATTATTGCATCACCTTACGAGAATCTCGTTTGCTTCCACTCGAGGAAGCAAACCGCCTACCAATCTATATTATTAAGCACAAAAATGAACACCGCGCCAATGTAAAATTGCAGAGCTTGCAATGTCCGCAAGCAGGGAAGCCTCATTTCCTCCTGCTGGCCTCCAGTGCCTTCTTCAACTCCTCACCTGCATCATTCGGTGCACTGGCTGCCAGCTCCTTACCATTCCCATGGAGATCAGGCTTCACAGCGAAAGGATGCTGTGAAGGTGGCGACGTCGCCTGCATCCTTCGAGCCTCGCCTTTACTGGGAGCTGAAATAGCACGGCTGACACCGATCTCAGCACGCAGGCCGTCCACGGAATGGCGCAGCATGATGCTCTCATCATTCAGGGCCTGCAGCTGCCTCTTCAGCAATGAGAATTCCTCTCCATCGGCTGGAGGTGTGCTCTTCTTGACCCCTTCAGACTTGGGATTCGAGCGCGGGGTGTGCTCAATTGTGATCTTGTTCATGACCAGCAGAGGCAGCTTGCTCACAGCCAGGCTCCCCGCCTTCCGCCCGTATCCATCGTCAGCGAGCGCGGCCTTGAGCTCCGGTGGCACACGCAGCCCCCACTGGAACCGCAGGCTGGCCTTGTTCCAGAGCGGCAGCATGCTCCTGGTGGTGAGGCGCATCCCGGAGAGCAGCGTGCCCACCCCTCCGGCGGCCGCGACGAAGCCGTTCCCGTTGAGCGAGAACGCCTTGTGGCCGCCTTCATGGTCTTCGCCGTTGGAGAGGTCGGCGAGCTTGTGGGGCAGCGGCAGCGCAGGGGAGTCGGAGACGGAGCGGACGGAGTTGGCGAGGGAGAAGTCCCCGATCCGGGGCTTGAAGAGGAGCTGGAAGGCGGGCGGGTTGGAGGAGAGGAGGTTGAACTCGGCGGAGAGCGCGAAGGGGGCGCGGACGGGGGAGCCGAGCGCGCCGAGGCCCGTGCGGACGGAGAGCGCGAAGGGCTGGAGCGGGTCGTTGGGGGGTAGGAGAGGCGGAGCGCCGGGCCGGAGGGGAAGGCGGTGGAGAGGTCGAAGCGGAGATCCTTGGCGTCGCCGCCGGCCGAGACGCCGGAGAGGAAGGGGAGACCGAGCACGCCGATAGGCACCTTCGCGCGAAGCAGCGGCTGGTCGTCGTCGCGGAACTTGATGGAGGCCTTCATGGTGGGGGTGGGGGAGGCTAGGGTTAGGGTTTGGTGGGGCGCCGGGGGATGTGGGGATCTCGCCGCGATTCTGGAATGGGAGGGCGGCGTCTGCGAGGTATTTGAACCGTGGAGAGAAGGGAATCGGGGCGGGGATCACGCCATTTGGGTGCCGGAGAAGGAGTCCGCGGCGGCGGCGGTCGCGGCTGGTTTAATTGGGGGAGGAGTGCGGAGGGGAAATGAACTGAAATGGATGGGGGGAGGAGGAGGCGGAACAGGATTGGGTTGAAGCCGTTATTTTCTCTCCGTTTTACTGCCCGCACGTTTCTACCGCTGATCTCGTCGACGTGGAGGTTTTTATTCCAGGTAAACCAGTACACTCGGTACTCTAATTTTTTTTACAGCAGTATACTGAGTACACCGGTGTATAGGGATGAAAACTGAGCGGAAACTTTCCGACTTTTCCGCGGAAAAACAGAAACGGAACGGAAATACGGAAGTGGAAACGGAGTTTTGCAAAACGAAAACGGAAACGGAAAATTTTATGCGGAAACGGAAACGGAACAGCGTATTCCAGCGGAACGACCATGGAAACGGAAATTCTATTTCCGGTAATGCGAAACTTTCCGTTTTATGCTATGCGGTGCTATCTAAATGCAGCAGGCCTAACAATTTTAGTGGGAACATTGAGCCACAACCCAATATCTCAACAAAAAAATAAAAATATATGAAGTGACATGTTTAGCCCCTACGTATTTGCATATTATCTCCCTCTCGAGGCATGCCCGGTTCGGCATTTCAGTGTTGCACTAGGGTTAGAGACGATAGTAGGCATTTTTTTTGCCAAAGTTGATAACTTATAAACACTATATTATACTTTAATTTATTTCATCTTATTAAATTGATAAGTTTGTTGGTTTGCTTGAGTTTTCCTAAATTATTCAAGGGGTCGATTGGTTCCGGCAAACATCTGCTTTATGTTCCGTGTCCGCGCCGTATTCGGTCTATACCTGTTTCCGACAATATTTGTTTTTTTTTTGTTTCCGGTGTTTCTGTATTCGTTTTCGCTTCCGCAAAAAAAAAATGAAAACAAATGTGGCACCAACCAGTTCTGTCCGTATCCGCTCCGTTTTCATCCCTACTGGTGTATTAGTTCCTGCTCGATCATGGTTTGAATTTGTCGCTGGTCCCTGATCTCCTTGTCAACTTGAAATAGTAACATAGAGATAGAAACTCGCGTGCTACTGGATGATAAGGCGATAAGCTCCTTCGATCCTAAATAATAGTTTCATGGATTATTCGGAAAAGGTGTAACGGATGCCATATGTAGGGGACCAAGGGAAGATGGTGTTTAACATGTATCGGACCAATGGAAGATGATGTTTCACAATCATGTGAACCTTAAAATCAAATTTGATTTGGAGCTTATCAAGTAATGAAAGAAATAAATCAGGAGTGGCAGACATTTGCTTGATTTTTGAAAATTTTAATGTGATTAATCTTCAAATTTTATATATCTATATTGTCTCTTCTATGTTGTCCCATATCGTCATCCTGTTTTGGGCCTAGTGATGTCTTCATAGTTTTCTTTTGTGGTTGTTGTGTGAGTTGTTATTCTGTTGTTGTGCTAATCTACCTCTTTGAGATATTTGGTTGGGGACAAGCATCACAATGAACCTAAAAACAACCGCATCCATGCATGTCGTCAAAAGCATCGAAAAAGCAAAATTTGTGTCATTGTTTTATCTCGGTTTCATGAAAGACAAATGCACCATTCATTGTAATTTGGCCCCATCAGATGTACATTTCATGCATCTGGGACATGGGTGGATCACATGTACACCCCTCCAAAAATACAAATTTCTATTTATGATATATTATTTGAACCTAACCAACTGCTCTTTATGTCGGGTGTTGAAAAATAACAAAGTTCATCGCTAAACTACCCGTCTAAGACCTAATCATTATGAATCTGACCCCACTAAGTTATTTCACATGTCGTTGGATCAATCGATTTGCTCTATCCCACATGGACACAAGGTAAATGAGTCACACAAAAAATTATATAAAAACCTGGTGAACTCATGAGTCAACTTGCCAACTTGACCCGTGTGCGGCAATTACACTTATTTTGTTTAAATTCCACCAAAACTCTTGTGATGTTTAACTGGAAACAAATCTAAATTTCATTTTTTGTATACTGATAAGAGATGTGTAGTTGGCAAGAATATGAAACTTACGTGCCATATCTAGGTGAATTTGTGTGTTGTATCCGCTCGCACCTCCCAACGGGTGAAATCGTAGATCCCACACAGCTGCATGATGTGTGGACATGATTCCATTATTTACCTTCTAGCTAGTTTAGATGATTTACATATAAGTCTATTAGGCAAGTATATACTGAACTATCACCGATGGTCTTTGGGAGCAAATATATCTGTCCAATCAAGAGGAAAACTTCATGACTTAATATCTCTTTCCAATCAAGAGGAAATCTTCATAACCGTTCTCAAATCTCATCAACTCAAACTGTTGGAGGTTGGGAATATATATTATATTGGAGAAATAGAGCTAAAATTAGGCGGGACAAACTTGGTAGGAGAACATACAAAAATCCACATTGTTAATACCTCAAATACAATGTAACTATGTAGTACTCCATCCATATCAAAATATAAGATGTTTTAGATATTGAGCATTTTTCTGATACAGATCTATCTTGACACATATTAGTGTGTGGATTCACTCATTTCAATCGGTATGTGGTCCGTGTTGAAATATCTAAAACATCTTACATTTTGATACGGAGGGAGTAAAAGTGTAAAACTGTAGTCATATGATACTCTTTTAAAGTTAGAATTGTATATCTGACTGCCCAACTATGTCCATTAATTTTAATCTAATTAATCAGCACTCCACATGATGTGGATCTTTGTTCACGTGAGGCACATCTCATTAAATAAGATATTGATAACATTGTCAAGCACATGACACCGCACAAAGCTCTAGGGACTGACGGTTTTAATGGTGCTTTTTGTAAGAAGTGCTGGAACTATATATAAAAACAATTCTATTCTAGTCTACATCTTTTTATGGTCGTGATGTTGACCTGAGAAGCATCAACACAACTTTCACTACACTGATTCCTAATTGGTGGTCCTGAAGAGGTAGCTTATTATAAGCCCAATTCCCTAGTTAGGGCTCCTTTCATTCAATGGAAAATCATAGGATTCTTGAAGGATTTTATCCTACGGGAAATTTTCCTATGTTAGTCATTTGATTCATAGGATTAGTTCCTATAGGAAATTTTTCCATAGAAATCTTTGTACTACATCCCATAGGAATTCTAGCATTCACTCCAACCTCTTTTTATAATTCCTTTGCCATCAAACACAAAGTACTCTTCCTATAGGATTCAACTAGACATGACATTCCAATCCTATGGATTTTCTATTCTTACACTTTTCCTATCCTATGAATCAAATGAGCCCTAGCCTAATTGCTTAAAAAAATACAAATCAACCTTATAGCCAAAAGGAACATTAGCCTCATCTTACTTTTTTTTTGCAATATCTGAGGATATATAATCATTAAGGAGGTTTTGACTAATGAGTAAATCATTTATAAACCTTTTCATATGCCCTTGTCTATTGTTGCCTCCAACCAATGCCATTGCACTTAATGAAGAACTTCAATCTACATCCATTGCTAAGGCGCAAGCCACATTGATTTTCTTTAGGGATCTGGTTACTACACCGCTAAAAAAGTTTATTTTATCCTGGCCCCATCACAACCTCTACAAATCTTGTGTCCATGGTAGACATAAGTTTTTCTTTCGGGTGCTACTACAGTACAAACTTAACACTAGACACTTGCTAGTCCGAAAAGGCAACTTGTGTTATATGCCAGGATAATGCATCAAAAGCACCACTACACCTTTTCTTTCATGTGACTTCAGTTAGATTTTTTTGGTGGAGATTTAATTCGGAGTGAAACATTTACAATGCCCCTAATGGATGGAATAGGTACCAATCAGTATGCTTCAAGAATCACTAATACTAGGATGTTGGTGCATCTGGAATCACAAGAATGGACATATTTTTTATCGTCGCGATAATAATGGCCAAGAGAGATTTAGGAACTTTGAAGAATCCTTTGCAAAACCTAGTCTCAAGAAGGGCATACTACAATGAATTGACAACTTCTAATCGCCCACTTTCTCCACACCATTTACTTGTAATTATCCCACCATTTTATAAATGACAAATAACGAAGTAGTGGCATTTCCCACTGTTTTCTTGTAAAAAGGTAACATGTTAGTCAGTATGTTTGATATGCTTTGGTTTGTATGGTCTCGATCTGGTCGCCGACCTGTTGATTTGGCCGGCAGCGTTTTATTCTTGTGTGCACTATGTGCATGTTATTTCCACCCACGGGCGTACGTGGTCTCAACCGCCGGCTCCCACCAGTGAGTCTAATCTGACAGTAAACATAGACGCCCCCCCCCCCCCCCCCCCCGCTCCACCGTTTTTTTCTCCTCCAGATCTCGTTGTAGTCGGCGGGTGGGTACTGTAGCGATTTCTATGAGGAATGTCGCTCTACAGATCTGTGTGGACGACTCGGTTACCGTTGTGTCACTTTTCGTTCTCTCCTCGGGGATGCAACGACAACAAACGGTGACAGATTCATATGCAAAATATTTTGCAAGTGGATATATATTTATTGTTTTCTTAGTATATTTTGCAAGAAAAGGACCATGATTTTCTTTTTGGGGGAAAAGGAAATGGTTGTGTTGTCATAAAAACCTACAGCATTTATTTCCTTTTTTCTAGTGATTTGCGCTAGAGACGCTTCCAGCAGCTACGGGCCGTGTCATAATTTGGCACATGCTCCCCATGTAATTTGATTCGCAGGCCACACAATTCCAAAGATCGGGCTAAGCCCCAACACAACAATCGTTTTTTTTTTACTGTAACTACGGCGGGCTCTTAGAGCCAGCCTGAACTTTTATATAAAATGATCACCGCATCAGATACGGCAAGAGTACAGGTTTACGAGCAGAAGGATTACAGCATGTGATTTACTCACGGGGGATCAAAAGAAATACACCAAGTATTAATAAGATGAGCAGTAGAAGTGGAGGGGCAGCGGTGAGCCCAAAGGCGGAGGTCTTCGATACAACGGCGACGGACGACAGATAGCGGTTCATCAACGCCATTGAAGGAAAGAGCATTGCGCCGCTTCCAAATGTTCCAAGATATCGCTTTGCAAATGGTAGCCTCAGCTTGGTTCCGGCACCGTGTGTTCCATAGCTCCAGGACGGTGGCGACCAGCCCATAGCCAGCTGGGGGAAGAAACAGTCCCAGACTTCCCGAGCTCTAGGACATGTGAGCAGCAAATGATCAACGTCTTCATCTTCAACACAAGAGAGACAGCTTGGAGAAGCCGCAAGGTGATGCCGGTGGCGGCGCTCATTGGTGGGCAGGCGACGGCGACGGGTGAGCCAGTTGAAGATCTTGCACTTGAGAGGCGCGAGCTCCTCCAAACTTTTACAGCTAGTTCATCAATGGGCATTTGCCTGAAAGAGTTAGCATAGAAAATACGATTCGAGATAGTTTTCATAGTGTACCGACAAACTCGGGTATCCGGCACGTCATGGTTCAGCGTAACGGCAGCAAGATCCACATCCAAGCTAGCTAGCTCGGTCGCAGCTCGAGAGGATAGGCGGGGGACGAGTGAGAGGCCATGCTCCAAGGCGTAGAGGACATGGGCGTGAGGGCGAGTAGTATGAGAGAAGAGGGCCGGGAATTTTTGGCTAAGAGGGGTAGGGCCAAGCCACCGGTCCATCCAGAAGGCAGTGGTAGTCCCATCACCAATCGAAACCGAAGAGTGCTCACGGAATTCAGAGAGGCCAGCAACGATACTTTTCCAAACAGGGTATGGAGGCGATGTGACCCTCCCAAATCATTGTCGCAAGACCAACCATATTGGCGCTTAAACCAAATGATCCAGGGGATTCAGAATTGGAGTGCAGCTTTAGGAGGAATTTTGAGAGCAGGGAGGAGTTTTGGCGAGCGAGGGAAAGAACACCAAGGCCGCCATGTTTCTTAGGGGAACAAACTTTGTCCCAAGCAACCTTGCAGTGCCCGCCGTTGCACTTCTCCTCACCCGTCCAAAGAAAAGCCCGCCTACGTTTATCCCAATGGAACACAACAATCGTTATGTCCGTCATTTCATCATTCCAAAAAACTCGCCCATGTATGTACCTCGAAATCTCATACTGTAACTTTCCGCGAGCCTGATTTACAAACTACAAAGAAAAATATGCTCTATGATAGAAACTAGGAAATGAAATGCTGAAAGAATAACGAATCGCTACTCCACGAAGCAAGACAGGTGACGAATCCACAGGAGCTCAAAGAATCACCGGACAGAGGACACGGCGCGGCCGAGCGACCGCCCGGCGGCGGCGGCGCTCATCCACGACACGCCCTCCTCCGCCTTCCACACCCCGTCGTCGAAGTTGCGCGCGTATCCCTCCGCGTCGTAGCCACACCCCGCCGACACCCGCCGGCAGTGCCCCCTCCTCGCCTGCGCCCACCGCCCCTGCCGCCGCGCCGCGCACAGCCGCAGCAGCCCGCGCCTCAGCACCGCCCACGCCCCTCCCCGGCGCCGGCTCTCGGACAGCCTCTCGTACGACGTGGCGCCCATATCGACGAGGCAAAGTTTTCACTCTGGCAGTCTGGCTGCACGTACAAGAGAGGGAATGATGTAGCTGGTGGACTCGCGAGTCGCCAGTGGTTTTATAAGCGAGACCGTGTGATGCCGTCGCGACGGACGCGCGTTTCTTTCCGTGTGCGTGCTCTCTCCAGCTAGGAGGCCGTTGCCTTGGTGCTTTCCGACGAGCTGGAGCGTTGTCAGCTCTTCGCTGCGGCCCCAGCCGCCAAATGGATCCACGATTAAATTGCAGGTTGGTTTCTCTGCTCTGATTTGGCTGATTAAGCTAGCAGGTGCGTGGTTGGTTTCTAATTGGCATGCCATATCGAATCATCCCCCTGTAGTCCAGATTTGTGTGGGAGTATAATATGGAATACAGCCGATTCGCTCGATCGCACTTGGTGGGCGATGTGTGCTGCACTAAGCCGTGTTTTTAGAAGAAAACAACAGCAATAACACACAGGTGAACAAGTCAAAAAGTGCATTCAACTTCGCTTGCTTTTGTAAACGGTTCAACTTCAGTAGTTAAGCAACAAAGACAGATACAATATGAACTTAGTCGCACAAGATCGCTCTTCACTCATACATCTTGTTGAGAAGGCGAGGGCTATTACCTTTGTAAAAGTGGATAGCTCATAGAATAGGGTTAGCCATTGCCTGCAAGGGCAGAATCTCGAACTATGGCGTGGTTTGGTTCTGGACCTAGCTGTATTGTTTAGGCTCTAGAGTTAACCCTTGATACTTAATATATCCCCTTTTACTCGCAAAAAAAAAAGTGGTTGTAATAACATGTTATATTATGGGACAGAGTGAGTACGATTTAAGAATTATTCTTCTCTCTCCTATTACGGTTAGCTATGTATAGACACATGATATGATATCAACAGGGAATAGTTATTTTTTACCGAGGTACCTACTTCAGAAGTTTCATACAAGTTACATGGTACAGAGCTTAAAGCATCATGCAATTTCCTGGATTTTTACCCTATATGTGAAGAATTCTCAAAAATGTTGTCGGCTGAATAACTGAGAATTGGGATATTTTTCGAAACCATTGGTTAAGAGAAGAGACCATGGGGGACATGACAAAGAATTGGCGGAAGATAATGTCGTCACCAGCTTGACTAACGTCGAAGATTTTAAATAGACTCATGTGCCTACCATCACAACGGGTGGGAATCTTACACCGTCGACCGTACCTCGGGGTACATTCTCCTCACAAGATAGGCAATCAAAACGCTACTTCACCAGCGAACAACCAAAAAAAAATCGCGATTACAATATGACAAAATAGGAGAAGCCAAGAGAATGAGGCAGGACAGGAACCAAGGAGACAATTACTCCGCATGATACCGTCTTCATTGTCAAGACTCCGCTCTTAAGTACAAAACTGTTAGAATAGGATTATCTTAGGTTGGATCCTAAGCAACTGTTTATGGTTGATTTTTGGCCAAACATCATACTCATACATCCGTTGTGCCTCTTCGCACAGACGCGACCTTATATTTACCGCGTCAAAGGTGCCTCTTCAGATTGTATATACATCTAAAATTCCTGATCAATAAAGCCGACATTGATTCATTCAATCGATTATACTTCTTCTACATCAAACAAAAACTAACACAAAAGTACGAAAGCAAAACACCATGCATACTACAATCAAATGAGTCCTATACAATCTACAAACTACAATCGAATGAGTCCTACACAATCTACCTCGAAACCATTTAACTTTCTGCGAGCCTGATCTACAAACTACAATCAAATGAGTCCTATACAATCTACAAAACGAAATCCTAAACGAATAAACGAATCGCTACTCCACGAAGCTAGCAGATCACAAAAGCCGAAAGAATCATCACTGCGCAGCGGACACGGCGCGGGCGAGCCTGCACACGGCGAGCGACGGCCCGGCGGCGGCGGCGCTCCACGACACGCCCTCCTCGGCTTTCCACAGTCCGTCGTCGAAGTTGCGCGCGTAGCCCTCCTCGTCGTACCCGCACCCGGCCGCCACCTTGCCGTGCCTCCTCCCTCGCGCCCGCACCAGCATCCTCCTCGCCGTCGCCCACCGCCGCGCCGCGCACAGCCGCGCCAGCCCGCGCCTCGCCGCCGCCCACGCCCCTCCTCGGCTCCGGCTCCCGGCGGGGCCTGACGCTGACAGCCTCTCGTACGACGTGGCGCCCATGGCCGGCGACCAGCTAGCAGCGATCGAATGGAAAACCGACGCCTGCACGTAGGTATGCTGAGCGAGCGATGGGTGGACTCGCGGGTCGTGGGTGGTTTTATAACAGTAATGCTACACCTACGGGGAAAAACTTACGGAAAGAGGCTACGGGCTGACGTGGGACGGTACACGTGGAATCCAAAAATTAAGAAAAGATCTCCAATTCCCCATCGATTCTCTTCCTGCAGGCGAGGGCCGGCGGCGATACGAGCGGCCGCAGCGGGCTCCTCCGAGGCGAGCTCCCATGTGCATGAAGCGGCAAGATCTCGGTCGCCGGCTAGCAGCTAATCATTGGCCGCGAAGCTAGTTTCTCGTCCGCGCGCTGTCCAGCGCCACCGGCTGCTCCTTGATGTCGTAGCTTTCGTCCATCCCGTTCATGCGCCTCAGTGTTCTGATCGGGCGGAGGCACGAAGAGAAGATATTAAAGCACCTCGGTCAGGTTGAGCTGTGCGCACATCGCAAGCTTGACGATTTTTATTGCCAGGAACTCGCCGTTCATCACATGGCGGAAAGACTTTAGCCATGCTCGTGGGCAAATCTCCTGGGTGCTGCAAACTGGGCGGGGCAACAGCCGGAGGTAGCATTGGGCGCCGGCGAAGACGAGGGGCCGATGGCAGCGACGCCATGAATTGCCCGGAAGCGGCACAGCCGTGCGGGCAGTAACCGGCCTAAAACCAGAGCTGCCGTTTTCTTCGCTCTTCATCACCACTAATATAAAAAGAGAGAGAGGTGGCAGATCCAACAAATCATGAGCGTTCAACACTTTAATCCAACGATTCATATTGGCTCCATGTTTAGCGCTAAAACACTCCGCCCGTCTAATCGTATTTATGTCTACGGATCCTAATCGGTTCGCTTCCGCAAATTTCTCCTACCCCAGCGCAACTTCCCCGCTCTCCACATCGCCCATCGCCCAGCGCCCAGGCCTTGATCCGTCGCCCTGCCCCGCCTTGCCCGATTTTGCGCCGGCGCGTCGCCTTCTCTTCCCAGCATATCGTCGCTCCCAGGAGAGACGCCGTCGTGACGTTGGTCTTCTTCTCCACGTAGCCGAGGCTGAAGGCTGCAGCCCTCGCTCGGCATCCATGCTGCTCGAAGGCGGAGGCAGAGGCGCTGCTGCGTGGTAAGATCCCACACAGAGGCCCCCACCAGAGGACCTACATCTTGGAAAAATAAGGTTGATTTCTTTAGATTTATATGTGGTTCGGAATCTTTCTTACACCCGTCCCTGTTCTTAAGGACAGGTGTTCAAATTGGTATTGTAACTGCTATTGCTGCTCCTGCAGATACTAAGGTGGAGCTTCCAAAAAAATGGTGGAATTTGAAGGGAACGGTGGCCATGCTAGAGCAGCGCTCATGCTTGCGAGGTTAGCATTTCCATCCATTTTTTGGTGTTGTAATTGAAGTATCCGAACATTTGTGTATGGTAAAGAGATAAAGAACTGTTCTACAGAAATGAGCTGGATTGGCGGCAGCTGAGCTTGCATTAGCAGTTGAGAAATATGTTTTCGAATCAGTCAATTGACATGGTAGGCACAATCGATACGTCTGATATTAGGCTTAATTTTCTAAGTCACGTGTATTATTATTAGCTCATGACTGTGATACTACAGTATCTTGTAGTATATCTAATTATCTATGGACTGAATATGTGTTCCTTGACAAATTGATTTGCAGCTGCACGAAGCATGTTTGGAATCTGGTGAATAGGAAGCTTAGCCTCCGGCTTCAAAGTTATCTTCATTTTAGTCTGCATTCACCCTTTCTCTGATCATGTCTTCTATTCAAGTCATTCAAACAAATGAAATGTGCATCTGATGAAATATATCAAATGTGGAATATAATATGTATCATATTTGGCTAAGCCATTAAATGACACATGCAACTTAAAAATATTTTTGACGCAAATTAACCTGCGATAAAAATATTTTGATGTTTAAATAGAAGGTGTCATAAGCATGGTTCATAATGTTCTATCCTGTTGGATACAAGATGCTCAGTTATATGTTCAGGACCGGAGCTTCCACGTGAGCATTGGTGTCAAATGGCACCAATGAATATTATCTTATCCTATTTATAATTAGCTAATTACTCTCATAAATATATCATGAAACCACTTTGCTTAGAAGAATGACACCAATGATATGTTGTTCCAGCTTCGCCCCTGTATATGTTTTAGTGCTTTTCTCATTGCAAGTCGGTATTTATGCAGCCAATGGTCAACCAACATTTCGTAAACTTGTCAAGGAATTCTTGCCCAGTCTTATCTTTCAATAATGTAATGTATTATTCTTCTATGGATCGATATTCAGCAGCTAGATCCAGGTGCTATCAATAGCATCCCAAGTAAATCACACCGGCCTGGAAATTGGTAGGAGACTGTTTCTTTCGATATCTTTTCCTTGTGGGAAATGATATTATTCAACCAATAAATCTACAATATCTTGTGTAGAGATGTAAGAGATATTGGCAAGAAAAGAAGGAAATGATGTCACTGAGAAGGTTCACCGATCTGCAGTTGACATATCAAAGATCCATGGAGTCGAGCTATCAGAATTCATGATCATCAACCAGTATCATCCACCTGCTCTTTCTGACAAACCAGTCATTCATGCAATGGAAATTTGCTGCAAAATAGTTGGGCCAACAATACAAATTGATGATCAGCAAAGCTTATCACGATTCACTTTTTCATGGCCAGGTCAAGTATCTGCCAACAGAGCTTTTAGTCATTTTTCTTCTCATTTTGTTGCTAACTATTGCTAACAGTGTTAAACCATGCGACTGTTCAAAATCTCATCAAGACGGAGGATCGGATACTTTCTCCAAGGCCCATGTGATCGCACTTACTTTGCCCTGCTAAGCAGGATGAGCGAGTTTTTGTGTACCTGACGAGACTTAACAACAACTAATTATGCGATCATACCTGCTCTGCTAAGCAGGATGAGCGAATTTTCCCCCCAGAGATTACACGTGCGTGGCACGTGCACGATTACTAGTTTAGTAAATGGGTGGGTCATTACCATACCACGTCAGCCCGTAACCCTTTTCCCGTAACTTTTCCCCGTAGGTGTAGCATTACTGGTTTTATAAACTTGGCGCGAATGGGCGTCGCTTCCTTTTTTTTTTGTGCTTTCGGACGAGCTGGGCTGCGGGGCCCACCCCGCCCGTCCGGGACAAGGACCGTTTCTCTGCTCCTCCAGCTGCTTAATGGGCCAGCCGTTAATGGCATTGCAAGGCTTAAACAAATGATTTGTTTCCCAAGGTGGCATCGTCTCCGTTCTCTAAACGCGTGGCGTAAAGTACACAGGCTGTTTGATCGCATTGCTGGACTAAACTGAGCAAAGGTGCCAGTTGCCGCGCTAAACTTTGTTTGGAAGAAAAGCTTCCGAAAATGAATACTACTCCAAATTGTTAAGAAATAGAGATAGCATTGTTTATCCCATCAGTTGGCAGGAACTAGTTGAATTTTAGCGCGGCGGCACGCCGCGCCCTAGGTGGGAATTTATGTAAATATAGCCTGTTTTTTTGTTTTAGTCAGATAAATTTTGTAAGTAGAAGTGGCGGCTTTGTTCGTACAATGCGCTGTTTTAGTAACATAAATTTTGTAAGTAGAAGTGGCGGCTTTGTTCGTATAATGCATTTATCTTTGCAGGCATTGTGGCTTGTAGGAAAGTAGTAAATTTTTTTTTAAAGTACCACCATTAGCTAAATTGAGGGATTTTAAATTTTGTAAGTAGATGTGGCGGCTTTGTTAATATAATGCATTTATCTTTGCAGGCATTGTGGCTTATAGGGAAGTAGTAAAGTTTTTTTTAAAATAAAAGTACCACCATTAGTTAAATTGAGGGATTTTATTAATTACAGATGAAGAGTTATTGATTTTACGATTTTTGGACATTTTTGTGAAATATTTTGGAAAAGTTACAATTTTGTCAGTGGGGCCTACATGCTAGGGTTTTATTAATTCCCAAAACCATTTTCGTGAATGTTTAAAATTTGACAGGCCTGGCCCACAATGAAGTTGTAGTGACGTTAGCATTGGGCACCTGGCTAGGAAAAGAAAAGCAGAGAAACATGCACGAAATAAATTTAAAACTTTGATGAATATTCTCGGAAAATTAAATTTTTTCGTGTTGTTGAATATTTTCTTTGGAAAAATATTTATTGAACAAATCTCCAACAAATCTTGTATGGAAACTATTTTAATATTATAGAAATTGATGAATATTTTCTGGGAAGAAAAATTATTTGGAAAACTAATCCAACAAATCTTCAATGAAATGAACATTTCTTAGTTTCTGTGAAAGGTTTGAAAATTTCTTGAATTTGCAAAATTTTATAGTTTCACTTTTGTACACAATGGATATTTGGTGCAACTTTGTTAAATCTATATTGGTTTTGAGATTATTGTGATTTTTTAAATATACTGTTAATTCATATTTTGTAGAATGTTTTGTCATTTTTATGGAAAGTAAAATTGATGAAAACTGTGATTTATGAGTAGATAGAAAAATAGAAACTTCTAAAATGTTGGAAAGGTAAGGAGCATTCTAAAAAAATACGTGTTACAAATTTTAACTTTTTTTGTATTATTAAAATGGCGACAGATGGGTCCCGCACGTCTGTCCGTTAAAATAAAACATGAAAGTTGTTTGGAAGGGTGATATCCATCTACTCGTGAAAGGAAGATTCGAACGGATGACTGTGTACGTCGAATTTGACAAAATTTGTCAAATGTTTTTGCGAATTTGGATTCAAAATTAAGGAGCTAGAGTCGACCAAACTCGAAACCGATAACGGGAATGGAACATACTCGTCGACGCGCATGTATTTCATGTATATGTTTTCATCAAAAGAAGTACCGTCGGATATAGATCGGATGGCGCGGAGGCGGCCGCGCACTGTAGAAGTGCTACAGTGCTGGGGTACGCTGCAGTAACCGGCGACGCTACAGTGCGACGCTACAGTAGCAGAGCGATAATAATATGCACGAAGCTCTCACGGTTGTACGTCATAAGGTAAACTAAAAGGGGTGAGAAATCTGTTAGAAGGGAAAAAAGAAAAATATTGTTCAGTTTTACTGGAAGACCGATCCACTATTTTTGGAAAATGCGGGGTCTTTTTTGCAATAAGGCAGTGCACTGTAGATGCTACAGTGACCAGGAACTGTAGCGTGCCGGTACAGTAGCCGGAGTGCGGTTGTACGTCACAAGGTAAACTAAAAGGGGTGAGAAATCTGTTGGAAGGGGAAAAAAGAAAAATATTGTTCAATTTTACTAGAAGGCCGATCCGCTATTTTTGGAAAATGCGGGGTCTTTTTTGCAAGAAGGCCGTACGTCACAAGGTAAACTAAAAAGGGTGAGAAATCTGTTGGAAGGGAAAAAGGAAAAATATTTTTCAATTTTACTGGAAGGCCGATCCGCTATTTTTGGAAAATGCGGGGTTTTTTTTTGCAAGAAGGCCATACACTGTAGTTGTTACAGTGACCGGCTACTGTAGCGTCACGCAACAGTACCTGGAGCACTGCTAGGCCTTCATACGATCCGCTATTTTTGGAAAATGCGGGGTCTTTTTCGCAAGAAGGCCGTACGTCACAAGGTAAACTAAAAGGGGTGAGAAATCTGTTGGAAGGGAAAAAAGGAAAAATATTGTTCAATTTTACTGGAAGGCCGATCCGCTATTTTTGGAAAATGCGGGGTCTTTTTTGCAAGAAGGCCGTACACTGTAGAGTGACCGACTACTGTAGCCTCACGCTACAGTAGCAGGGGTGATATACATCTACTCTAGACGGCCGATTTATTTTTTTTGGCTGGGAGGCTGATTTATAATTTTTAGAAAAACGCGAGCCCTTTTCTGCAAAAAGTGGCGAGTGGGGATTTTCTTGCAGAAAGTTGGCTTTACTGCAAAAAAAACATGTGGGGACTTTTATGCAAAAAGTTGTTTGGAAGGGTGATATACATCTACTTGTGAAATGAAAATTCAAACGGATTATCGAGTGCGACGAATTCGACAGAATTTGTCAAATGTTTGTACGAATCTGGATCCGAAATTAAGGAGCTAGACTCGACTAAACTCGAAACCGATCACGGGAATGGAACCTACTCGTCGGCGCGCATATATTTCATGTATATATTTTTCGGCGCGCATATATTTCATGTATATATTTTTCGGAGAACGCGAAGGTTTTTTTTGTCTCGAAAAAAAAACTGAAAAAAAAAACGACTACTGTAGCGCCCTTGTAGCGTCGCGAGCGAGGAATCGGTGCTCCTTAATATAGTTAGGTGTTTTCGGAAGCTGTAATCGAGGGGTTCGCTGACAGCATCCAAATTAGCTGGAATATCGACAGAGAACCTGATATTTTTATATACTAGTGGTGTGCCATAAAGTAACTTCGGCGAAATAATACTGGATCATACTCCAGATTCATAGCGCCAGCACTGAGCTGGTTAGTGGTTAACGACTTCTATACAAGTAGTTAGCAAGCTGGGACGGTGTACCAGGCAATGACAACTGACGGCCGAGCTTCCACTCGTCCATCAGCCAAGCCCCACTGCAGCTGTTGCACAGATTACCCATAATGCAAACGAAGAGAATCTTAGCTCAGCACTAGCTATTACTGACTTATTGATTAATCTGCATGTTTACACACATTTCAGAATTTTCTGTACAGAAAGAACCAAATTGAATCAAGCTAAGGCTCAGTGTCGGTGATTTGGTATGGATCTATCTCTAGTCCAGTGCACAGCTATCCCCTCCACGCCTAGTTCATCCGTCATTTCTTTGCCTTGGAAAAGCGAAGGCACCGGTACTTCTCTCCGCTAACCGTGATCTCTAGGGCTCCGTCCTGGTTGTCTTGATTGGAAGCGGTTCCCATGAGGACGCTCTTTTCCTTCTCCAGGTTCTCCTTCTCCATCTTCAGCCTCGCCTCTTGCCGCGCGATCTCAGCCTGTTAAAGATGAGACTGAATCAAGTCATGTTGTACTACCCACCGTTAGAAAAGACAGCTCGTGTTGTCATTTCAGTTTTGGGAGGAATGGATATGGTTTCAGAGTTATCAGACACTTTTCAATTCCCTGTTCTGTCGAGAAATCGTCGTAAAGATCAACAACACCTGTTTAAATTTGTTCTAACACAGTTGATGGTGATGAACCCGGAAGCAACCAAATGATGAAGCACTTCACTTTTACCATATAAAACCCGTGTTAGAGCTAACAAGAAAATTAATAATAAATCTGCTTTCTTCTTGGACAGTTTTTGCAGGTAAACATATTATACCATGTTGCACGTCTATAATTTACTTTGGATTCTTTAGATACAAGTATGTGACTTGAGTTTCTGAAGCTGAGTGCACCCACCCATACAAGGCAATAGTGCATTGCATTCTTATTATAACATAAAGTTCAAACATTTCTCTAGAAAATTGCTCAAATAATAACTACATAATGCTCAGACAGCACCATGTCTTCTGTTATCAGTTACCACAACACAAGATATACTTGTACACTACCATCTCAATGACACTCTTTAAGGCCTTGTTTACTAGGGTTGTAACTTCACTCCCAGGGGGATTGGGATTAGAGTTAGAGGGGATCTGGTGAAACCCCTCTTTTCACCAAATCTCCTCAAATACTCTTCCATTCCCATCCACTAGTATGGTGGAGTGTTTTCAGTTTAAGCAAAAATGAGGGGGTTTATGGGGGATATCTTGGGACTATCCATCGAAAACCAGCTTGGTAAACGAGTTAACTGGGATTTCTCAGGATCTCAAACTAGGTCAGGATAATCCCTCGAATCCACTTCAAATACACTAGAAATAAACATTACAAGGCCTAATATGGACCTAAATAACCCTTCAGTATTTCTATGAGGTGCTGGCAAGACCATCAATCCATGGACGGAAGCCCAACACGCTGAGCATAACCACATTAGTGATAACACTGACTTGACATGAAAGACGAAAAGCCAACTGGTGCATTCAACCTAGTAGCGAAGTAACAAGGGAGAGACAGGGATATCTTGTACTGGCACTAGTCATGCAAGAAACCAGATATGACCATAAAAACACCCAAGTGGGATCTCAATTCAAATATGGACTGAGCTAAAAAAGAAACTACATTATGTAAGAGATCTTCTGCCCACTCACAACGACAATATCAGTAGTACATTAAAGCAGTATCTTATTCCTATGATAAGGTAATCAGATGCATAGGCTCACAATTTAGCATCAACACCACATCGTATCTATCAGTTTAGCGATTGAGGAACTATGACATTTTCTGAACCGACGCCCCCTTCCCATTTCTTAGAATTGAAAACTATGACAGGTGCAACAGTGTCCCACCACCATCATTACTGTATATTACGATGATCATACCACCAAATTTTATGCTTGGTAAGAACCTGACTACTTTGCATCAAAAGTCATTTTACCCAACACATCAACCAGACTCCCTGAACCTCAGACCTCACAGATCACCTCGCCATGTAAGCACAGGGATTGGTTAAACATGTAGGTGCGAATTTGCTCCCAAGGCGCAGTGGTCACTGATCAACCACAACAAACACAGTCTATCAAATTTAAATTCCCCACTCTGAGGGCTAATCTTTAGAATTCCTTCCGGAGATGGAGCGACTACACGAGGTTACTGACAGAGCGCAACTGAACCAGCATTCAGCAACCGATCTCTGAAGGCAAGTCCATCAACACCACCAAATGATTCATTCCACACAAACATCTATGCACGCAGATGAACTGGATTGACGGAGAAGGAGGAAGTAACAGAGCAAGAAATGTGGGGTTTGATTACTACCTCGCGGCGGGAGAGTTCAGCCTTCCAGGCGGCCTCCCTCTCGGCGACCTCGCGCTCGCGCTCCTCGATGTAGCTCTGCATCTCCCGCTCCTTCATGATGCGGTCCTGGATGTCCGCGTCCAGCGCCTCCTGCAGCTCCTTCACGAACCTGTCCACCACCGCCTTGATCCGCACAGACATCTCCCCGCTCCTAATCTACACCGCGCAGGTTGCGCTCTCCTCCTCCTCTCGACTCCCGCTACTGGCGGCGCCCTCCGGCGATCCCCATGGGCGGCGGCTGGCTAGGGATCCGAGGTGGCGAGGTTGGTGGGCGCCGCCGGGAGTCTCGTGCCCCGATTGTCTCTTCTCCCGGCCGACTTCGTTTGGGCGCTAGCGCCTGTGCTGTGTGGAAGACAATAGGACCCAGACAGCGGGGCCCAGAATATTCACGCCTCCTCCGCTTGAAGGCTTATTCTCAGACACCGTAAGCTTCGCCTGAAAACGTATTCAGGCAACCCATCTGCAGTAGCAGCAGGATTAGCAACAACAAGCAGCAGCAGCAAATCGCCACAAAAAGAGAGGAAAATCAGCAACAAATCGCCAAAAAAGAAGAAGAGAAAAAATCAGCAACATCACAGACATAACCAACGGAGCATATCAAATGCCAAATGTGCATAAATTTATCATAACCACAAATTAAACGCGACGACATAACAATAATCCGACTCCCGATTCACGACATCCGGTCTACGACAAACGACCACCTAAATAGTAATAATCCAAGACGACAAATTAACATCTAAAGAGTCTCGACACACTGAAATTACGCTAGATAACAACATCTAGTCAGGTTTTTTCTTCTCCTTGCAGGCTTCTACGGAATGACGGTCAAGCTGTCACTGATGCTAGACAGAGCTCACTTCCAGGGCATGCTGGACAGGCCCCCCTGCTGGCTGCTGTTGCTGTTGCTGGCGCCGCCACCCTGGTTCATGGGGCTCCCGGGACCACCGGAGGACTCGCTCAGCGTGCCCCTGGACGGTGGGCTGCTCGGCCCCATTCCGACGCCGATAGGCGCGGGCGCCATCGGCGCGAGCTTTGGTGGTGCTGATGCAGGTTCAGAAGGAGCTTGGTGTTTTTTCACCTTCTTTTCACCGGTGTCGGTGATGAAGCTTCCCACCACAATCTGTTGATATAAGGATGGTGGTTAGTCATTTCTGTAGTGTGTATTGACTTGCTAATAGAGTACTGATAGGTGGCTGTCAATGATGTGAAAAGTCTGTCTAAGGGAAGTAATTGTACACAACAGTCTGGCAAGTAGGCGTTCCTTGCACTAGTGACAGAAAAACATCCACAGAATATTAAGTTAGAAGGCATGTAAGAAGTGTCCTTGTCAGAAACCAATATACAGAACATGAAAATTGTGCTGTGTTGAGTATGACTCAGTATAAATTTGAAGAAATGCTACATTGCAACGAAATAATGCAAAGTTAACTTTTGTGTAGAAATTATTATTAGCAAACTCACATAAGATTCTATATGAAACTATGACTGCATATTTGATGCACTGAGATTTAAGGTTGGATTCCTGTATGGACACTGCCCAGTTTCTTAAATGAAATTGGGAACTCGAACTCCCAAAGGGAGTTCCTTTCCCTCGAAAAAAAAATTTAAGGTTGGATATAAGGATAGTGGTTAGCCACTTCTCTAGTGTGCAATGACTTGCTAATAGAGTACTGATAGGTGGATGTCACTGATGTGAAAAGTCTAGAAAAGTAATTGTACATAATAGTCTGGCAACTTGGTGTTACTTGCACTACTGTAGGAAAACATTAAGCTACAAGTTACAACATTATCTGCAGAATATCAGTCAGAAGGTCTCTTCGTCAGAAAACTAAAATCCAGGACATGTACATTGTGTTATTATTTTCTGGTGACTCAGTAAAAAATTGAATGCTAAATACTCTGACTACATTTTTATGTACTGTGATTTGAGTTTGGTGTGAGAGAAAGAACAAACCTGTATAGGTGTACAGGCAATCAGAACTCCAGCAACTCCGCCACCCAAGACACGGCCATCAGGACTTGCTAGTGAAACACTCAGCCCGCCGGTTCGAGTACGATGGCCTCCAATCTCTTGTACCAGGAATGATCCAGACAGTGACAGTATCTCAAATCGGCCCTGTGGCAGAAAATAAGAAGCCTTCGCTTACTAACCTGTCGTCGACAAACCATCTACAGTGATTATATACATTTCAAAAGAACTAATACTTCAGTTTGACAAGGTTTCTTGTAATCATGGTATTTTATCATACAAGGGATCTTGTATCAAGAACTCCTGGAGCTCTGTAATTGCCATTTCATGGGAAGAGTTTTTTTTATCTTGATAGGTTCTTACAGTCAAAAGTACATACCTCGTATGTGGCCGTTCCACCTGAAGTGGCAGCTTGCCGAAGACTCACATTTGATATGGCACCATTAGCTGAAAGGACGCAAACTCCTCGAGTTCCCTGCTGAGAGAACGCCATAATCTTTGCAGCCACATCCTATAAAAACCAGTATTCAAGTCATTTTCCATGAAAAAAACTATGATCATAAATGATGCTACCTTAGTCTTGCATCTGCGTACAATTAAAACTTGCAAAGTGTTTCTTTAAAATAATTCACATATACTTTTGTCATATGAGAAGAATTAACAATGCTTAAGATAGCAGGAAAACTAACAGATAAGCAACTTAGCATCCTGATTTTTTTGCTTTCAAGAAATCTATACCGATAGATGTTCAACAAGATATATCGCATAGCAGAAGATAGCCCAAGTGAACAAAATGCCACACACCTGGACTCTACTAGATCAAAAGATCCTAACATAGTAACATGTATCACTATATTGACTTTATATTTACACCAGATTACAAGAGTAATGTCAGTCCCAGAAGTGTATGATGGTAGCATAAGAGTATAACATCATATTTTATCACGAGGTGTTGGTGTGAGCTCAGATAGTAAGTTGATATACTCCAAAGTGAAAGATGGTAACGACACTAAGAATGATAAACAGCACTGAAACTAAGACAATCTAACATGAATACTGCGTAACCAAAATGACAGATTGCCTCATCCTTAGCTACAAGGTGCACGAAGTAATTCTGGAAGGGTTGAGGAATCTTTACCTCTCCAGCTTGAGCACAAAGAACATGAGCTGTAAATGAAGCTCCTGCAGATGCTGCAAATAATAATAATAATCAATCTGTGCTCGATAGTAATAATAATAATTCAATCAAGAACATGCACAGATCTCAAAAGAATCATGATGAGACAGTTTGAAATTTCAGTTCAATAGACATATAAGACTACAGTTAAGTAGTTACACTTCAGCTCAAGAATATAACACCCAAATACTACAAAGGATTCCTTAACTATGCATTTCATATAAAAAAACACTGCAATAATTCTTGCCTATATGACATTTATTTACACTAAAGAAGAGGTTACTGTTCAAAAAGCTAGAAGGGCAAGAAAGTAATTTCCCGACCAATCGCCTGCAGTCTGCACGCAGTACATCATGCCAGATCTAGTCAAAGCTAATCAAACTACCCTGAGGAAGTCCAGAGCCTAGGCAGTAAATTTTCCAATTTCTAAACAGATAATTAAATTTGAAAAGGTGCAGGGAAATTATTCCTCCAATTTCACTCTTCCTGAACTAAATAACAGTAATTAAACTTTAACAGAAAATGGAGAAGTTTCGGGGGAGATTTACCAATGATATCCAGAGGAGACGGTGGCGGCTTGGGCTTGTTGGTGGAGCCCTTAGGCCGTCCCCTCTTCTTCATTCCTGCCGGCGGCGCCGACATAGCAGACGGCGAGAAAGGCCCATGAGCGCCGGGCGCCGGCTCCGCGGTGTTCTGCACAGGCACCAATGCCAGCGCCATGGAGCCGTCGTCGCCATACTTCCTTGGCCGGCCGCGCTTCTTCTGGGCCGAGTCCTCCATGCTCACCGGGAACGGCGGCGCGCCATTGCCTCCGGCAGCAGCCGCTTCGGGACAGGCGCCCCGCCGCTCCTTGGCTGGTACGTCTCCGTCGGCGGTGGAGCCGAGCTGACCGGCGCGAAAAAGGGAGTGCCGTCCGGGCCGTAAGCCATGCGCATGGTCTGCATGGGGCCGGAGGACGGCGGCGTGGGCGGGCTATTGGGCAGCCCGAACGGCTCCCTTCCCGCCATCACTCCTTGCTGCTCCGACGACGCCCTCACCTCCATCATTCCTCACCAGAGCAGAAGCAGAGCTCCTACTCAGAACAAACCAAGCTCAAAACTATAATAAAACCATAAACCCCGCGCTGCACAGAGCTCGAAATTTTTAGCGACGAACAGAAGAGCTCGGAGTTCGCAGCTCGTATATCTTGGAATGGGTGGAAGAAGCCGGAAATGACGGGAAAACGGAAAAGAAAATGGGAGGAAGGAACGGTAAACCGAAATGAAATGGAAAAATAATGCGGGGTGGTTAAAAATCTAAGCCCTTTGGTAAGAGGATTTGGCAAACAAAGCACAGAAATTACAGATCCCCGCCTGAGCAGAGGAGCCCAAAATCACCAAGAAACTGCCGCAAATCAGGATAATACCGTGGAAATACGGACAAAAGACAAGAAATTTATCAGGAAAACGATGGCGAGAATGAAGCGGAGCTCGGTTGCGCACTGGTGAGCGGAAAGACGGAGCTCGAGAGTCCTCGCAGGCCACTCAAACAGCTACAACAAACAGACGAGAGGGGGAGAAATTTGGGGGATTTCGCTTATCTCCTACGTAATTTCCCCTCACGAGCTCTCTCTCCTCCGATTTTTTTTTTCTTTCTTTCGCCTTTCTTAACTCCCCTGCTCTCACGTAATCTTTTGGGAAAAAGGAAAAGGTTTTAAATTTGGGGATTAAAAATGGGCAGGTAAGTGAAGCACGTCAGGGTTGCATTGGTAAGGGACTAAGGGTCTACATTATTTGACCCCAAGTGCTTATTATATTTACTTTGTGACCTCCCCTGCTTTTGGCTTTATCCGACCCTGTATTTTTTTCCTTTGCTCTTGTCTGTTTTTCACTGTGCACATGGACGTAACCAAATGCTACGACACCGGTCACACGGCGTCGTCGACAACGTGATGTTAGAAGGGCCTTGGCCGTATCAAGGCAACGACGGCCCAAGATGGAAAGCAGAGGACGGCGTAGTACTTCAGCCGTGCTGAACGGGGAGAGAACTATGGTTGATCATTCTAAACCCTAAATGTTAACCACAGCCTTGGAGGGTTCTCATCCCGGTTACTGTTCGAAGGCAGCTTATCTCAGCCGTCCATCCGCACCGTCCTTTCACCCCTGGCCGTTGGATCGTGGTTTTTTCCGTTTTTCACTCGCTGGCACACCCGTTAGTCCATGACATGTGGGGTCTCCACCGGGCCGGGCCCACGCGTAGCACAGCGCCCGCGTCGCCCTCTCTTTTCCGCCCGGTAGACAGCGCCGCGTCGCTTGCCCACGCACCCACGATTCTTCGCGAGTGAAACCTAGAGCCAATCTCGCTCTCGCTCTCCGCTCCCAATCCCCTCCCGCGATCCTGCCTCCTCTCCTCCCCCACCAATCCGCCGCCTCCTCCTCTGCTTCCGCGCCGGGCCAATCCACCCTCTCCACGGCGCCATTTCTCAGCCGAAGGTCAGTCTGGGCAGGGAAGGGCCGCTCCGGTGCGGATTTGTCAGAGCTGGAAGGCGGCGCCGTTTGCTGCGGGACCTCCGAAGGCGGCGGTCTGGATGGAGGCGAGCAGGGCATGGGAGGGCAGGCCACCTGCTCGAGCGATGCGGTCCGACGGAGCGTGGTGCAGGTGATGGCCGGCCGGCCGCCCGTACGGTGTGCTGCGAGCGGACCACGGAGTCGGACGGGCGGACGCGTGCTCGAACGATTTCGGCCGACGCCGCGTGGTGCAGGTGGTCTGGTGGTTGCCGGCCGCGCCCACAAAATCGATGCGGGAGGAGGAGAACACGACGGTGGCCGGTGGTTGGGAAAGGACATGGGGAGGAGGAGGACACGGGAGGAGGAGGCCGAGCAGAGGTGCTGCTGCCTAGGTGAGACTTATCTTCTGCATCCTCTGCTCATCTCTCCTCTGACACTGACTCCATCTCCGCTCCTAGCAAGGTACTGATTCTTCCCCTTCCATGGCCAGATCGAAGGTCACATGAATTGGTATTTGGCGTCACAGATGCAAGCTTCTTCTCCTTTTGATCTAATAAAGGGACGGATGCAAGCTCTGATATCCCTGACGCAAGCGTCACCGATGCAAGCTTCTTCTCCTTTCCGTCATTGGTTGTTTCTATTTGCTATTTGTGGCTAGGTGCTGATAGCTACCTTGTTCATCAGATTTGGCTAAGAAGACAAGAAGGTACCTGTGTTTTATCGACCTGCCGGCCTCCTTGTCGTCTACTCCATCATGACAATGACAAGAGAAATGGTTTCTAGAGCCGCAGGTCGGTCTATGAAGTGAGTACCAATGGTAGCATTGCCAATTTTGTGGAGCGATTAATTTCATACATGTTTTTACTGAAATTTTATTTGTTCTCTGTGCTATTTGAGGATAATGTTGAATTATCTGAATATCTGATGCCACACCTTGTAGAGATGGATACTTCACTGCCTTCACCATTTGTCAATGGAGAGACTCTGAAGATGTTTGTTGGGCGAAGAGTGCGCAGAGTTCAAGTCCAAATAATGAAGGTCGAGTTCTTTTTGTGCAGTGTACTGATGGACCTCAGTTGACCATCAAAGGTGCTCCCGATGCCCCTGAATCACCACACTATATGGAGGTTATTGGGATCCCTGACAGCAACCAGTCCATTGGCGCTGAAATTTGAACAGATTTTGGTGTAAACTTTGGTGAGATTTGGCATGCCTATATATTATTTTGTTCTTTGTTCCATTTGTATGATTAGTACTGTGAACTGTTGGTATGTTCTGCTTGCTGCAATAGGTTTCAAGTTTCAAAATTCAAGTTTGTTCCATTTTAAAACAATTTCATAGACAATAAGAAGAGCGTACCTATTATTCAGTGTCAGATCAGTGAGGATCACAGTTGAACTAATTTGAATCAATAATTTGGCAGTACTCTATGAATGTACTTTATTTCTGAGCCTTATCGCTACTTACCATTTGGCGTTGTTATTCTCTGTTCACTTCAGCATATGTTCATACGTTTCTCATTCAGTTCTCATCTTGTTTGAGAGCAGTAGAGAAACCGGGGCGATTGCTCCCTCTTATTCTCTGGAATATCCAGTGATTTTCAGATATTTCATAACCAAAAACTCTAAAGCCAGAATCTACTTAAGTTTTTATAGAAAGTATGGTATCTGCTTAGTTATCTTTCTTCAGATGCTTGATACCTTTAGAAGCCTTAAATTCATTGGCGAGATGGTGCCTAATTTATTTTTATGATTGGCCATCATCTTCTGATAGATGCCATGATAACAAACATTGTTTATCCTGGTAGAAGAATGTAGTTGTCTTACAAGGAATCGTTCTGAAGATGGTTAGTTTGCATTCTCATAGATTTTCCTGCTTGCTTAGCATAGGACTCAAGGTTATAACAGAGTGACAATAATTAGTTGCCCATCTGAAGATAGCAAGGAGACTTCTTAGTGGCGGGCTGAATCTCAGAATCATGCCCAATCACCATTAGTTCTGACTTTTTTGTTTCACTGTCGAGAAGGACTAAAAAAAGTGTTGGCTGATGTTTCTGCACTTTGTAATCTGTCAATCATTGCTCTACAAAAGGCCCAATACTGTACCATACCTTGAGTGTGAATTTGCTGAGGACACATATTCGTTCCTTTGACAGTTTGACTTCAGTCATTATTGATCCTAATATTGAAAGGGGGTTAGAGGGACACTTGGGATAGAGTAGACTATCCAGAGCTTTAATATAGTTTTAGATAAATTGCTTTGCGAATCACCACCATCACTATGAATGCTCATGGAATTATTTTATACTAAATGTACTGATAGTTTTAAATAACCGACTCCCACTTATTGCCAATCATAAACTGAGTACGTACGCAAAAATCTGAGCTTTATTTATGTTTGTATGTGCAATAGTTGCTGATGAATTGACATCTTCCTTTGTTCAGCAGTCCTCCACCTTCCAACCATTGTGCTTTATCCAAGGAAGTGTAAAACTAGGAAGTACAGCTAGGAAAGGAGCAACTAAAACTGTATGTATGCTCTACTCCATGGCACATACATGCCCTGCAGCTCACTCTGATTCCTTGAGCATTTGATTGGTCACTATAATGGACCTTTGTGTTTGATCCAGGTAAAATGGAGAACCGATCATTTGTTCACCAATAGGATATATAGAGAGAAAGCTAATCATTTGTCTTCCTTGCTGTCTGGTTGGATAATTTTAGGTTTTGTTGTGCTTTGGCTGCTCAGTTTCTCTTAGTGATCTACATTTTTTGACCTCATATAGTGAGATGTGGTGGGAGTACAAAGGAAGAATGCTCTGCACAATGAGTGGCTTGCAGGTATACCATGATTAAATTAATCTTATGCATTGAGTTTCACTATTCGGTTTCAGTTTATACACTTTGGTGTGTAATTAGAATATTGTTTCTGTGTATATGTTAAATCTGATCTCTGATCTTCTATTTTACACGTAAATCAATTTCCAGTGACGAGGGAGAGCTTGCGCCTGAATTCTTCTAATGTGCTGCTGCCTTTCGTCTTGAGGTGAGCACACTGTCTTCAGGCTGTTGCCATTTATGCTTCTGTTTTTGTGCAGCCTGGCATTATTCTATTCTAGGTTCTCTTTCCATCATTGCTTTTAATTAATATTGTTAAATTGGCATGAGACTGTTTCTTTCCTTTGAGACATAAAAAACTTGACAAAAGAATTTGGGGGTACCGAGGATTTGTGTATATCCATGTGCACCCCTTCTTGTGAACTAGCTTCCTCTGGTCAATCATTATTTCATTGCTATGATGGGTTGTTATTGTTCATATTGGCAGAGACCTTTATGTATTTTTTTTGAAAATTGTAGAGGCCTTTCTGTATCGTTTAGCTAGGTATAAATTAGTTTGGTTGATAGTTTAATCTGGTTCATATGTCGATTCTTCTGCCTGCCGCCTCATATTTCTCAGTGCATCTGAAAGTTGCAAGAAAAATCTGGTTAGGGGATACCGTGCTATGGTTGTTATTCCTTATACACCGTTTCTGTTTTTTCTAGGTTTGTTATCTGTAAATACACCGTTTCTGTTTTTTCTAGGTTTGTTATCTGTAATAAAAGGTGATTCGGGTATGATATGGTTAATTGATAATACATATTGCTTAGTTTTTTGGATTTGTTGCTCTGTATGGCTGTCAAGTATAGGGTACTTTCCCTTTTCAGATGTTCCTTGTGAGGTACTTCGGAAAAAAATGTTTGTTCACATAGGGGATGGGTGCTATGTTTATCTTGTAGCTTTGTGTATGAGATTTGATTTTTTGATACATTTGTTCTTTTTTAGGTGTTGGCCGAGGTCGGTGGAATTTTATGGAATGAATTATGAACAGTCCTCTACCTTCTCCACCTCATCCTTCATAGTGCACAAGATACATCCGGTACATGGCCTTTCTTTTGCATTATCTGTTAATTATTCATGTACTACTACTGAAGCTAAATCAAACAGAATCTAAAATATGGTCAGTTAAATAATAACGCAATCCTCCTTTTTTTCTCATTCGGTAATTGTAATCATGTTTTGCTAAACTGAATGGCATCTGTGTGTATAAATTTGTGGAATTAATTCGTCTTGTTTTGTCTCTACCAACCTAATAAGTTGTTTGGCATAGTCAATAATTTAGCCATGCATTGACTTGCACTTTCATGCTTAGCTTAGCTTCATGATCGACATTTAATATGATCTTTATGGAATTAACCTAAGAATTAATCGCTCACTGCCAGCACCATGTGTGGTAGAAATATTACTTCTAAGTTTAATAACTGGCACTTAAGATGGTATTTACGAAGATAGATAAATACATATGTGAGGTGCACTGTATCTTTAATTAGAAAAAGGGCCATATATTATTTCAGTGCATAGACGGTATTTAGAATGCAAGCAGGGAAATAATAGGAGAAAGCATGAAAGGGACCTATTAATGTTCAGCACACACACGGCGCGTTGTGCCAGGGGCACACACACGGCTCCTCCTCCTCCTCCAGCTCCTCACCCCCAGCGGCGCTTCCAAGGTGTCCTGACGTGTGGAGGCGGCTGGGTTTGGTCGGCAGCAGCACGTTGGCCGTTATTGGTGATCGCGCGCACTTGCTGAGGAGGACACCTTGCTGGAGGAGGATTGCGCGCACTTGCTGAGCAATGAGCATGCGGCTCTAGGCGAGCAATCCATATCTGTGGCCGCCGCACCCCAGGCTGCCATTGGGTGGTCATTGGGGTGCCCATGGCTGCCATTGGTTGGTCATTGTGGTGAGCTCTCTCCCTCATCTTCAGTTTTCTTTTGTGCCATGGCTTAAGCGACATTTAGTTCCTGCTTATTTGAATTTTGTGATGGATCTGTGACTTTTGTTATGTCGGCTATAATTACGAATACTGAGAAATCATCCCTACTCCCTCCGATCCGTTAAAAGTGACGGAAAAAATGAGCATATGATGTATAAATCCATAGCTACACTAGCGACATTTATTTAGGATCACAGGGGTATTAGTTTGTGATGAATCTGTGACTTCAGAGAGTTTGTGCTCCTAGCGCTATGATTAGGAATACTGAGAAATCACTCCTATTAGTTTGTCTTTTGTTATGTCGGCGAATCTTCGGGTTTGGTTCACCGGACAAAGAAATAATCTTATTCAGCAGCTTTAAAAAACTATAATGTGCACTTTGTAGGTTGGCTGAGAGTATCTGTTTAAGTATGAAATTTACAGAAACGAACTGCACATAATGAGATATCTTTGAATCCACAAATCTGCAGAAAAGAAATATTTGAGCTCATTCGGTATCTCATTCGGTTTATCATCTTCCACATGTTAGCATGTGCATTCATGCACTGGCCTATGGAAACAACAACAGATAGGAAATTGTCACCTTGCATGCATTCTGTATTATTCAGTGAATTTGTTTTTAGCTAGCATCTGTCAATATGATTTGGTACAAGATTGGAAGCTTGGGTTAATGCTAACATTAACTATTACAGGTTTGAGTCATTCAGTGATGATGCACTGCTTTTGATTTTGAAAATATGGAGAGTATTCAGTTGGTAGCACTAAGCAGCACAGTCGGCAACTGTGGCTATGGCGGCTCGAAGGGAGGCAATGCCTTCTTGACGTCGATGGCTTGACCTTTTTGGCCTCTCTCCCTGGGCCCATGATTTGTCAGCGAGGTTCGTCTTAGCAGCGTGTTACACCCTCCTCTCCCCTCCATTTGGTTTTAGCTTTGCGTCGCCGCCGCAAGATCGATGGTTCCAAGCCCGAGGTAAAACTACATATTCTCCTTTATTCCTTATTTATGTTGAATATATTGTGCTTAATTCATTTCTGTAAGAGATCAGTTTCCTCTCTGTAATTTATGATCGAGAACAGTTCAGTGAAATTCACTAAAAGTTCAGTTCAGAAATATTGCAACTTAAACTTAAACTTGCATTTCAGCAATATTATTAGTGCATCAGCAATATTATTGGCTATTGAGGTTGTCATTGATGATTGATTACTTTCCCCGATCTTATCAAACCTGAAACTTCACAGCAGCAGTGCAAATTTATTTTTGTCACTTTTCTCAAGTTGACACTATAGTGGAGTAATGCATGCAAACTATACACCGAAATATCTGAGTGGCCTATGAAACAAAGATGGCACTGACCAATTTATTACTCTGTTAGCTTTCTTCTACAGAAGCACTAGAAAGTCACATGGTAACATTCTTTCTTTGGGAGGATCAGATGAGTTTTGCATCAGATGAGATACCAGCTGTTTGTTTAACAATGTACCTCTGCTATACTTAAATATCCGAGTGACCTATTAAGGTAAGAAGACACTGTCTAAGCTTAAAATACAGATTTCACCGAGTGGATTACCTCTGCTATACTTAAATATCCGAGTGACCTATTAAGACAACAACTTTTGCATCCAACATTCCAACCGTTTTGTTTGGCTGGTCATTTATCTACTGCTCATGATTTACAGCGTGTTTCCAGTTATAAAATCTGATTACCATTTTATCAGTTGATAGATCTGAACCTTATATATGATCTTCTCTTGCTTGACGATATGTATTTATATTCATATCGTTCAAAATTGTTCAATAATGTCTAATGAATGGAAGGCATAAAATGTACGTATTGATGGTTTGGTGTACTCTTATATATTTTGCATATATATGTTGGAGAAGAATTATATATGATCTTCTCTTGCTTGACGATTTTTATTTATATTCATATCGTTCAAAATTGTTCAATAATGTCTAAGGCATAAAATGTGCGTATGGATGGTTTGGTGTACTCTTATATATTTTGCATATATATGTTGGAGAAGAAGTTAATGGCCATCATGCTTAACAACTTATCTTCTACAGATTTTACATCTAAAAGACCGACATGTATCATTTATGACATGCAAAGGCGACTAGAGCGCACATGTTTATTGCTTGCTACAATGGTGTCACAACGGCTTTCAGTAAGGAACACGAAGTGCTTTCTAGCAACCCTTGTTTTTTAATAACCCTGCCAAACCTTTTTCGGTGAGTATATGTAAATGTATGAAATTTTGATTTCCTCTTCTCTTCAAATTTACCTGTCTCGGCTAGCCAGCTTAAATATATGCATGTCTATTTACATGCGAGTTAAACTTCTCGGTTGTGCATTCATATTCTTTATTACCTCAAGAAGTTTCCTAAAAGTGTGGATCATTTGGGTTGCAGGTCCAGGTAGCAATGTTTATATATAGTTCTCTTGTTTAGCGTATATCTGCCAAAGGAATGAACGCCCAAGGTATTTGTTATTCACTCATTTAGTTGGATGAAACCGAGGAAAACCTGTGTCAGAGAGCAAGATGGTGGAAGATTCGATCAATGAAACGAGGATGTTCATAAATAGAATGTTTTTAAAGATTCATTCAAATTTCTGTCAACAAGAAATCAACCTTGTGTTTTTCATAGAAAGTTTGTGTGAGTTTGGAACTATTTTATGGGTATGTACAATACTCTATTTTTCGTCGGTGAATATATGGTGCTACTTTTTGCCTTCATTTTCTTGAGAGACATATTGTAGCGAGTAAAGTAATTATTAAGATATACCTGAGTATATTGATTTCGGTTGTTGTTGGTGTGCCAGTGTTAGTTCCAATGCGCTCCACCAAAGACTGAAACCGTAAATTAGTAACATCGCATCAAGTGATTGCTGAGTTATACCTTTTTTGACAAAGACAGTCAATATGTACCTTTTTGTCATGTATAAATTGTTTTATTTCAAGAATCTTATAGGTATGCATTGATAAACTCCAAGTGCTTACATTAAACTCCAAGTGCTTACATTATACTGTCATACAACAACATATCTCGGCAAACTTATGGCTCAAAATCTGACCTGAATCAGTCACCTGCGCCAGTGGCGCAACGGGTCATCTAGTTATTGTAACAGGCTAGTTCCTGCTTCTTCCTCTCTCTGTCTCCGCACGGATCCTTCGTGTGTGATGGGTATCCTAGATCGGATCCAGCTGCCTGTGCGTGACGCGAGGACAGTGATCTAGATCATAGCAAGTGGTATCAGAGCCACGTTTCGTTCCGGGGAAAATGGCGGAGGTGACGCTCGCTGACCTCCAGCAGATGCTGGCCGCCACGGCCGCAGCAAACAAGGCGACGGCAGAGGCGGGGCAAGTCAACGCCCAGCGCATCTCGGAGATCAACTCTGCGCTGGACAAGCTCGCGCTCTCTCAGCAGGAGATCTTCCGCACCTCCACCCGTGTGGAATCCACCATGCCCGCCAAGTGTTCGACGCTGGGTTTCAGCCCCAACGTCGGCGGCGCGGAGGTCGGATTCTCGTCTATGCAGCCGGAGGACTCAAGTGCCGACCAGGAGCTCGCGTACGGCTGCGACAACGCCACCAGCAGCCCAGACGCTGTGGTGCCCGCCAAGTGTTCGACGCTGAGTCTCAGCCCCAACGTCGGCGGCGTCGAAGCTATGGACTTGTTTCCGCAGTCGGGGATTGTTTCCACGGTCAGTCCTGGACCCGTGGGAGCTCCGCTGCCCTCGAGCATGCAGCAGTTCGGCATCCTCAAGCCGGACAAGCATATGCCCACCACCTGTTCGACAGGTGTCCTCGACATCAACACCGACGCCAAGAGCGCCAAGCGAGACGCAGGCACCCTACAGGCAGGCTTGGCGTCCACCCGTGATGTAGCTGTACCACTCCCTGCAACAACGCCACCACACCCTCCAGATCAGCCCGGATTACTTCTGGGTCGGCCACCGCCATGGCCTCTGTGGATGGCATCATGCTCGCCCTCCACAACACACAGATGTACATTGTTGCTACCCGTGCTGTCAGTTTCTCTAGTTTCGTGTTCGATGACGACTGCGCCTTCGTCCACCATGACACGAGCCGCGGTGTTGCCTTCCGTTAGGCCTTGGATGGTGTCACCTCTGAGGGTGGAAAGCAAGCAGGAGCACCATCACCTGTTCTGGCTGCTGCTTCTATCGGCTTGTGGGCAAGCTGAATGTCTGGGAGGGGTGAATGGCATGTGCATCATCAATCGCACCGCCTCACATCTCGACGCCTCTTCCTGAACATGTGCCAGAACCAGCTCCACCACCTTCGACCGCAGGTCACAAGATTGTTAAGGCAAGTCCTGGGTCACCACCTTTACAGGGAAATGACATGATGATGATGTGCAAGTCTCTTATTTGGATTAAGTCTGAAATCAGTGCAGTTTTGTCCTTGAGATTTCTTTGCACGTTGCACATGGAGGATTTAGTCGACAAATTACGCAAGTCACCATGGGTCCTAGAAGTTCAAACTGTAAGGGGTCAGTTTAAATGTCCACGCATGTCGCACTACTATGTGTCGGCTGCTAGCACAGAGGCCCATGAACGAATCTGCTTGTGGCTTATAGTTGACATGACAATTGAACAAGACCTGAGATTCAAAGTTGAGTATACTTGTGCAATTTCTAGCAAGGAAATTCAGTGTTCTTACTGTGCATTACAAGCATGCAGGGCTGACAATGTTCAACTCCTACGAAGTGGTTTGGAAAAGGCAGCACACAGTCACAAGTTTGAACGCCATCAAGAAATGCTTCCAAACTTGTTTGCTGGCCAGTCAACAAGTTCCAGTGCTTGTACAACTGAACCAATGTTCTTGTTGGATGGCATTGGCATGACAACAATATGCCGGGTTTTTCTACATTTTCCATCATGGAGGTATGGTGTGTTTAGTCCCGGGGAGCAGCTTATCATGCCGGCGACCACCCAGCCATCAACCTTGGTGAATATCCACAAAGGCTACAGCCACACTGAGTGGTCAGGAGTGCCATTGACGACCATCATGGGTTGGTCAGTTTGTGTGCCCCCGCAGCCGCCAGACCCGCAAAGTTGGGCCAAGACATCCAAAAACCTTGTACCTGCAATACAGTTTCTGGCAATTGACATTCTTTGGAATATGTCCAGATTAAAGGAGTCTCATGTGGTCGGGTTGGTCACCACGCCATGGGATCCCGGGGAGCAGCTTATCATGCCGGGGTCGTACTCTTGCGTCTGTTGTCAGGTGAACCATCAGCTCAAGCGCGGCCGCGGATTGGTCGATCA
This sequence comes from Poa pratensis, assembly GCA_947311845.1. Classification (NCBI taxonomy): domain Eukaryota; kingdom Viridiplantae; phylum Streptophyta; class Magnoliopsida; order Poales; family Poaceae; genus Poa; species Poa pratensis. The sequence continues at coordinate 13,639,669 of CAMZMU010000083.1, read as the reverse complement.
AGTGAAGGTCTCCTGGACAGGACTGGCATCATCCTTATGCAATTGGGAATCAGAGCAAGCTCTGCGTCACCGTTTCCCACTGCCCGGCACAGTGCCCCTGCTGCCCGGCACAGTGACAACTGATGCTTGGAGCATGATAAGCTTGGATTTTGTCGAAGGATTACCACGGTCAGGAAATATGATTGCATCCTGGTTGTCATAGACAAATTCACCAAATATGGCATTTTACACCACTCTCACACCCTTATACAGCTCTGACTGTGGCAGAAAAATTTATTGACACAATATACAGATTACATGGCCTGCCCAGTGTGATTATCTCGGATCGTGATCCGGTATTCACAAGCAAAGTTTGGCAAGAGTTGTTCCGGCTGTCCCAGCAGTCTGTAGCTCGCCAAGGGAATCACAAGCTATCATTCAAGTACTTTGGCCCTTATGAAGTATTAGCACGCATTGGCAAGATGGCGTACAAATTGAAGCTACCAGTAGGAAGCCAAATACATCCCGTGCTGCATGTGTCTCAACTGAAGAAACTGGTTCCTCCTGATCAGGTCATCCACCCTGCTTCCTCATGTCAATTTCTTACTGATGGTTGCTTTCTAGTTCAGCCTTTGGAAGTTGTTGGCACACGAGAAATCAAGCGTGGCAAGGGATTTATCAAGCAAGTCCAGGTGGCTTGGACAAGGTTGCCGTCATCTCTGTATTCCTGGGAATCTGAAGCAGCGCTACGGCAACGCTTCCCACGAGCCCTGCTTGGGGGTAAGCAGGTTTTCAAGGGAGGGACCTGCTACGACACCAGTCACACGGCGTCGTCGACAACGTGATGTTAGAAGGGCCTTGGGCCGTATCAAGGCAACGACGGCCCAAGATGGAAAGCAGAGGACGGCGTAGTACTTCAGCCGTGCTGAACGGGAGAGAACTATGGTTGATCATTATTGTAACAGGCTAGTTCCTGCTTCTTCCTCTCTCTGTCTCCGCACGGATCCTTCGTGTGTGATGGGTATCCTAGATCGGATCCAGCTGCCTGTGCGTGACGCGAGGACAGTGATCTAGATCATAGCACCAAAGCCATTCCCCTTCCTACCACCACATGCCAACTGGCTAGCAAAACAATAGATTAGCTAGCATCCAGTTGTTTGACCAGACTCATGTGTATTTCAAATATCATGACCAGATTCATGTCTTTGGAAGGATTTCGATATTTTATTATTGCTACAAGGATTTTCAGTAATAAATCACTTAAATGAGATTTGATCATATTTAATTGTTCTCTAAAAGTCTGAATATGAAGTTTTACACATGTTTTGACAAGATTAATATGTTTTTTAATTCTACATTTGTTTTTTTTAATTTTCTTATAATTTGACCAGATTCTTTTGTTTTAAAACATATTTGACCAGATCCATATGATTTGTAAATAATTTGATAAATTTATATATTTGTAAATGCTTTGACTAGATTATCATGTTTAAAAAATCTAGATGGGGTCATTTCTAAAGGATTTGTGAATATTCTTGTTCTCAAATGAATTTGAACAAATCCATGTGTTTTCAGAAGAATTTTACGATATAGTATATTTTGGAAAAGATTTGACGAGATCTAAGAAATTGAAGTTACTCGATCGAATCCATAAGCTTTCAATGGACTAATTTATACGCAAATAAAATTTCACTGCACACACTGAATCTACTTCTTTTATATTGTGGTTGTGGTTGCTTAGATCAGTGTTCAACGAGCATGCATACCGCCATCTATGTGCCCATATTATTGCCAAACTAGATACAAAATTATAAGAATAAGCAGCCATGATTTGGCATTGCGGTGAAGGTAAAAATGGCCGCGTAAACCTAGCAATCATAACATTTTTTTGAACTATATTTGTATGTTTCAACTGATACAAAAATCAATAGTTGCATCACTACAATAAGAAAAACTTCAAACAGAAATGTCACTCATGGTTCATCAATATATGAAGAGAGCAGTCACAACATGAATACTAGCATGTATGAGAAGATGGGGTAAGAACATACTGAGTGGTGACGAGACTGCGATGGCGAGGCAATAGATCGGTGAGATGGTTGAATTTGAATGGAGGGGTGGAGCGGGGAGGGATTATATGGTTATATTTATAGAAGAATTGGGGACGCGATAAGGAGGAGATAATTAATGAAAAATAAAACGAGTTAAGACAAAGTGAAATAATTTAATACGAATGGAACGAGTATATCCATTCCATACGCGTAAAGGAGGAACCCGAGAATTGCTAGTCATGGTCAGTAGATACAGCCAACCGTGTTATACTGTTTCAACTATTTGCTTTAATTTCCTTCCAAATTTGAATGTTATCGGAAACCGATATCGTTTCAGCAAAGCCACACGTAAAGTCCAACGTCTAAAATACTATGAGTGAGGGTTTTAAGCGAACTATAACGATGTTTGTATTTTCGTCCCGGACACACCTTTTACAATTACTCTTCATCATATGTATGGTTGTCATTTTGAACACTTCTTAGTTTTCTTCGCCTTTTCACTTATCCACTAAGTTAGTAGACACAACACAAAGAAAGAGGGGGAATACCTTCTATGTGATGTATTATATGTTCTTTTCGGTGTTTTTTCTTACAATGGAAAGATCTTTATTTTCCTAAATTTGTTATTTTGGTATATATGGAAACTTCACAAAAATACAAATCTTCAATAAGAATCCAGCATGAGACCAGATGAGTCCAGTACGGTATGGATTGGGCCGGATTAATTTGGGAGTCTCTGGACTAAACCAGACAAAATTTTGGATGGAATCTGTACGATCACAGACTAGTCATAACGAATGTATTTCGAGGGGGCCTTTATAAGGTGTCCCTTCTTCTCTCAAGGGGTAAGTTGGGTAGATATTCCTTGAGCACTCAATCCTGCTTGAAAGTGCATGGAGCCCCATGTGCGGGTTTTCTAATTGATGACCAATCCTAATGGACTAGTGTTTTCAGTGAGTTACATTTGAAGAGTTTTTCCATAACAATGCTTGAAGGCCATATGTTGGTTTCAATTTTGAAATAAAAAGAAAGTAACGAAGATGGAGTTCTATTGTGGAACTCAAAGGAAGCATGCTCTAACTTATAAGTTAAGCCATGATGATTAAGATCTTGAGAAGATGATTGCAACAGAAGATTTTGCGATATGGCTCTCAGTCGCGATCATGATCGACACATGTGTGAGCCACGCTTAACCAAGTATTGATGCATGCAGTCAAGTTAAAAATTCAATGTGGGTCTCAAGAGATTGGATAGAGCATCAAGAAAACCAAGTGCTTACCAAGGTGATGTTTAATATGTGTCCAAAGAATGGTCATGAGAGACTTGAGCCTATGACATCATTTCTTGAAGAATAATATTATGTAAGTATTCACGTTTAGCTTTAATATCATAATAATGAAGAGAGAAGAAAATATACAAGGTTGATACAAACAAAGTGCAAAGATCGGATTCAACTTGATCAACACACAAAACATAGATACTGTCTGAGTGGGATTAAGTGATCTCATGGCATGGTAAGAAATTGTCAATTGAGCTATGTGTAGAAATCCATGATCTATATGGTGCTTGGTCTTTCTATGTGGGGTTTGGTATCTTTCCATGGGCTTGTAACAAATGGAAGATTTCATATAGCACATGAGTGGATGACATGAGGTGGTGATGACCATGAAGGTTGAGAAGTGTAAATTCAACATGAGGATCTCAAATGGGTCATATGCTTGAAGCTTGTTGTACATGATGATAATGGCCATGTGAAGATGTTCCTAAGCGAGGCTTTCCCATTTTGGATTATAAGGGAGAAATTTGCGAGTCTTCACCAAGTGAGCACATCCAACCATGGCGTTCCAGCTTGAGGCGGACATGATCGTCATCATCAAGATCAAGAGGAATGCACACGACAAAGGTATGCCATCGATAGGTTTTCTGTTTCACCCCAGTTAGCATTTTGTTGTAAGAACAATGTCACCTTCTATTGAGAACCAACCGTTGTAACTTTTTTCACACTATTTTTGGAGTGCAACTAAAACTAAGAAGGCTTCTTCAGAGGGACGATCCAAAGATCTTCCGGACACCCTCCCAGAACAGTGTTGAAGCATGACCTTCTTAGCAGTGGACCCGAAACAATCCCTATAGGTGATAAATATCTCAATGCTCTGCTAAAAGTAGAAAGAAAGGGTGTAGCTGCTATTCAATTTGTATCTGATATGTTGAAGAAAATCATAGAGGATTCGATCAAATCCATGGACATATACATCGTGATATTGATGAAGACAAGAAGATTATAGCCAAGTATCGTTGTGTGACCTCGTAAGATCCAGATCTTGTTAACTACCTATTCTAATCTAAACTTTGGCAGAAAACTTTCCGTGCAAACCGTGTTGTGCTTGATGAACTCAAATTAGGTCATTTCGACAATATGTACTAATTAATTTATTTTTCCAAAATTAACTTACTTAATTCACCTTCTTGATATCACTCGGCCGCATCCAGCTGGAACAAAAGGTACTAGGTGGTCCAGTAAAAAAATAATGAATTAGTGGCATCTCTAATGGGCCTTCAAAATGGGAAACCAACCCAATATATATGGCTGGGACAACAAAAAAATGTTTGCGTACGTGCAAAACCCAATTTCCAATAACAATACGCGCGACGAGATTTTTCTCCATGGGAAGGTTTATTGTGTGCAAAAGAATGTTTGCGTACGTGATATGGTCCCACCCATAACTTCCGCAACATACCTTCTCTTGTTAGTACAAATTTTGTTACGACTGAATTAACCGAAAAGCTTTGGGACACCATCTCTTTTGTGTTTTCCTTTGAGGGATCTACAACCATCTTATACTTTCTTTGGATGTGCCTAGCACTATAAAATATCGCAAGCACATGGTTAGTCCTCTAATCATGTTGTCTTTAACAAGAAAATCATTTAGGGAGGGAAATGCCCTTTCAGACTTGAGCACTTCTTGCGCTCTTGTGTTGCGTTCTTTGCCGCATTGGTTCAAGTTCTTTGCGAGGATTTGTTAGGGTGAAAGTTTAGGAGATGGTTACTCTTGGGTTTTCGGAATCCTAGACGGTTGGTGTTTGATGACCCACAAGTGTAGGAGATCGCAATAGTCTTCAAGGGAAGTATTTCAATCCAAATATATTGATTCGACACAAGGAGAGTCAAAGAATATTTATAAGCCTTAGCACTTGAGTTGTCAAATCAACCACGCCTAAAAGTGATCTTGCTTAGCATAATTTATTAGTAGCAATGGTGATATGAAGGTATTGGAAAATTGGTCACAACAGTAGTAACAAAGTAATAGTAACGAGAGCAATAGTGAGTAAAAAAGAAGTAATAATAGTAAAAAATGGACCGGGGTTCATAGGTTCACTAGAGGCGTCTCTCCAAACAATAAAAGCAAGTGTTGGGTGAACAAATTACAGTTGGGAAATTGAGAGAATTGAACTAGTTCATGATAGAGCATCCAATTCATCAATCATACGTAGGCATGTATTCCGAATATAGTTGTGACATCATATTTGTTCCTACCCTCCCGTTTTAGCGGGTCCAATAAAGGAACTTAGGATAATTAAGGTACACATTTGACAAAACACCGGAGCAAAGCATTAACACTTAATGAATACATGAAATTCTCAAGTTACAGCCTTTCCCTCTGATATCCCAATCATGTCACCTTGGGGTCTTCGGTTCCGGACAAGTAACGGTGCATACAACTTGCAGATACGATCCAAGACATCAATTATATTCATGCAAACATAAAGTGTTCATATCTAAAATCATGGTACTCGTGCACTAGTGTCACGCATAGAGCATTGCAAAGTCATAGCAACAATAATTCACAAACATAGTGGATACTAGGCATCAAACCAAACTGATCATAATGTAACAATTCATCATATTCCAACAAACACAACACCGATTACATCAGATAAATCTCAATCATGTAAAGCATCTCATGAGATCATTGTATTGAAAACATGTGGAGAGAGTCTACCATCTGGCTACTGCTATGAACCCATAGTCCATGGGGGAACTACTCACACACTATCATGGAGGTGGCACGGTTGATGAAGATGGCTCCGGAGGTGGATCCCCATCCCGACAAAGTGCCAGAACAGGGCCCCAAAACTAGGGTTTTGGAATATAGTGGATCTGTCTCGTTTATGGGAAAATCCCCCGAGGGGTCGTCGTTTTAGGTCAAGACGGATTATATATGCAAAGGGGGGTCGAGAGGCGGCGCACAAGGCGCCCATGCAGGTGGGACCCATGGGTGCCCTGTGGGTCGAGGCCACCACCTGTGTGGTCCCCTCGTGGCTTGCCTCGCTTCACCCTTTTTGCTCCGCTCTTATTTTATCCGATAAAAGATCTCCGTAAATTTTCGTCCAGTTTCGAGAATATTTTCTTACTAGGTATTTCAGAAATAAAAACAGCAGAAAACAGAAACTGACACTTGACATCTTGTCAATAGGCTAGTCCAATAAAATGCCACAAAATGATATAAATTCATCATAGGAATATGTAACAATGATATAAAAGCAGCATGAAACAATAAAAAATTATAGATACGTTTTGGACGTATCAGTGTTTGTCACAGAACCAATCCTCGTGGAGAGGGATTTGTGCAAGTTCAAGAGCCCCCGATCAAGTTGTGGGTAGGCTCTGGATAATTTGTAAGTGTTTGGTTGCCCCCTTCAAGGGGCACCAATAATGTATCGAGTGATTTCCCTTGGTGGGATAGCTCGATGAGAATAAGGTGATTCTTTGTAGCGCCCAGGAGTGGTTTGCCTCCGCATCTTAATGTGAGGCCTTTGTGTCGCTTGGCGAGTTTGCGCCACACCTCAAGGTGAGACCTTTGTGGTGCTCAAGAAGTATTATGCCTCTGCACCTCTCCAACGGAGAATAGGTTCCTTTAGGTAGTGAACTTTGGAATACATCTCCATCTTCGCGTATCTCGGTTATCTCTATATCTGAACTCTTCTAGTTATGCATTTATCTTGTGATACTCATTGTGCTGGAAGTTATTTATCTCGTTATAGTTTACTATCACATAGTTGTCTACATCTTGATTATATTAAGTTGGTATACTTAGTTGAGCGTAACATATTTAGATTTTATCCTTGATAAATTAAACACTAGTTTATTTCCGTAACGGACCTCGTGTTCTCCTGAGTTGCAAGACTGGGAGCTCGCCAAACACCATTTGAAATTGCAGGTGGTGGCGTGGGAGGATGCACGAAGGGAGACGGTGCGAGAGGTTGCACGTCTTGACTCGTGAGGCAACACCGGAGACCGAGGAAGTAGGCGGTCACCTAGATTGAAGCCAACAAGGGCAAAGTGGCTATCGAGATCGACACAACTAGCCCTTCATACTGGTAGGTCTTTTGGCGCACGGGAAGGACACGATACCAGAAACTATCTCCTCCTAACCCCTGCATGACCAAACGTACCGATGTTCTTGCTACGAGAATCGTGACTGAGCTATCGCGTGTCACTATGTTGATGAACCATATTCTAAAATTGTCTCGTTTGAACTATGTCGTCTAAACTATATCGTTTGAACTATGTTGTTTGAATTATATGTATCATCTTGTATGTTGTAAAGTAGAAAAGTGAGGAAAGGAGAAAATAGAGGAATGGACAGTTGTGGTGGATGAATGGAACTTCCCCATATAAAACATGGTAAAGTTGTTCGCCTTGTTTGTTCGCGGGACAAACGGAGCTCACCTTTGTGTTGCCCACCAAAACTACCTGACCAAATCAAACCGGGAGCAGAAACAAAATCGAAAGAGTACAACTACATCTCAAGTTCTCAACAAATATCACTTTTATTCCTCAAAAAGGTCCCAGCACAAACATCGCCAATAGAACACCGGGGGGTCCCATTTTGCTCCCTAAAATTAATAGCTTTTCTTGTCCCGTGCAAACGTTTGATCCTTCACGGCGAAGTAATTTCACAATTTTCTTTTATCATTGATTAGCTCATATAGTGCTTTGAAATAATTGCTGTCACTTGCAAAAGATATAAACAAGATATTTGGAGATCAATCAGATATAAAAATGGGGCCTAGCACGTAGTACTACGTAGGAGAGATTGAGTGCATGCCAAGAATTAGCCTGCAAATCGAATAAAGTTTTGCGCTTTATTTATACCGCCACCGCTTTATCTAACTTGTCCAGCACGTGTCGTTTGCATTGGTCTTACCGCTCCCTCTGACTTTAGTTTACGAACTTGGAACTTGATTAGTAGTAGGAGTACTGTCTAGTAATATGTTTAATACTTTTGCTAATGCTAGCTGGAGTCTGACTTGTAGTTTAGCATGCTGCTTATTTTGCCGGCTTTGACACAGTAAACTGAGTTGGTACCGTTGTGCGTTCGTTTTGACGTTTAAGCTTGGCACGCCAATTAAGAAACGACGGTCAAGTCCAGGATCATTTTAGAGTATCTGCGAATAAACGTCTGAAACTATAATTCTTTCCCCATCTGAACCAGCTAAAAGCCTGAAATTATAATTCTAGTGCGTGTTATAAAATCAGGACACACTTACGCCGGTATGTGGTTTCTCATATTCCTATCACGGGCTGTCGTTAGGGATGAAAACGGAGCGGAAACTTTCCGACTTTTCCGCGGAAAAACGGAAACGGAACGAAAATACGGAAGTGGAAACGGAATTTTGTAAAACGGAAACGGAAACAGAAACTTTTATGCGGAAACGGAAACGGAAACGGAACAACATATTCCGGCGGAACGAGTTCCGTTTCCGGCAATACGGAACTTTCCGTTTTTTGCTACGTGGTGCTATCTGAATGCAGCAGGGCTAACAATTTTAGTGAGAACACCGAGTAAGAACCAAAGATCTAAACAAAAAAAGTAAAATATATGAAGTGACCATGTTTAGGCCCTACGTACTTGCATATTATCTCCCTCTCAAGGCATTCCTGGTTCGGCATTTCAGTGTTGCACTAGGTTTAGGGACGAAGTAGATATTTTTTTTGCCAAAGTTGATAACTTAGAAACACTATATTATACTTTAATTTATTTCATCTTATTAAATTGATAAGTTTGTTGGTTTGCTTGAATTTTCCTGCATTATTCAAGGGGACGCTTGGTTCCGGCAAACATCTGTTTTTTGTTCCGTGTCCGCACCATATTCGGTCTGTATCTGTTTCCGACAATATTTGTTTCTGTATTTGTTTCCGGGGTTTCTGTATTCGTTTCTGCTTCCGCAAAAAAATATGAAAACAAATGTGGCACCACCCAGTTCTGTCCGTATCCGCTCCGTTTTCATCCCTAGCTGTCGTGTTCAATTCTAGAATTGTTTTCTGTCGACATAAATTTGCTGACGAGGCTCAAATGAAAAGAAACGTTTGATATTTATCTTCAACTTTTCTCTCTCTTTGTTTTAGAGGAAACGTTTTCCCTCTTTTTAATTATGTGCCACCGGGAAAACATCAAACACTCTGCGTGCACCACCGAAAGCGACTGCACTTCTACATACCGACTGTAAAAACACAAATTCAAATTTTTGATTGTTCCAAATCATGCATGTACTCCATGGAGTAGGGAATAATCTGCAAATGGAGTACTACTACTAGTAATCGTTCAAAATGGAGTACTGCTGTGGTGCTAGTAAAGAAATCGTTTTGGCAACAACGAAGATATTCCTGTCAAGAGATCCGTTGGGGAGTTAATAATGGCACTCTGAACAATGAAGAGAGAGAGAGCAGTGAGGCAGTGACACCGCAGAAGACCAGTAATAACTGCGTCTTGCCGAGAATAGGTGGACGCACTGACTGATTTAACATCGAGCGAACTGAATTGAAGGCGAGGTGAAATCAAATCATCCACTGCGTCCCGGTGGCACTGGCAGCGGCCTGTCTCCGGCGAGAATGTACTCCGGCTTTTCCCGTGAACGGACTGGGCGGAGATACAGTCGCTCAGATCGTACGTACGACGGCGGAGAGCAAGATCATGGCCGGAGCTCGCCCAAATGGCACGACGGCCGCTCGACATCTCGCCGGAGACAGAGCAAGAGAGATTTAGGTTTGGCCAATGAAAATAATTACCGTGGTGGTACGAAACGTCTCGCTTGCCGAAAGCGTGGGACAAGCGGGCACAGTGATGTTAGCGTGCACTTGGGAGCACTGCTTTTCTTCCTTCCTTGATAAAAACGGAAGCAAAGTGAGAACAAAAATGTAAGCCGAATTGGAATTGCGACTTGCTCCATTTTCTCTTTTCAATCAATCAAGAAATAAAATTAGTGGGAGGCCTCCAATTTTCTTGCGGATACGTACGGCATCTTTTGTCTTTCTCTCTCTAGCATATGCAAGCCCGTCTATTTTCGTTTGTGTTTAGTGCGTTCAAGCTTATCCTTGAGAGAGAAAGAAATACTACTAAAACTTTATGAAAGCAATTTTCATTTCCTTTCCCGATGCATGCGTGAGAGACAGAGATAAGAACGGAAACAAAGCCACGGTTTCCCATGAGAAATATCTTCTTTTAATCAGCGGATGGAATCTTTCTTTGTTATTTTTAACAGCCAGAGCTGAGAGAGAGGACAGTGAAACAGATGGGTCTTTTTGGCCACAAAACCTCCACTATACTGTACCGGTATTCAAACCAATTATTGGTGGGGGGAGAACTGGAAAAAGGTGGAGGAAAAATGGACCATTTATATTGACTATTTCTCAATGTTTTTGTACCTGTTTATTATTCTCAGGGAAAAAGGTGTGTCTAGGGGTATGCACAGCATGCAAATTAGGTACTAGACCATTTTCTCCTGTTAGGCACAACTTTATTGGGAACTCTATGCTTGTTGACAAAAAAATGGCAAATAGCATTGCTGCAGTGGTATGCTTGACTCGGACACCCAAGATATACTGGTCCTGCTAGGTAGGAAAAGAAGTGAATCATTGTTTGAATTGATCACAATAATGATGCATGTAGCGACTTCTGGTGGGGTCAAGTGTCATGTCGATTTCAGAGATAAAACCAAAATGTTAGGAAAAAAGTCTCAACTGATCGACTATATAAAACAAATGCAACACAGGAAAATCGACACTCCTTTGTTGAAAAGAAATTCGGCAGCCTTTAGATTAAGTATATTGGGACATGGCGTCAAATCACAATATGAAAAAAAAAACAGCATGATGACCACCGGAAAAGAAAAGAAAAGGAAAGGCAAGAAAAAAGGGGGAAGAGCTCCCCGCCCCATGTGACCTCCCCCTAAAATGAAACACCATTCATTCTACTATATACAACAGACGGAAGAATCCCGGCCTATTCAGCGTGTCCACGTCGCCGCAAATCCACAGCCGTCCGATCCGTGTAATAGACGGCTGAGATTTGCCCACGTCGCCCCATCGGCGCGAGTTACTGTACCAACCGAATATCTTCCAATCAGCTTCCGACACGTGGCCCGGTCACCCGCCGGTTGCCCCGCCCGCAGCCGGTCGCCCAGCAGGTCGCCGCGTCTTTTTCTAAAAACCCCTCTCACTTTCCGGCATTCGCATGTACTCGACAGACAAACATCCGTCAAAGACCTACACGCAAATTCCACAAATGCCAGGGACCTCAATGGAAAAGCATCACCGCACTCTCTCCTTCCTTCTCTCTCCCCGCGGCGACGAACTCCGCGGCGCCGCCGACGCGCGCCCGCCCCGCTCTGGCCCCTCCCCGTCCAGATCCACGCTCCTCTGACCTCCGCCGTGGCCGCATCTTCCTCCTGGCCGAGCGGCGTTTGCCGGCAGGCTGCCGTCGCGCCGGAATCGCCTCCGCCGTGCGCGGTTGGCGTCGCGGCGTTTTCTGTCCGCCGCCGCCGGCTCCGGCGACCAAATGGTCGGCCGCGCCGCCCGTTAAACTCGCCTCCACGCCCGCGAGCAGATCCACACGGTGACGGCCTCGCGCGCGTGCGCTGTGCGCGAGCACGGCCTCGCCAGCGCCGCCGTGCGCTGCGTCCCCGCCGCCGGCTGACATCACTTCCCGACGTAAGCACAGGCCCACCTGTCAGCCGCTCCGCAGACAAAAAAAAAACAGCGGCAGAGAGCTGGGCTCCTAGCTGGGCTGGGCCGCTTTCTCTGCGGCTGGCTCGGCCCAGCGGATGCCTAGGTTTTTTTTTTACTGTTTTCCCTATTAGTCAAAACTTTCAAAACTTTTCAAACACATCTTCAAAACAATTGAAACCAAATTCTCCAAACTTCCTGCAAAACCAAGTCTACATTTCAATTATCGAAATGATCACACACAAAAAAAAACTACTACTGCCATGTTGTAGACATGTTTGAAAATTCAAATTTGCTGACTGTTTGGGAATAAAAACAAAATCAAATCCTCGATTAGTTGACTATTTAATGAATCTCACAAAAAAAACCTAACTACTTCTGCTTTAAATCCTCTAATTATGGATTTAATTTAATGTACCTCACAAAAAAAAAAACTAACTACTTCTGCCACATTGTAAACATATTTGGAAAATCAAATTTGTTGACTATTTGGGAATGAAAACAAATTTAAACCCTCTAATTATGGATTTAATTTAAATCTCACGTAATGCACTCCCTCTGATTACGAATTCAAATTATAATTTAAGGTAATATACAAACTTACTATACCCTTTCAAACAGATTACAATTTAACTAAACTCTCTCCAATTATGGAACTGTTTTTTAAAAATGCTTAAATTAATTAACATTCCAACTAAGTAAATATTTACAAACAAAAAAACTAAATTCCCTCCACTTATGCAACTCAAATTAATAAATACTGAAATTGAATTTAATTAATGCTTATTTTTATATTTCAAATCCACGGACATTCTTACGAAATACAGATTTAAAAAGTCCACAATATATCCATAAGACTGAAACAACTTTTTCTTAATCCCAAAGTAAATGCATATGGTCTTGGGAAAAAAAAAACTATATAATGCAAACCAATAATTCAAAAATGTCCACATTTTTTCCCCCTTTTTTAAAGTCCAAAATATATCCATATGATTTTAGGAAAAAAACCACATAATGCAAAACAACTTTCTCCTTAATCCCAAAGTATATCCATATAGTATTGGAAAAAAAAACTACATAATGCAAACCAATAATTTAAAAATGCCCACATTTTTTCCCCACTAAAAAAATAACCTAAACAATCCATATAATTTTAGGTAATTATAAATAATGCAAACCAATAATTTTTAGATGAACAAATAAGTTTTGAAAATTCAAATATGTAACAATAAAAAATAATTCTTTTTCCCCCCTCCTGTTTACTTTTCCTAATTTCTAAAACTTTTGCAAACTTTCAAACTCATTACAACTTCAATTCAAACCAAATTTAAAATTCACGTAACAAACAAAATAACCATTACATATACTTCGCAACTTTTTCCTAAATATTGGAAACCTTGCAATTTCAAAATACACACAAACAAAATATAGAAAATATATCAAAATACTAAGGAAAAAAGTGACAACTCTTTTCCACGCAAAACAAATAAGTTTTCAAAATTCAAATATGTAACAATCAAAATAATCTATACTTTGCAACCTTTTCAATATGACCACAAAATAATAAAATGACAAATATGCCCCATACCCACATAAAAATAAATATGCATCACGAAAATTCAAATTTCCATATGTCTTCCAAATTAGTGTATTTCATAGACATCAAAATGAATCTTAAATGTGCTAAACTACTCCAAAACTTGATGACTTCCGAATTAAAACAATTTCCGAAATATGGACGATTTTCAAATTTCAGCAATTTTATGATCGAATAATTCAGAAAAATTAAGCCCACGGGCGCGGCGGAGTCCGCGCTTATCCCCTAGTCTTTCTCAACGGTCAGTCATGATAGCTTTTGGAGCCTTGTAAGGTGTAGCCTAACAATTCATTCCTATTCGACCACATATAATAGTCACTAACCAGCTCCACTCCGGTTTCCCCGAAATGTCCCACCAGAACTCGTTTGATTTATGTGACAAGTGGAGGAAAAATACAAGAGTATTGACAATTTTTCTTGCGCTAATCTATTTTGGTTCAAGATTTTTATAGGATTATAGTTTAGAGAGCTTTTTATTGACTCTATTTGTGTAAGGGAATGAACCTCCCTATTCATAACGAGTAATTTACTACAATACATATCGAATTCTTAGCAAGAGGCTAAATCTCTTGAAAATAAACTTTCTATCTATATGACAATTATGATGTGCAGTCATCTCCGAAGAAATTTTTGTTTCTTATTAACTTCCAATATCTCGTGTATTCGATCATTATACAACTTACTCTTTCCAAAAAATTCTCCTATATTTTATAAACCCTACACCAAAAAGACCTTTGCATTTTCTCTATCCCCTCGAATCGAAGATCAAGTTCCTATTGTATTTATAGTTCTTGCATTTTGATCATCTGATTTACACTTGCATTGCTAAGAACATCTCTAGCAGCTCGTGGAAAATGCTATATTACAAGTTTTAGGGTACTTGGTAATTTTAACAACCGTCACACGAGAGGGCAAAACAGGCCTCCAACAGCTCGTCTAAACCATTGTGTAAAAATAGGCACCGTCCAAATTTGCCTCGATATTGTCCTAATGTGGCTGATGTAGAAACCATTATAAACAATCTGTCGGGAAACCGGAAGATTTTGAGAGAAGAATCTTTTTAGACCAATGTCTAAACAAAAAATCAGACAAGTTGGTAGGAGATGTTTGAAATACATCCGTGTTTTGCTTTTGTATTTGCATGTTTCCACGAGTCATGCGAACCAAATAGGTACAGTACTTGGCATGCTTCTGCAGTTCTGCGTCCGTTTTCACCTTTTGGTTCTGTAGCAATAATCCTGTGACCGTGAGTAAATTCACCAGGACCGTGCAGGCGATCCACCGGGATAGTTTGGTCCGGACACTACCTACAGAAGCCACTCAACTGCGCGCCGTCCGCCAGCCCTGCATGCGTAGGACCCTTCTCACTGAATGCAAGAGCGTAGTACTCCTGCATTATTATTACTCGGTGCTGTGCGCTCATCGCTTTCTGTCATGCGTATAACTGTTTGTTTTACTCCGCAGAAAAGAAAAGAAAGTCACATGATTTTGATACGATTCGGATCCAGGCATGTGCTGTGTTGTCTGAAAGGTATATTCTCGTGTCGTAGGAGGATCTGGGGGGATCCATTGGCCTTCAGTTGCTGCTGTGTGGCAGGAAACATACTACTGTACTACGCTTTGGATGACAGCGGGAGAGACAATTGGACGTGTTTCTTGGTCACCTTTTTTTTTAAATTTGACCATATATATTAAACCAGCAAAGAGTACACGATTATATCGATTATAAAAACAAAACTAAAAGAGACGAGCAAATTTATGAGATCTTCAAGCCCTTTCTTCTTTCATGACACAATCTTGTATTTTTCTGAAGGTAGCCGTAGAACAACGCCGAATACACCAAACCACAGACCTGTGAATACCAATGAAGGTTCTCCCTTTTTAATTTTGAGCCGCAATGCCAAGGCTTTGTGCACGCACACAGCCATTAAATTAATCAGACAACATCGGCAAGAGCACCACCACTGATATTTCAGGGACAAATAACCGAACCAATTTGTCGACGTCGTTGGGAGCCGAGAGAACGAATCACCATTGCCAAAGACATAGTAGCCGGGATAGATATTGCGAGGACAATCCTCCTCGCGGCAACCATGAGAAACACTCCAAGATTGATCTGACGAAGCAAGATCTGAAGAACCATACCTAGACAAACTTAATCTTCTAAATCCACCATTGACGTCGGGAAGGACATCTCGCCGTCGAACAAGCGCGGAAGATCACTTATTGCAGACGATGTCATCTCCATTGACAAAGAAGATAACAACCAAAACCAATCTCTAACATTAATGACCTTTGTATAGCGCCCTGTGCAGGTCCGAGGTCCCCACCCCTCCTACTGCCAGAGCGGCAACTAGAGGAGGCGAGGACCCGTCAACTCTTAGACGAGGGCGACGATAAAGATGCAGATGGCGCCGGCGGCGACGGCTAGGGTTTCTTGGTCACCTTTCTTGTTTCTAGGCGGGAGAGACAATAAGACAGCAGGAAACATACTACGCTTTCTTGTTGCACGCTTTATTTTCCCAGCTACGTATTTGGATAGTCTCATGCATACCGTTCTCAGTTTTTCTTTTGAACAACTTGGATTCAGATTTCGAAGGCGATTTTTTTTAGACAAGGAGGGCGAAATATGTTTTTTTGTTTTTTGAGAAAGGAGGGCGAAATATGTAGGCGGGCGGCCACGCTCCCCCGGCAAGCCGGCAAGGGCCCGCGTCAAACAAGGCCGCAGGACCAAGCACGGGCGAGAGATACGGCCCAGCACCGGGACACAAAACCAGGGTCTGAATCTTTTTTTTTATACAAATAACTATGCTTGAATCACGATGGCGGCACCGTTTGTCTATATTTCCGGCGGATTACCGCATGTATAACCCTTTCATTTAGTGGAACGGCGTGGCTGTATTCACCTAAAATGTTAATAGGGATGATCAGGGGGATCAAAATACCACAGACATCGACCAGTATCTAGACTCTAGAGTAGTAGCTAGCTGATTGTGCTGGCCGATCGATGTGCCTCCCCATTTGATTCACGCCTTTCGCGGATGAACTCCAGATGCCCGATCAGGTCCGGCGCCAGCAAAATTCAGGCCCCTGTGTCAAACTATAAAATGGGGCCCTCCTTTCTCTTTGTCAGAATTCGGCTACGAGTCGCTACGGAAGTGTCGATCGGGATTTGGCGATCGGCCGATCGCAAGCACGATTGATGTCGAGAAGGAACGTAAGACGAACTGGACCTTGACGCTTCTCGTCAGCTTGCTCTTGTTGTTAGGCTGATCGATCGACAAGGGGGTCTCGCTCCATTCCGCGAGTCCACCACCTCGCGTCCAGCGCCCAGGTGAGTGCCTTTGAATTTACAGAATCGATCGATAATTGTTAATTTCATATCTCTCCAAAAAAGATCGCTACCGTTTCAAAATTAATGGATAAATTTTAATAGTAGCTCAAATAGATAATTGATATGCTTGTTTTCATGAGTGATGTGTGGCGTAGCCGCAAGGCATCACTCCTTAGGTTGTGAGGTTACTGAATCGATTTCCCTCTACGATGACGACAAAGTTTTGAACTTCAGTTTTGCTTATCATGGTTAAAACAATGGAAAAAAACAAGCGGCAAGGTGAGCAACGTGAGTAAGTCGCCCAACAAGACAATTACATGCGGCAAGAAATGCTCGAATAGCCTACCCGGTGAAAAAATAATTTATTCTGACGGCTACACTGTTGCTACTTCTTGTGAACTACTACTAGGAATATAATTTTCTTTATCTAAAAACTTCAAAGTCGAAATTTGGGGCCCTGTGCGGCCACACGGCCCCCCCCCCCCCCCCCCCCCCCCCCCCCACACACACACACATGAGTGCCGGAGGTGCTTTTTGCATCTAGTACAGTTTGGCGTTAGAACTCTTAGATTAATTGTGCAATCCCTAGTCAGAGGCTCAGAGCCAATAAGATGAATCATCAAACGCACATTCATTTGGATTATTAAAGTTAAATACTCCCTCCGTTTAGGTGTGTAAGGCTCCTATGGAAAAACTCTGCGACCAAGGCGGCCGATTATTGGCTACTAATGACTCCTATCCTCCAATCATCGATTAAGTAAATCAGTTTTGCATGCCGGACAATTAAATACGGGAGCCCAAAAGACGTCTTGGCCCACATGATTTTGCATGCGTGATGAGATCTAGAAAAATTGCCCAACCAAGAGGAGTAAATCCTACATGCATTGGTCAACTGCATGCAAACCGAGCATAAAAAAGAGAGAAATAACAGGGCCCTAATTAATAGCCTCCGTTTAGGTGTGTTAGGCCTCTAACCAAAATACCTCCGTTTAGGTGTGTTAGGCCTCTAACCAAAATATATTTGTTCAGAAACTATAAGGCCCCGTTTTGCAATTAAGAGGTGCTATTAATTAGGGCCCTGTTATTTCTCTCTTTTTTATGCTCGGTTTGCATGCAGTTGACCAATGCATGTAGGATTTACTCCTCTTGGTTGGGCAATTTTTCTAGATCTCATCACGCATGCAAAATCATGTGGGCCAAGACGTCTTTTGGGCTCCCGTATTTAATTGTCCGGCATGCAAAACTGATTTACTTAATCGATGATTGGAGGATAGGAGTCATTAGTAGCCAATAATCGGCCGCCTTGGTCGCAGAGTTTTTCCATAGGGGCCTTACACACCTAAACGGAGGGAGTATGTGCCCATATGAAATACTGCATTTATTGGATATAAATTTAGTCCATTATTACTGAACATTTATAGGAAGATTGAATGACCATTTATTTGAAGTTAATGTAGTCCATTAATACCGAACATTCATCAAAATATTGATTTACTCATTAAAATACATATCACCAAATGGCAACTCATTAAAAGCTGCGTGAATTTGCAGCGCAATCAATAGATTACACACAAAGATGTGGTGGTATGCTTTCTATAAATTTTGTTCTCCGATTAACATACAACTAAGTAAGGAATCACACAACTCCAATATATTTGAAAAACACATCTGCTTGTACCCATGGTTCGTTATGTTGGAATATCAATCTTGGTGTGGTTTATGGTGGTGTCATGCTATCTCACTTTGGTCGAACCAATAGATGCGGGTGGAAATATTCACATGAATGAGAAGGTAAATAAACTTTATTTTTATCTTTCCGCACATATGAGCCTTTGTACAATTCTTTTATTATTCCCATATCCCCGTATCTACCAGAAAGTTTAGTCAGGGTAATTACTATTCTATGTAGCTAGTTGATTCCGTTCTATGTCAATCACATGCTCACTTGTTAAATTAAGACTCCACATGTCAAAGAAGTACTTATATTCATGGAGAATTCTGCATCAATTATGTTTCTAGGGAAGAACTAACATTTTTTTCTTATAGAACACCACTCTTTTTAGACGTGTGCCTCACTTCTCCAAAACTCAAGATGAAGGAAGAAATGTTATTTCTCATGTATAGCTCTCTCTCTCTCTCTCTCTCTCTCTCTCTCTCTCGTTTTAATGTGCTTTATCTTGGCCATGTTTGATTATTCCCAGATGAGCATTTGACCGTACACATGTATAAAATACACATATTTTCACCGTTAAACGAGAACATGAAGGTGAAGTCAAGAGAATTTTGATACCAAGCAACACATACAAAATCTCAAAGAAAGAACAATAAAAATCCACATCATGGATGACCAACCTAAATCATAGTTGTTCGCGCTAAATTCTGGTCATAGCTAAAGAGAGAAGGTGCACATTAGCATTTGTTTTAGCAATGCTCAGTATAGCTTATTGGAGAAATTCATTTCTCTCCTGATGAAGGAGCTATATATGCATCTTATTAAGAAAACCACATTTACCTAGTTAATTAGGAGGAAACCGAAGAATACAAAATATCAAGTATACACCTAAATATACTAAGCTTAGGTCACAATATATATGTCGTCAAGACTCAAGATTGGACGCTACAAACAAAACATGCCACTAAAGCACCGTCATCCGACAACCAACTGAACTGAAAGGAACCTATGTCATGGTTTGTTGATGACTTACCTTGACGTCAAAGAATTAGATGACATAACACCTTGCACCTCGAGGTTATAGAGCCATCTTCATTGCAACACTAGAAAAGGCACCCGAGCCACACCATCGACAAAACACAAGACCTCAAGAGCAGTGTAGACACTGCCACCATGGTCGCCGTTGTTCAGAATGACCATACACACGACCAAGCATGCTAGACTAGTGTTGTGAAGGTGGACCTGATACCCCTCCTAAAACATGCACCCATATGTGTTACATTAATCGTGTTCTAGATACACTTTTTTTTCCGACAATTCACTAATTTCAGCTATAACTTTGTATGCTAGTATGCAATGTGGCACACGAATCCAGGAAAATTCTACGGTCTTCGGGCTGAAATTAGTGTTTGGGGATCACCAAATCAAAAGGAAAATCAAGAATCTGGAGCATCCTTACAGATCTATTGTCAAGACGGAGTATACAACAACTTAATTGAAGTTGGATTTCACGTATATCTATATCACCCATCCTCAGAAAGTTAAATTACTATTCGAGCTTTTTTCAATGCTAGTTTGGCCTGCAGGTTTCCCCCTCTTTGTACCAGAATAGAGATGTTCGGTTCTTTACATACTGGGCGGTAAGTGCAACCTTACTCTTTTTAATACAGATATAAGGTGGAGGCATGCCCTAGAATTTATGATTTTTTTTACAATCTGAGGCATATCAGTTTAAGTACAGCCATTTCTTTATCCATAAGACTACATGTTTCCTTTTATCATTGCTCAGAAGGACTCCAGGTCAGCCGGCTGCTATAATTTGCAGTGCCCAGGATTTGTTTCTACAAGTGGAGCTGCACTTGTTCCTGGACAAGCCGTTGCTCCTCCATCAAGTTATGGCGAGTACGACCGCTACGCCAGGATTAGCCTTAATAAGGTGCACCTTTTTACTAGTAGATATACTAATACAAGATTGCATCTACACATACATGGCTAGTTTGAAACTTATTTCTGTCGTAATTAACGTACATAAATTTGGACTATACACATGTGAGATTTAATTATTTGTTAGATCCAAAGCTATCGTAATTTGTTATTATATCATGGGATCTAAGAATCTATTTAATTTTGCTTCACGCAAAGATTCTTTGCTAACTAAAACTTGTTACTCTTATTTTGCATGAAAATGGAATTCATCTTCCCTCGTCAAATGCAGGATCCAAACTCTGGAGATTGGGTGGTGTACCGGCATGATTTGAAAACTCCATCGTTCTTGGGTTATTTCCCAGCAGTGCTTTGCCCCAGAATGCCAGTTATACAAGCATTTACTGGATTCGTGAATTATCTCAATAACACCGAGGGTCCTCCAATGGGCAGCGGACACTTTCCCGACAAGGAGGATGATAATAAGAAAGTTGCTTACTTTAAGCATATTAAGATGTACAACTCCGGTGGTCACGCTTTTGATCCAAATCTATTTAATTTGTTTTATTTAGTTGATAGGCCGGACTGTTACAAACTAAGTATGATTCTTCCCTTTTTTAAAGAGGGATACATTTTTCACTATGGTGGACCAAGTGGTTGTATTGGTTGAAAACACAAGTATGTTTGATTTTCGTGATTCAATAAATCATAAGTTTCTTTCTATTGGGAAAATAATGTCCCTACTTGTGTCATATTTCTGCAAGGAAAACAACAAAAATGACAAGGTAAACTAAACTATAAACAAAAGACTACAAACAGAAATAAAGGACAAAACGAGAGGAAGCAAAGGCTGCCGTGAAAGAAATTCTTCAATATGAAACTGAATTTTTTGAAGAGAATATTTTGGGCCACCAAAACTGTAGGTTTGCGTGACAAACGAAAATTTAAATCAACAAATAAGGAGAAGTTCCGAAAACATCTCTATAAACTGAGCATCAAAATTTGTATGTGCCCCCGCATACCCATACATGCAGCCGTACAGACCGGCAATCCGCAGCCGAACTAACCGCGGTTTGAGTGCAATCAATTAGCTAGAGATACATATGGCATGACATTACAAACTATCAAAGTTGACTTTCTAATTTAGAAAACCCCCTAGTTTCAGTTCAACTTCCAGATCCACCTAAAACCTACTTCAATTCATGTAAAAAAAAACAAATGTAAACATGCTAGTTCAGAGGAAACCACTGATCGATGTGGGTATCTTTCCTAATACCTCATTCTGAGAGTGTCCGGCGGTGACAGCCTGGGGAGACCGCAGGCGGGATTTGGCGGTGAGGGACTGTGGAAGCGGGGAGGCCGTTTTGGCCAGCACCGCTCCAGGGGACGCTGTCAGCCATTGGAAATACCGAGGTGAAGAATTCCACAACCAAATATATGACCAAACTGCCATTAGGGCCTGGAAATTGTCCTTGAGTAGAAGTTCTATGGAGAGAATTTTGGGCAACAGATTTTATAGGGCAGGAAGAGGCATGATATACTCCATGAATGACTGCCATTAGGGTTTGTAGGAACTGAAAATTTACACTTTCATTTAGGCGCTCCATGAATGACGAGCGACGCATCAGCTAATCGCCATCAATGATAAGTGAAGGGGCTCTCCGTACTGCACAAGCCGCCGGAGGCCGCATCGGAGGTTGATGCCTCGCTCCATGGACCGGACCGATAAGAATCAATCACCGGTCACATGATGTCGGGCACCCGGCTGCATCCCCGGATGGAGGCACGCCTGTGGCCAAACTCCCGGCTGCATTGCTTCGGTGGTGGCGCTAGCTATCCTCAGGCGTTGACTGAGAGCAAATCCATTCGTCTCGTTTTTTCTTCAATCGATTGCGATCGCCACTATGGAGCGGAACCGCAACAGGCGGTCTCGTAGCGTGGAGCGGAACCGGAACATGACTAACTCCATATCTATACACGGCTAGTCTTGCTGAGCATTTGTTGTGTGGAGATTTAAGACGTATGCGCACCCTTGAATGTAAAATGCATAGCATCAATGATGACTAAGTTAGCAGATGGATTTTACTTGCATATTTTTGTGTCAATTCTTTACATAGGACAAATTACAACGGACGCGGTTAATGGCACATGCAGACAAACGTACATGATATACTGATTTTTCTTTAGAAAATTCAAAAATGTTCAAAAAATTCTAAAAAAAAAATTACAATCAAAGATTTCCAAGTATTCTACTAGTGTAAATAATTTGTTCGCGAAATATATTGCGTTGACTTCTGGGCAAAAAAGACAAATCTCTGACGAGTATAGCGTGTATATAGCGTCATTTTTGGCAAATCTTTAACCCAGCTTGCAATAAATGTTATTTTCTGACACAATTTTTTGTACGGATGGAGTACTTGATAATATTTGCCTGGCTGAAAGTTTCGGAATTTTTTGAACTTTTTTTGAATTATTAAATTATTTTTGAATATCAGGTGTAGGCGTACCCGAGAGTCACTACGTATTTTCAAAATTACAACCCATTATATTAGTGTTTACATGATATGGAATATGTAGTTTTAGGAAAATAACACTATATTTTTTTCTGAAATCATATGAACTACATTTTCCTTCTTTTAAAACAAGTTCTCTATCTAAGAAGTTACAATCTATTATACGAGTATTTACATTATCTGAAACATATAATTTTGGGCAAACAACACTGTAATTTTGGTCTGTATAGAATGGATTTTGTAACTTTTCAATTTCTTTGATTATTTCTAATTAAATGTTGCAACTTGAACCAATAACCCCCCATAAAATCTTGTTATGGTTTTATATAACGGTCCAGTCGATTTTTCCTCATACCACATGTCATCTTATGATTGGAAGAAAAATTTACCTATGACAAACCGACAATCATTCGATTGCCAAATACACACTCCCAGAAACTATGATGGAATCACGCAGACAGAATGGTCCTCTAAGATGAATATCCACTTTCATAGATGAAAACGAAGTCCTTTATTACTGGTTTCAAGAATGAACGTTTTCTACAATGGAAACATACAAACATTTTGAAACACGCTTCGGTAGTACATACTAGAGATGGCCGGGTTTCATTGTCTGTACACGGGCTCCGAAAGATCACCGAGTTATTTGCTACATTAATTAGTTGATATAATTCATAATTTGAAGAGTTGAGAGGAAGAGTTATTTGCTACATTAATTAGTTGAAATAATGCTTGATTTACTTAAATATATTCCTAAAATATGTCAAACGAGATGTTGCTCATTATCATACACTAGTTTCCTCTGGAAACAAAAAGTTTCTACCTACAAAACTACGCTTGATAAGCGCAGAAATTGCTTTTGTAACTAATACGATATGGTGCTAGGATTAGTATCCAGATCTATGTGATCCCTAGTCCGACACTTTGTGAAATGTGCATTAATTGGATCACATGTCCATATGAGTAAACATTTATGGAATAAAGTGATCTATGTCCATATTAAATACAAAGATAGATGATAATATGGCATTAATTGGAAGTAATAGTCCATTATTAATGTACATTCATGGGACAATGATATATATATATATATATATATATATATGTCATATAGGAAAATATAGATCACCATATATCTATTCATTAATGTTGAACTAATATGCAAATGCAACCTAAAGATTTCAGTCAAACATGTTGATATACTCCTTACATATATAGTTCTCCAAATAGCATACACACCAAAGTAAGGGATCACTCAATTCCAAGTTCTGTTGAAAGAACACATTTCCTTGTACGCATGGATTGTGGTTATGTTGTCATATCAATCTTAGTTTGTTTTTCTTTCACACCTTGCTATATCACTTTGGTCAGATCAATAGATGTACATGACAATCTACAGACAAAAGAGAAGGTAAATAAATTTGTGTTTAGCTTTCAATACACATAGTTTATGTCTAGCTTTTTTTTTATTTTTTCACCCCATCTCATATCAACTACACCATAATCTTGATAGATGCTATTATTTGTAGCTAATTGTTGCCATTACGTGTAAACATGTGTCCAATTACAAATTAGGACACAAAGGACACCGCATGTCGAATGTATATATACATATAATCCTGGATCTTGGTGCGACAGTTACGCTACTAGCCAAGAACTAACATTTTACTTTTACAGAACAACACTCGTTTCAATCCAGTGCCTTTCATGTTCACCAAAATTAAAGATGAAGGAAGTAATATTATTTCTCATGTACTCTCTCTCTCTCTCTCTCTCTAATTACATGTGCAAGATTTCGGTATGTTTGTTTATTCCTAGATGAGCATTTGAACGTACACATACATCACATGCTGATATATGCACCATGAAATGTGACAATATGAAGTCAAAGTCCGCATATTTTTAAGCAATTTTTTTTGCATCTACTAAAATCCTAGAGATAACAATATAAATATGCATGCATGCATGGGTGACCACCTAAATCATAGTTGGTCAAGCTAAATTATGGTAATTAGTTATAGAGACAAAGTCCATATACCTTGTTTAAGCAATCATCTATAGCTTATTGTCGAAATCCATTTCTCTCGTGGTGAAGGAGTTATGCAGTTTATTCAAAATAACACATGTAACTATTTAATTAAGAGAACATCGGATGAATACTACATATAAAGGAATACACCTTAATGAACTTAGATTGGGTATCAGTATATATTGCATACAAAAGATGGACGCTATAATAAGATATTCACTAAAACATCGACAACCAATCGATTTGAAATTAAAGGCACATATATAGGCCCTGATTTGCTGGTGATTCACCATGACATGCTAATAGTTAGAGGACAGAACACATTGCACGTCGATATGAGAGCCATATCTATCTTTACCACCATCACAAGAAGGAAACTAGATGTTGTTAGCCTAGAAAAACATCCGAGCACATGACCTCTGGATCAAAAGTCAATGTAGGCATTGCCGCCATAGAACCCAATTGCACTAGAGTGACCTTACACCCTGTGTAGCATGCTAGAGCAATGTGAACTACTCAGCAAGGCACTAAGAAAATATATACAGACTCCAAAAGACCACATAGAAAATCCCCACCTAAGTGCTAGGAAGGAGAACTCCGTACTGCCTCTAAGCACACATACACCAATATTTGTTATGTTGATCATGTTTGCGCTCTACACATTTTATGCTATTTACTAATCCGAGTTATACCATTTTATCAATAGTATGCAATGTGGCGCACAGAGCCAGGAAACTTCTATGGTCTTCGTGCTGAAATTAGTATATGGGGTTCGCCAAATATAGAATACTCCCAAGAATCTGGCGCATCCATACAGATCTATTGTCAAGACGAAGGACACTACAACTTAATGGAAGTGTGATTTCATGTATAAACATACCACTCATCCTCATAAACTTTATACTAATTCAATAAAAAATAAAAATAATTTGTCTTGCAGGTTTCCCCCTCTTTGTACAATAATAAAGATGTCCACTTCTTTACATACTGGACGGTAAGTGTAGCCTTGCCCTTTTAATGAAACTTGTGACGTCGAGGTACATGCTACAATCATATTATATTTATTATAATTGGAAAATTATTAGCTAAAGTATAGTATATCAACATCCATGTGTCATGTCATATTTTATAATGTGCTCAGAAAGACATCAGGTCGGCAGGCTGCTATAACTTGCAATGCCCAGCATTTGTTCCCACAAGTGGAGCTGCGCTCGTTCCTGGCCAAGTTGTTGCTCCACCATCAAGTTATGGCGAGTATGACCGCTATGTCAGGCTTAGCCTTAATAAGGTGCACGTTTTCCAGTAAATATATTGATACATTATCGCATTAATTTTAACATACATGACTGACTTATAATGTGTTTCTATTTCATAAATAAAATCGATAAAAGTTGGACTCTACGAGTGTAAATGGTGTTTTCGTATCAGACCATGGAAGTGCAATTCATGCGAGATTACATTAAGTATAACTTTTTTCTCATCTTGTTTTGCATGAAAATGGACATCTCCCTCGTCAACTATAGGATCCAAACTCTGGAGATTGGGTGGTGTACCGACATGATCTAGAATCCCCATCATTCTTAGGTTATTTTCCAGTGAAGCTTTGCCCTGCAATGCCACTTATACAAGCATTGATGGGATTCGTGAATTATTTCAACTATACAACGGGTCCTCCAATGGGTAGCGGCCACTTTCCTGATGAGAATGATAAGAAATATGCGTATTTCAAGCGTATTAAGAAATACAACTCCAAAGGTCACCCTTTCGACCCAATTATAGCTACTATGATCCCTTTCAGTGACAGGCTGGATTGCTACAATGTAACCGACTTCCAGCCTGATATTAACAAGGGACATGTGTTTCACTATGGTGGACCAGGTGGTTGTATTGGTTGAAAGCATAAGTTTTCTTTGGATTTTTGATTCAATAAATCTTAAGTCCCCTTTCAATGTGCATACACCGTCCCTACTTATTGCATACTGCAAAAAATAACAACAAAAAGGACAAGGTAAACTAAACTAGAAACACAATGCCACAAATAGAAACTAAATTATCAACCAAATGATACTACGTGTTTGGCCAACGAGCTATACAACTGCTCATTATGTATTGTAAGCTAGAAGGGGAGCCAAAGTTAGATATACATCAAACATCGTGTACAAGTAGATGTGGGTTATTCGGGTGTTGTAGTTTGGATAACGGAGACATGGATGTGTTTAAACGGTGGCTACTTCAAATTGTTGGACCCCTCAATTTGGTGTCTTCTCCTTTTTAAAATATGTACTAAATGCACTGAGATGAATTTTGCGAAACCGAAACGTATGTGGAGAATTCCCATCAGTTGCGTTCATGAATGTGGATCGGTTTGACATGGGACCCTGCTGTGCAAGAATTATTGTAGGCAACGCCACCCACACTTCATCCGGGCTTCCTCTCTGGAGACTCCAATCAACACTATATTGCACTTAGTGGTTCCTAAAGAGTAGTTTATACTCTATGGTCCTTTACACATCATTCCTATCTGTATTGTATCAAAGTGAAATTGTGCACAATCTGGCCACCAGTCATTTTTTAAGGAATCTTGCGGCTGGTAGGGACTTCTCTTGGTTTTGTTTACCACCACAGGGTAGATCGGGTGGTATATTAGTTGGTGTTTATATGGAATCTTTGGCTGTTCGAGATGTTGACGCTGGAGATTTTTGTGTGAAATTTCATCTAAGATCGAAAGACGGTTTTGAATGGAATTTTGTAGCTGTTTATGGGGCAGCTCAAGAGATTCAAAAAACCCCTTTCTTGGCCGAACTAGTCAGAGTTTGTGAGTTTTCTACTTTACCTTTGTTAGTAGGGGGAGATTTTAATATTATTAGAGGACCACACGAAAAGAATAACTCTAATTATAATGCACGTTGGCCTATTCTTTTCAATGCGATTATCGAAAGTCTGAGTCTAAAAGAGATAAAACTTTCGGGTAGGCAATACACGTGGGCTAGTCGTAGAGCAACGCCCACACAGAGAAGCTTGATCGTGTGCTTTCTACTGTGGAGTGGGAACAAAAATTTCCGTTGGTAACTGTAAGAGCTTTATCACGGACAGGTTCTGACCACACCCCACTCCTAGTTGACTCGGGTGAACAAGCTCACCTGGGCAACACTTCTTTGTTTTCTTTCGAATTGGCCTGGCTGAGTCATAGAGTGGCAAATAAGATAAGACATACGACGATACCTTAGAGGCAAGCACACGTTAGGGGTGACACTCCTATTGAAGTTTGGCAAAATAAGATAAGACACCTACGACGCTACCTTAGAGGATGGGCGCGTCATAGGAGTGGGATTTATAGAAAAGAAAAAGAAAGGTTATTACGAATTATTGATAGTCTTGATATTAAAGCAGAGACAACTCCCCTTAACACATCAGAACGTGAAGTGTGGAGGAAAACAAATGATTGTCTATCTAAATTAAGAAGAGAGGAAGAATCGAAATGGGCCCAGAGGGCAAAAGTGAAACATATACAAGAAGGAGGAAATAATACGAAATATTTCCACCTGATTGCTAACGGAAAACATAGAAAGAAAAAATATTTCAACTAGAACAAGAGGAAGGAACTATAGTAGGTGATGAAAATCTTAAAATTTATATCACTGAATATTACAAAAAGCTATTTGGGGCACCAGCCGAAAATACCTTTTTATTAGATGAGGATCAGGTTTCGGACATACCACAAATTTCTAGAGCTGAGAATGAAATCTTAACGGCAGATTTCACTTCTGAAGAGGTATTCGACGCTATTATGCAAATAGAACATAATAAGGCTCCGGGACCAGACGGGTTCCCTGCGGAGTTTTATAAAACGTTCTGGAGCGTGATCAAGGAAGACTTAATGGCCATGTTTGTTCAGTTGCAACAAGGCCATCTACCACTTTATAAACTAAATTTTGGGGTGATCACTCTTCTGCCAAAAAAAGTGAATGCGATACAAATTCAGCAATACAGACCGATATGCCTTTTGAATGTGAGCTTTAAAATCTTTGCTAAGGTTGCAACAAATCGGATAACTCAAATTGCTCACAAAGTAATTAAGCCGACCAAACGGCTTTTATGCCAGGACGACATATCCTTGAGGGGGTTGTGGTTCTACATGAAACTATCCATGAACTTCATAGGAAGAAAATGGATGGGGTTCTATTTAAGATTGATTTTGAAAAGGCATACGACAAAGTTAAATGGCCTTCTTGTTACAAGCATTGAGGATGAAAGGTTTTGACAAAAAATGGTGATCTAATCAAAAATTATATTATGGGTGGCTCGGTTGGCATACGTGTCAATAATAATATTGGGCACTATTTTCAGACTAGAAAGGGGCTTCGACAAGGCGATCCTCTTTCTCCTATACTTTTCAATATTGTAGCGGATATGTTGGTTGTTCTTATCGCACGTGCGAAAGAGGATGGTCAAGTTGGGAGACTCATACCGCATTTAGTTGAAGGGGGATATCAATTTTACAATATGCGGATGATACTATTCTTTTCATGGAACATGACTTAGAGAAGGCGGTCAACATGAAACTGATTTTATGCATTTTTGAGCAACTGTCTGGCCTTAAGATAAATTTTCATAAAAGTGAAATTTTCTGTTTTGGGAAAGCTAAAGAGGTGGAAGACCAGTACAGAAATATTTTCGGGTGTGAGGCGGGAACCCTTCCTTTCAGATATCTAGGGATCCCCATTCATTATAGGAAGCTTCTAAACTCAGAGTGGAATTCAGTAGAGACACGGTTTGAAAAGAAACTTGGTTGTTGGCAGGGTAAGCTTCTCTCATACGAGACAGGCTTGTCCTAATCAATTCGGTTCTCACTAGTTTACCTATGTTTATGCTATCCTTTTTAGAGATACCTAAAGGGGTAATGAAAAGGTTAGATTTCTATAGGTCTCGTTTCTTTTGGCAGAGCGATCAACATAAACAGAAATACAGACTTACCAAATGGGATATTATCTGTAGACCAAAGGAAGAGGGAGGATTAGGAGTTGAGGTTCTTGGTATTAAGAATAAATGTTTATTAAGTAAGTGGTTGTTTAAACTAATTAATGAAGAAGGAGTATGGCAAGAACTATTACGAAATAAATACCTACACAATAAGACATTGTCACAAGTGACAGTAAAACCTACCGATTCGCAGTTTTGGAAGGGTCTTATGAGAGTAAAAGAAGAGTTTTTTAGCAGAGGGAAGTTTCTGTAGGAAATGGTCAAGAAACTCGATTTTGGGAGGACTCATGGCTGGGAGAAGTCCCATTAGCTGCCCAATACCCGACGCTATACAATATAGTTCGCCATAAAAATATTTTAGTGGCCGATGCACTAGCAAACTCTTCTGTGCATATAGAGTTTAGACAAAACATAAATGGTCACAAGTGGGATGCTTGGCTGCATATGTTGCAAAAGCTTTTTTCCATCAACCTAACAAACGATGATGACAGGTTTGTTTGGAAACTCTCTTCTACAAGATCTTTTACGGTAAAATCCATGTATGAAGATCTTTTAAATGGACATACCATTAATTTACGCAAACACATTTGGAAACTGAAGGTCCCTTTAAAGATTAAGATCTTTATGTGGTTCTTATATAACAAAGTTATTTTAACGAAAGATAACCTTGCTAAACGTAATTGGAATGGGTGTAAGAAGTGTGTGTTCTGCGATTCTGACGAGTCTATAGATCATTTATTTTTTACATGCCCTTTTGCGCATTTCTTATGGATGGTCATACATTATGCTTTTAACATCACCCCGCCTGCTAATAGTTCGAATATGTTCGGGAATTGGCTAAATGGGGTTGAGAAGAATTTTAAGGCACAAATTCGTGTGGGGACTTGTGCTCTTTTATGGTCTATTTGGAAATGCAGGAATGATATCATTTTTACAAAGGTGGCCATATTAACTTTTTACAGGTTATCCGCATGGCTACATACTGGATCCACGAGTGGGCTTTTCTGGTCCCGGAGGCAAAACGTGCGCCTATAAACTCTGGATGCATCCGACTGGAGGCGGTCGCTTCGGATATCTATTTCCGGGGTACTTGGCGGCTGTCTAGAAGAATTCAGATGTCTAAAAAGATAGACACTTGAGAAGCTTGTTTCATTTTTATTGGTTGCCGGATTGCAATTCCTTTTACGTACTTTGCACTTTGCTTTGAGATGTAAACTCCAGATTTTTATAACGATGCAATAAAAGCCGTGTGCATCAATCGATGCAGAGGCTGGGGCCTTCCCCTTTTCTAAAAAAAAAAGTTAGTGATTATGTAGCAACTAATGGGATAAAATGAGATAATTAAAAAAATTAGTATGACTAAACTGAAAGAAATAATACAAGGTGGACTCATGAACCTTCCCATGTTTAAATTTGATCATCCTCAACTGAGATTTTAGTCATGATATACAGAGGTTAGCATTCAGTTATGCTCGGAAGTAAATATCTTCCACAATTTCTAGGTTCTGTAGCAACCCGAAACTTAGACAAGCATGAAAAGACACGGGCAGAACTGAATGTCAGGGGTATTTTAGAATCTACAGAACGAAGGACATGACAGTGTTATATAGAACAGCTACGTACAAAGTTACAAACACACACGACACCTCAAACAATGATACACATAGTTGCTCTAGTGCCTACACTCGATGCTTCTCCTCAAGCCACGATCTCCCTACCGACCTTCTCACCACAGGCGCCGGCGGCGATGCCTGGCAGCCTGCCAATTCACCCTACCTACGTCTCGAAACAGCCCAGCACCAGATCGATCGACTCGGCCGGTAGCTCGGCTCCTCGGCCTTTCACTCTCGTTCTATCTCGCAGCTTGGGAGATTCCGACGTACGTACTACTACGCGAGAGACGTCTTCACGACGGCGTCCACATGAAGAACGCGGACCAGACCGTCACGGCGACGGAGGCGAGTGCGTACAGCCACACGAAGATCACCGAGCACTCGCTCTCTCCGACGCCAAACAGCTGCGTAATCGTCCCTGCCAAACCAAATCATCACGAGACACCAACAAGATTACTAGTCAGCGCGCATTCCTTCCAAAAGAAAAATCAGTTCACCGGCTATGAGAACGAGAGATCTGGAGCAGATGGCTGACCGATGTTCATGGCGGGTGGGACGGCGTACTGCAGCAGGAGGATGAACTGGTACAGAGGATCCGGCCGGATGACGCCGAACCGGACCGCCGCCTTGACCAGCGCGGTGCCGAGCAAGGGCAGCAGAATGAACCTGACGGCCACCACGCCGGCGATCACCGACCGCGGGACGCTCGCGTCTCCCCGCAATCCTGGTGACATATGTTCCGCGTTAGTTTCAGCTCATCTGATTCACATGCTCTTTTCATGCACTTAGACATCAGTGACACTGCTACTGTTTCCCAGTTTCAGTGCAACGACTGACGAGACAGCAGAGTCAGCTTACCAGTGATGAGGTTCCCTCCCATGATCAGCGTGACAGATGGAATGGCTCCGCCGCTGTGCAGGAAATGATTAGATATGTGGATTCAAACAAAAGAACTCATCTGCATCATCGGCAACATCTAATAAACAAGGCCTAGAATTATGTTGCAACTACATGAATCATGTTAACAAGATTGTTTACAATGGTGAATGCATTACCCGATTAGTTCAGCCGATTCGCGAAGGACACGAAGAGGGGCGTTCTCTGGGATCATTGCATTCCTAAGTAGAGGTGTTGCTCCAATTATAAACCCGACAATCTGCAAAAGGGTCGATGCAAATCACTAATACTTTTGAAAGTTGGTGCTACTGTATTGCGACAAAGGGCTGCCATTGAGAATTTGCTAGTTGATGAAACTATAGCATACCACTGAAATAGTCGAAGGAGCAAACAGCTTCTTCAGATCAACACCGATGATACGAATCGTTTTGCTCTCTCTGACAACGGGGCCTATATATATGTAAAAATCCAAATTCTTCAGTTTTGCCAAAACTATGATAAATTGTATGACTCGTGTAGAAAAAACTTCAAGAATTTATGAAACCTTAGTCTTGGTTGTAGTTGTATTGGATATCAACGGAGAGCGCATTCGTCCACGTGATCACTTGAGATCGAATAATTCTCTTCTGAAACTGCACCTGTAGTGCCTCCTGTAACAGAAACTTTTGTTGTAGGAGGGCTATTGTCTCCTTGAGTGACTTCTGAATTTGCACGAATAATATTATACGCGCCGGTCCACAGAAAGACGGCACCAATCTGCAGAAATTCATTCATAAACGACAGCGATATGCTGTATTATTTTCCTCGACAAGCAAACACGATCAGGCTTACCTGGTGTGTACAATGTACTGAAAAACAGAGAGGGGGTAGTTAGTCTTACGGCCAATGAGAGCGATGAGTAGGCTAGTCCATATGTCTGGCAAACATCAGGTGCTCCGAACGGGCTTCCCTTCTCTTTGCAGAGAGCTGGAATGATGATGAGGAAAATATTTCCCAGATTTCCTGCATTCATCCAACCAAGTCAACCGAGGAATTTCGATGAACTGTGAGCGCAGAAAAAAGAAACAAAATTATAGTCAAGGTGGAACTTCCCAAGTTCGATCAGTTCACCAAGGCAACTCCAAATGTCTAGACAGTGATTGAAATGTCCTGACATCAACTATTTCTTCTACACCAAGTCACCAACATAATTACAATTCTTGCATTCTATACTACCATGATCTCATAGTGTCATCTTTGTTTCATTGAATGGTTCAAGGTGGGTAGCTGTGGTTATCAATAGTTCAGTACTATGGCTACACCCATTCGTGCTGGGAAGTACCTTATCTGAAAGTGAAACATTATGAGAAGGGCCCTTAGACGTCGGTGATCCGGTCACACTGAGAGACTAACTGTGCGGGTGCTTTTATTTCACTTTCAAGCTCTTCTGAACACCAGTACAGTACTGGGACCGTTTGAGATTTTACCTTGTCAGATGGACTAGCTTGGTGCAAATGCAATGTGCATGATAATAATAGCTGATTGTCTGATTGTTTCTTCTACCAGTGTTAGCGATCCGGTTACTGTGGAGATGATATTCTTTGGCATGAACACTTGATTCTCTAGTTGTCATTTTCACTTCTATTATTTCACTAGCGTATTCAGATTGACTGCTAATACTAGGATGGAGAAAAGAACAACTGGAGCAAGGAAAACTGATTTTTCTTCATATTCTAGCTATTTTGCATTCCCAATTAATCTGAACCATAAGCATGGGATGGAGCAACTACTGCTTCACAGAGCTTTTCAAGATACATGCATCATGAATGCATCTGCCCAAGCCTCAACCAACCACTAGATAAATATTGGTGGACCAAACAAGTGTGTGAAATCATTGTACGATGTTTATCCATGATATAGAGTGTACTGTAATTACCAGCAGAACTTTATCTAAAAAAAAATTACCAGCAGAACAGCAACCCAAACTGAGGCCTCTTAACTTGGGTGGGGCTCCGGTGACTTTTATCACGATCCAACCGAAGATTAACCCGAAGATAAAAGTAAAGAGGATATTCACTGGCATGAACCACCTGTACCATGGATCATAAATAGTCAAGAAAAAAATTCTAATGACACTGACTATTTCTTGATTTAGAAATAGTTATTTCCCAGTCCACATTCATAGCCGTTAGATGAAGGTCTTGTCAACCTAAGCTCAATGAATTTACATGAATATCAAATGTTTAGACTGGGTAGTTCTTGAAATCCACTTAGAAATAGTGAATTCTCGGTGGCCTGATAAATAGCAAAACCGTTTCCCAATCTAATAGGACAGTCAGGATTATTGCCTAGTAAGGATTGTTTATGCATCATACTAGCATTCAACGAACATGTATTGCCCAATAGGTGAAACGAAGACTCACAATTTGGCCATGCTTTCCATGGTGATTGTTTTCGCCAAATAGGTCGCGACAAGACACGGATTGAACACATAAAACACTACCTGCGCATGAAGAAAAATGAAGACAAAATTATGGCAGAAATACTTGTGAAAGTAATTCGTGTACAACAATTACTTAGCTGATCTTACTGTCCCCTTTTACTTGTGCCACTTACATAGTTTAGATGCTTCCTTGCTTCTTTGCCCAGTATCCCAGCAAAGTCGGTTGCCAGAAACGATCCGACGCCGGTAACCAAGAGCAAGTTAAGAACAGGCACACAAGCCGTGATGAAGAGCTCCAGGAGTCCCATTTCCCTAGCATCAAGCAATGTCATTAACACCACTTTGCTCAAATATCTTTTTCATACGCAGCAGAAATGTGAAAAATGGTGCTTGAACAAACAACAGCTTAGAATTGTAGTTACAAAAA
This sequence comes from Poa pratensis, assembly GCA_947311845.1. Lineage (NCBI taxonomy): Eukaryota > Viridiplantae > Streptophyta > Magnoliopsida > Poales > Poaceae > Poa > Poa pratensis. Next base: position 13,604,226 of record CAMZMU010000083.1, on the reverse strand, counting down.
ACGACTGTTTATTGATCACGTACAGAGAAGTAACTGCAAATCCAAAGGTTTCCAACTACAGAGAAGTACAGAGAAGATAGGCCAACACTCAGGAGGACGAGCGTGAGAACGATCAACGCTAGGAGCCTAGGAGGATGCGCGCGCGTACCAGGGGCGGGCCCAGGAATTTAGGACTGTGTATTCAAAATTTGAAAAATGACCGGAAGCCTATAGCTTTTCTTTTTGGCTCGTATGACCTATTATAGCAGCATATTTTACTAATTCTAAACTATATAAATGTATCGCTATATTATATTGATAAAAATTGATCATAACTTGGTAGTGTTCAACATATATAAGCATGAAATGTTCATCGTGGCAAAGTCTAAGATATATAAAGGGTAGAAAATAGCAAATGATAAGAAACCTTACAAATTACAGGATAATTTTGTAAATATCAATTTTTAGAATACCTTTGTAAATAGCAAATGATATAGCAATTGTTCAGAATGGCCGCCGTGCGGTGTCGCTCGATCAGGCGCCGGCGGTCAGGTCGCGCTGCTTGTTCGTGTCCTCTGCTAGATCGATCATCTTTTTTTTAGAAGTACTAGATCGATCATCTGCTAGATCGGTCGATTGTTTTTTCTGGTGCGTGCTGCAGCTATTTGGGCCATATGGGCCATGTTCTGGTGGTGAGGGGCAATAGAAGATGGGCTGCCTCTGTTTTCTGGCCTGAAATGCTTAATTTTCACGTTCTAGACTAGCAGTTTCGTTTTTCCTTATAGAAGACGGTGTATATACTACATATACCTAGTTTTTTTTGGCAAAAATAATGGGTATTCAACTGAATACCCTTGAATTGAGGTGGGCCCGCCCTGGCGCGTACCTACCTCGTCGGCGCCGAAGCCGCGGCCGGTACCGCCTCTGCGCTGAGAAGAAGAAGAAGAAGAAGAAGAAGAAGAAGAAGAAGAAGAGACGACGTGCCGAAGGGAGCGCGGCCGGATTCTTGGAACCGATCGACCCCTCTCCTTCGCCGAGGACGATGAGAGGGATCCGGGGTTCGGGTCGTCAGCAGCGGCGGCTGTTTTGGGTGGCGGCTTGTTTGCGTAGGCGCCTGTTGCTGCTCTTGTGATCTCGCGGCGTGGTCGGATCGTATATTCAAGTATTTTCAATTGCAGCCTTTCTGCGTGGGTGATGTGTTCATTTAATTTTTGAACGTGGGTGCGCGTGGGGTGCTAAAGTCAGGCAGGTACAACGACGGAGAACCTGCCCGTGGCAAGATGGTTAGGAGGGTGGTTGTACCCCCAGCCCACCAGAGTTCAAACCTCAGGTTTGACGCTGGTGTTTCTCATTTAGGCGGAATATTCTTCAGTGGGAGGCGACGTTCCCGTCGACAGCGAGGCGCCCGTGGTGACTTCGTCAATCTCAAGACTCAACCGCCGGCTCAGTCTCTCGGAGGTGCTCATAGGAGTAGGGTGTGCGTGTGTGCGTTCATAGGGGTGAGTGTATGCGCGTGTATGTGAGCGTCTGCGTTGTGCTGTGTTTCGCAAAAAAAAAAAGGCAGGTACAACGACGACGTGAATACGTGATGTCAGTTGTGTGCAAGAGGTGCCACTGAGATTCTCGATCAGGTGGAGGCCAACTCGAACGCCGATCTTGAGAGAGAAAAATATGTTACATATGTGAGAAAAAATTCATAGATTTTGAAACTTCGCACAATATGATAATCTAACTTATCAAACCAAAAATTTCATATTTTTTGTGTTTGGTATACCCATTTTGCACTAGTTTATTTTTCTTTTTTGACTACTTTTTCACAACTTATCATAAAATAAGCACGGTTCAGCAACCACAAACTAAGTATACATCATACACTCGCATATTGTATGGTCAATTTTTTTAACTATGTACGTCTACAACATATTATACATCGCTAAATAAAAAATGCTACCATTCCCAAAATGTTAGGGTAAAAACCTTGGATATATGTTTAATTTGTATTGATTGTTTGGATTTCTCATTGAAATATTATAAAGTTACCTAACTCTTATCGTCGTAAAATCAACATGGAAATTGTGGCTATACATGATTAGTGGTTGGACACAATGTAAAAAGGTGGGAAGCGCGACGGTCTTATGTGAAGGTCGATGTACATTGGGAAATTGAGACACGTCAAAAATTATCCCGTAGATTTTGTTATTTTTTGGTGTTCTGAGTCATAAGTTCCTGTTGTGCTATGGATGGAGTCCTACCGGACTACGGCATGCCAACCGTGCTAGACGTAGCACATCTACAACTTTATTTCATGTCCGTCAAGAAAGAGAGTTGTTTGCCCCAATATATAGTTCAGGGTAGTCATAGAATAGATTGAGAGAGAGTTCCACCAGATTGATAGCACGTAGAGGGTTTGTCCTCTCGTGTATTGTAATACTCCTCCCGATTATAGTGATATGCTGTCGTGCGTATGGCATCAAGGTGCTAGAGCCGAGACTGGTTACCAAAAGTTGCTGGTATCGACCCGTTGAATGTGTTCATGTGAAGGTCCAGGATCTCCTCGAGGATGAAGGCCAGATCACGCCCAATTCGATCCTTGAAAGACCCATTGCACTACAGCGGCAGCTCGGGCTCGAGCAACGGTGGGAGATAAGCCTTCTCTTCATTCAGCATTCAGTCTATCTTCGGAAAGCTCCGCAAGGGTTTTCCACGTAAAAATATGTGTTCTTTTTCTTTGTTTGATCTATTTTCGCTGTGCTATTTTAACAAGTGGTATCAGAGCCTGGTTTTCAGATTAGGGTTTCGCATGGCATCGATGAAGTTCGATCTACCGTTGCTAGACTACAAGACGAGATTCGCGCTATGGCAAGTCAAGATGCGTGCAGTGCTCGCACAGTCCAATGATCTTGACGATGCCCTTGATGGATTCGGTGAGAAGGACAAGGCGACATGGACCACCGATGAGAAGCGGAAATACCGTAAGGTTTTATCGCTTATTCAACTTCATCTGCCTAATGATATTCTTCAAAAAGTTCTGAAGGAGAAAACCACAAAAGATCTATGGGAAAAGCTGGATGCGATCTGCATGTCCAAGGATCTAACCAGCAAGATACATGTGAAGATGAAGTTGTTCACGCATAAGCTGCAAGAAGGTGGTTCGGTAATGAACCACATATCGGTCTTCAAGGAGATCGTTTCCGACCTAGTGTCGATGGAGGTAAAATAGGATGATGAGGATCAAGCTCTTTTACTTCTGGTTTCGCTGCCAAATTCCTTTGCCAATTTTCATGATACCATAGTTTTGAGTCGTTATGAACTAACCACTAATGTGGTTTATGAGACCCTCTTGACGAGGGAAAGATGAAAGGTATGGTTCAGAAGGAGGAGTCGTCCTTGAAGGGTGATGCTTTGCAGGTCCGTGTCAGGCCTGAGCAGTGAGATAACAACTACCACAACAACAACAGAGATAAGAGTAAGGGTGACAAAGGTCGCTCAAAGTCTAAAGGACGAGACAAATTCTACAGGTACTGTAAGAAAAGTAATCACACTATTGATGATTGTTGGAAGTTGCAGAACAAGGAGAAAAAGAAAGGTACTTACCAACTGAAAAATAAAGATGAAGGTAATGATACCGGTGAGACTGCTGTTGTTGATGGTAGTTTGATGGCGATTGCCTAGCTGTTTTTGTTGCATGTGATTCTCGTCAGGATGAATGGATTCTTGATACTGCATGTTTGTTTCATATTTGTTGTAACAAAGATTGGTTCAGTTCTTATGAGTCTGTGCAGACAGGAGATTTTGTGCGTTTGGGGAATGACAACCCATGTCACATTGTTCGCGTTGGGTCTGTTCAGATCAAGACACATGATGGAATGACACACACTTTGAGTGGAGTGAAACACATACCAACCATGGCGAGAAATTTGATCTCGCTCAGTATCCTTGATTGTGACAGGTACAAGTATGCCGGCGGGAATAGACTCCTGAAGGTATCAAAAGGTTCTCTCATTATTATGGTTGGTGATATGAATTCTGTGAAATTATATGTTCTTAGAGGAAGCACTTTGCCTAGTATTGCTGCTGCTGTTTCTAATGATGATCCAAGTAAAACTAACCTTTGACATAAACGTCTTGGACATATGAGTGAACTTGGTATGGCAGAATTAATTAAGAGAGATCTACTGCAAGGCTGCAGTTTGGGTAAGATGTAATGTGAACATTGCATTTTCGGTAAGCACACAAGAGTTAAGTTTAATGCTTCTATTCATACCACCAAAGGTACACTTGATTATGTACATGATGATGTTTGGGGGATTTCTCGTAAGCCCTCTTATGGTGGTGCTCGTTATATGCTTACCATTATTGATGATTACTCTAGGAGAGTTGGCCTTATTTCATGAAAAATAAGGATGATACGTTTGCTGCTTTTAAGGAGTGGAAAGCTATGATAGAAAGGCAAACAGAAAGGAAGGTGAAATTACTTTGTACTGACAATGGTGGTGAATTTTGTTCGAATGCTTTTAATGATTTTTGCAGAAAAGAAGAATTGTCAGGCACCGAACCATCCCGTACACGCCTCAGCAAAATGGTGTAGCGGAGTGATAAGTCTCAAACGTATCTATAATTTTTGATGTTCCATGCATGTTTTATACCAATTGCTACATGTTTTATATACACTTCATATCATTTTTATGCATTTTCTGGAACTAACCTATTAACAAGATGCCACAGTGCCAGTTTCCGTTTATTATGTGTGTGCATTGCAGAAAAGGTCCAGAAATCAAAGTGCTCAGAAAAATCCCAGAAAATTACAGAAATTTATTTCGCCAGAAGACTCCGTGGGCCATAAGGACAAGTCCGTGGGAGGCCCACAGCCGCCACACCATACCTGGGCGCGGCTGAGAGGGGGGGGGGTGGCGCCGAGGTGTGGTGTCATTGACTCGTGCACCGCCTCGCGTCGCCTCTTCACCTATAAAAACCCTCCTGACCTAAAACTCGCGAGACTTGAAGGATTTTCCCAAATACGACTCCGAGCTCCGCCGCCATCCGAAACCCTAATTCGGGGGACAAAGTCTCTGTTCTGGTACCTGCCGGGATGGGGAAGTGCCCCCGGAGCCATCTTCATCGCCATTGCTGCTTCCCATGATGAGGAGGGAGTAGTTCTTCATCGAGGCTGAGGGCTCTACTGTAGCTATGTGGTTTATCTCTCTCTCCCATGGTGTGATCTTTATGTGATCATGAGCATTGTAATCTAGTTGAATTCATAGATGTTTCCCCTTCATTATGTTATGGATATGCCATCAATTGGTTTTATCATTATAATCTCCGGAGTCACTGTTGACAACACAATACCATAGTGACAGTGCGGGTGGCGTGTGTGACTCTTTGGATTAAAGATTAGAGGGATACTTACCATGAGTGTTCTTGTGTTGGATGTCTCTATAAAATTGTGGTGTTTGTTTAGTACTATTTTAGTGTGCTCATAGTGACAGCGTGGGGTGCCTAGATGTGGAATACAACCTTTAAGGTGTGTTTTATAGCCCTACACAGTGGTAATGGTGTTCATTATCCAACAGGAGAATAACTCAGAGTTGCATCTAAGTTGCATATTGAAGAGGAAGTATTTATATGTGTTCAGTTATATTATTATTGTTGAGAGTGATACTAGTGAAAGTATGATCCCTAGGCCTTGTTTCCAAGCACTGAAACACCGTTTATTTCCAGTTCTGCTGCATGTTCGCTCGCTGCCATTTTTACTATAGATTGTAATTACCACCTTTAATCATCTATATCACTTGTATTTTAATATCTCTTCGCCGAACTAGTGCACCTATACACCTGACAAGTGTATTGGGTGCATTGGGGACATAAGAGACTTCTCGTATCTTAATTGCAGGGTTGCTTGAGAGGAATATCTTTGACCTCTGCCTCCCTGAGTTCGATAAACCTTGGGTTACTCACTTAAGGGAAATTTGCTGCTGTCCTACAAAACTCTGCACTTGGAGGCCCAACACTGTCTACAAGAATAGAAGCGTGCATAGACATCAAGCTCTTTTCTGGCGCCGTTGCCGGGGAGGTAAGGTAAACGGTACTCACATCCTCTGGCTACTAAGCTATTTTCTAGCACCGTTGTCGGTGTGTGAGTGCTTGAAGGTATCTTCTTTAGATCCTGCAGTTATATCTTTTTGTTTCTTGTTTTTATTTCACTAGTTAGGCTTAATGGAAAATAACAAAAAAATTAGAGATCTCTATGAAATTTATCTTGAATTAGGACATGAAGTGTTTGAAGAGAAAATTGAAAAACCTATTGAACTTTATTTGCATGATAGTGGTAATGTTATTAGTATACATTCTTTGAACATCATTATTGCTAATGCCATGGAAAGCTCTAAGCTTGGGGAAGCTGGTTTTGATGAATATGATATTTTTAGTCCCCCAAGCTTTGAGGAGGAAATTTGCTTTGATGATACTTTGCCTCCAATATATGATGATTATAATGATCGTGGTATTCTAGTTCCACCTACTATTGAGTGTAAAGTTTATTGTGATTATGATATGCCTTCTATATATGATGTTTACAATGATGAATATGATATTTTAAGTCTATCTACTATTGGGGATAAAGTTGATTATGATTATACTATGCATGAAATTTATGATGATTATAATGATGGATGTGATAGTTTTACTCCCACTATTACTTATGATTGTGCTTGTGTGGAGAGTAATGATAATTTTATGCATGTAGATCATGATAAGAATGCATTATGTGGTAGCTATATTGTTGAGTCTATTCATGATGCTACTGAAAATTATTTTGAGAGAGGAAAATATGGTTATAGAAATCTTCATGTTATTAAAATTCCTCTATTTATGTTGAAAGTTTTGAAGTTGTACTTGTTTTGTCTTTCTATGCTAGTAGCTTCATGCTTCAATAATTTATTTTCCTACAAGATTCCTTTGCATAGGAAGTGGGTTAGACTTAAATGTGCTTTATATTTGCTTCTTGATGCTCTCTTATATGTTCAACTCTTATTCTTATTAGAGCATCATTAAAATTATCATGCCTAGCTAAAAGGCTTTAAAGAAAAGCGTTTGTGGGAGACAACCCATGTTATTTTTGCTATCTGTTTTCTTTTGCTTTTTGTTGAGTCAAGGAATTTGCTTACTTCTGTAACAATTCCTTTGCATCTTTTATTTTCGTTTTTGTTGTGCCAAGAAAAGCCTCTAATGGCAAGAAAGTGTTAAAGTTTGGTTTGCTGTCCAGAAACAGATTTCTGTTCTTCACTGTGCGCAAATCCAAAAAATCACAGAACGTGATCTTGATCTGCAATTTTTGTGCGTAAACCTGAGATTTATATCTAACTTTCATTAGTTTAAAGTTTTCTGATTTGAGTTACTTAAGTGCCTCGAAAAAATTCATCTTTACTAGTTGTTCTGTTTTTGACAGATTATGTATTTATTTTGCATTACCTCTTATACGAGCTTTCTTTGTGGTTTCTTTTTGTGGAAAGGTATTACAAAGACCTAGTATACAGTAGATAATGTTAGAATGAGTTCTTGCAATGTGTCCTTACAGAAACAAAGTGGATTAAATGTTTTGAGTACTAACCCTCTAATGAAGTTTATGAGAAGTTTTGTGTGAAGGAAGTTTTCAAGTGTTAAGAGAGAGGATGATGAAAGAAAATCAAGAAGGGACAAAAGCTCAAGCTTGGGGATGCCCAAGGCATCCCCTTCTTCATCAACAAATTATCAGGTCATCTCTAGTGAGACTATATTTTTATTTCTTCACATATTATGTGCTATTCTTGGAGCGTCTTGTGTGTTTTATTTTCAGTTTTGTTTTTATTTTGTTATCTGGTCACTACAATGTTTGATCACAACATTCTTGTTTGGGAGAGAGACACGCTCCGCTTTTTCATAGAATACTCCTGCTCTTCACTTATACTTGTTGAGTATTCTGTTTTTGCTCTGTTTAGCTTCTAGCTCTGGGTTTTCACGTATCTCTTGTTCAGAGCTATTAGTTCTTTTATAGAAAGTACTCTCTTGCTTCACTTAAATTTGTTTGGAGAGTTTCTTGGTTAATGTGTTGGTTCAGAAAATGTTATGCGTGTGGTAATGGTATGATAAAAACTGCATGGTCTTGTATATCATTGAACTTTGGTAACTTGATTCTTTGCAAATGTTTTGAGGTATTAATCAATAGATGTAAATGCTTGCTAGTTGCTTAAGTTAAAATCATTTGTGGATTGTTGTCTTTAAGCTTGTACCGTACTACAAACTCTGCTATAATTGCTGAAGGTATAGTCGGTCTTGATAGCTTTTCATGTCTAAAAGTAATTTGTAATAACATAGTTGCGTGCTAAGGTCGAGGGATCTAACGGGTACTTGTGCCGCCGTGAACGGTCCTTCTTGGAGTAAATTATAATCATGCTCTTAATGTTGAACCTGCTAGATGTTTGCAATAAACTTGTGAGTTCTTTTTGACTAATGTTGAGCTACGGGTTTTGGCACTTCCACCATCCAAATTTTGCTGGCCTCTTCGGTGTTGTGCATTGCCCATTTCTCACAATGAGAGTTGGTGCATACTTCGCCAGTACATCCAAAACCCATGGGAGGACTTCCTCTTGTTCTCCTACACATAAGCTAATACATCTTTCTCAAAACAGCCACCATACCTACCTACCACAGCATTTCCATAGCTGTTCCGAGATATATTGCCATGCAACTTCCATTATACATTATATGACTTGTTGTCATTCATCATTTATTTATTGCTTTGCATGATTCTATATAGCTGATGTGTGGTTTTACCCATATTACGCTAGATCATTGTACATCCTGCTACACTGGCAGAGGCATACAGTTTTATACATCATGTTCTGTTTATTATGAGTTATTTGTACAAAAAGTGTGTTGTCATTTTAGAGTGTTGCCCCTTCCAGAAAAGTGAAAAGAGCCGTGGAGGCCACTGAAAAGTGAAACAAAAAAATAAAAAATAATAATAATAAAGAAATAAAGAGAGAGGGGGCAACACTACTGTAGCGCCCTGGCCCCGGAACTATACAGATATGTTGTGTGTCACTGGTTATGCGATACAACCGAAAGTTACTGGGCACACCACTCCCAGGCCAAAACCTTGGCAGGCGTTGCTCGGAATGGATCATCGGCAACACAACACCTCGATTGATGCCATAACATAGGCACAACTATCAATGTATAATAAAGAGATCAAGACTGCGGAACATTTGGCACATCACAGACTCTACGACTCGAAGTACTTATATTACAAACATGGCTGTTACAACTACTATCCATTGTTTACACTTGTGCTCATGTTTAGCACCTGCAGTATCATAGTTATCATATTTTGTGCTCATGATTAGCACCTATGCTCCATTTGAGAGAGTTCTCATGTTTCATCAGTATAACTATGTGGGAAATTTTCATTATAGAAATTGGGTTGTATATTCCAATGATGAGCCTCCTCAAAAGTGCTCTAGGTCTTCATGAGCAACCGAGTTGGATGCACCCCCACTAGTTTCATTGGAGAGGTTTCATACACTTATAGCTCTATGTGCATCCGTTGCATGGCAATCACTACTTCTTGCATAGCTTCGATTATAAGACTTCCTCTTGTCTAGTGATCACTTTTTAGCTTTGTGAGACTTTCTTCTATTGGCCTTCCAAACCCCCATTATTATTATATTTGCCATAACATCCTGGTGCCAATACCAAATGTTTACGCTCACCGGTTGAGTAGACTTCGAAACAGTTGATTCATGATGTTCAAGTTTATTTTTACTTGACTGGATGCTTTCTATGTTGTGAAAAATGACTTGATGCTTGGATTGAAGGATAGAACTCCTACACTGAATACTTAAAACATCTACAATGAACCTTGTACAATTTCATGTCTTTAAAGCATCATTCATGAAAAGTTTTAACTTGTTTAACTATCTTGCTTTATTATCTTTTGTTTGATATCAATTATAGACATTTGCTTTGAATGATTTAATCTCAGTTCACATGTTGTACATTACTATTTAATCAAGATTATGTTGGCAGCATGTCACTACAAAAATTATATTATTATCGTTTACCTACTCGAGGACAAGTAGGATCTAAGCTTGGGGATGCTGATACGTCTCAAACGTATCTATAATTTTTGATGTTCCACGCATGTTTTATACCAATTGCTACATGTTTTATATACACTTCATATCATTTTTATGCATTTTCTGGAACTAACCTATTAACAAGATGACACAGTGCCAGTTTCTGTTTATTAGGTTTGTGCATTGTAGAAAAGGTCCAGAAATCAAAGTGCTCAGAAAAATCCTAGAAAATTACAGAAATTCTATTTCGCTAGAAGACTCCGTGGGCCAGAAGGACAAGCCCGTGGGAGGCCCACAACCTCCACACCATACCTGGGCACGGCTGAGAGGAGGGTGGCGCCGAGGTGTGGTGTCGTTGACTCGTGCACCACCTCGCGTCGCCTCTTCGCCTATAAAAACCCTCCTGACCTAAAACTTGCGAGACTCGAAAGATTTTCCCAAATACGACTCCGAGTTCCGCCGCCATCCGAAACCCTAATTCGGGGGACAGAAGTCTCTGTTCCGGTACCCTGCCGGGACGGGGAAGTGACCCCGGAGCCATCTTCATCGCCATTGCTGCTTCCCATGATGAGGAGGGAGTAGTTCTTCATCGAGGCTGAGGGCTCTACCGGTAGCTATGTGGTTTATCTCTCTCTCTCCCATGGTGTGATCTTTATGTGATAATGAGCATTGTAATCTAGTTGAATTCATAGATGTTTCCCCTTCATTATGTTATGGATATGCTACTCAATTGGTTTTATCATTATAATCTCCAGAGTCACTGTTGACAACACAATACCATAGTGACAGTGCGGGTGGCGTGTGTGACTTTTTGGATTAAAGATTAGAGGGATACTTACCATGAGTGTTCTTGTGTTGGATGTTTCTATAAAATTGTGGTGTTTGTTTAGTACTATTTTAGTGTGCTCATAGTGACAGCGTGGGGTGCCCTAGATGCGGAATACAACCTTTAAGGTGTGCTTTTATAGCCCTACGCAGTGGTAATGGTGTTCGTTATCCAACAGGAGAATAACTCAGAGTTGCATCTAAGTTGCATATTGAAGAGGAAGTATTTATATGTGTTCAGTTATATTATTATTGTTGAGAGTGACACTAGTGAAAGTACGATCCCTAGGCCTTGTTTCCAAGCACTGAAACACCGTTAATGTCCAGTTCTGCTGCATGTTCGCTCGCTGCCATTTTACTACAGATTACAATTACCACTTGTAATCATCCATATCACTTCTATTTTAATATCTCTTCGCCGAACTAGTGCACCTATACACCTGACAAGTGTATTGGCACTAGTAGGGAAAGCCTATAGATGCAACGCTACTGCTGATGGGCACAACACCCGTGCGTCACTGCTATTTAGCACTGATAGGCAAAAAAAGTGTGCGTCAGTGGTAACTGGTTACCACTGACGCACGGGGCATATCGCACGTCATAGGTAAGTGGTGCCCGCGGAAGCAGACGGAGACGACATACTACTGACGCGCAAATAATTCGTGCGTCAGTAGTATCTGGTTACCACTGACGCACAGGGCAAACCGCACGTCATAGGTAAGTGGTGCCCATAGAAGCCAGACGGAGACGACATACTACTGACGGGCAAAATTACCGTGCGTCAGTGGTATTTAATATACCAATGACGCACGAGCAAAATTGCGCGTCAACAGTAGTTTTTTTCTTTTCGGCTGGTGCGCGGGAATTTTTAGCCCAAGCCCGCGAGCCGAAAAATTGTCCCCAAATTAGTCCCAAACCTTTTTTGGCCTTCTAGGAGTCAAGGTGCCTTTGGAATACTCGGGGCTTATAAGCAGATATCTAGACCGAAGAAAAAAAGATTCAGCGGGTCGAGGAGATCTGGGAGCTTAACTACTCTGGAGAGAAGGTGCCGATGTTCCGTGTCAGGTGGGCAAGGAGATCGAGCATTGAAGAAGACCGATACTTCACCACCATGGTTATGCCCGAAGCCGACACTTTAACAAGCGTGAACATCACCGCACAAAATGAGCCATGGGTATTGGCAAAGCACGTGTCCCAATGCTTCTTCATAACCGACCCGTCACGGCCTAGCCGTGTTGTCGTGAGGAGAGGCAAAAGGAACATCGTCGGAATGAATGGAGTCGCCAACGAGGAAGACTTCGACATGTACGGTGAACCAAATATAGAAGATGAAGACGTCGACGAGTCAACAAGATACACCACGAGATAAAGCAGAACCACACTGCCGAGGTCAGGTCGTCCGTTCAAAAGAAGAATTCATGATGTGGGGCTAAACTATTCAACGGCGACAAAAAAAGGCAAAAAGATTGCTAAACGCTGAGAAACTATATATATGCATGTATCTCTCTTTTGTATAATTGTGGCCGGACTTGTATCGATCAACACATAATTTTGTATAATTATGTGCTTGTTTGTATCGATCAACTAATATTCGATGTGTGCGGCGAAAATATGCATGTATCGTCTCTCTTTTGTACAATTATGCGTTGTATCGATCGAATATTCAATGTGCATTCGGCGAAACTATGCATGTATATATCCCTCTTTTGTACAAATACGGACTTGAATCGATCAAATAATACTCGATAATACACTTATTATATGTATCTTTCAATTTAAGAATCAATGACGCACTTATTATATGCAAAACAACAAAAGAATAAGGAAAACAATTTCAAACAACAAAGAGAAAAAAACATACCACTGACGGACAAACTTGGTGCCCGTCCGTGGTAGGCGTATTAATGACGCGCGCCTTTGATGGCCGTCAGTGCTACGCCGTACCACTAACGCGCACGACGATGGGGCCGTTAGTGGTGCAGAGCGTACCACTGACGCGCGTCTCGGGGTGTCCGTCAGCGGTAAGTGGTCCGTGGTATTTCCTTTCAGATGCGCGCGGGATTTTGAGGCCAACCGCGCGAGCAATTTTTTTTGAGTCCAACCCTATCTTGTTAGAAATGCCTCTCGCTATCCATCTCCTCCCTCCCAGCGCCGCTATCCTCCCGCCCTCTCGATCTCCTCCCTCCCTATCCCGCCGGCCACCCAGCCCCTCCCCCGCCCCAACCTCGCCGCCGCCATCGTCCATCACCTCAGCAAGCCCCTCCCCTCTCCTCCCTCTCTCATGGCCCCCCTCTCGCCCTCACCTGTCTCACCCGACCCGATCTAGATCGAGCCGCCGTCCTACTGCGCCACCTCACAGGCGGTGGTTCGACCCAGCCACGGCGAAATAGATGAGGGACGGGGAGGCGCCGGAGCACCAACATCGACACGTGGCTGCGGCGACGACGACATCGACACAACAGCGGTGATCATGTTGTAAAATCCAGTAGACTTGTATTGATTGATGTATTGGTGTATTTGAGCTATTGAATAATGACCTGTATAAATGTGTTGGATAAATTGGCATTTGAATGCAGTCTGCTTCATCTATTTTTGGACAAATAGATTTATGAGAAAATTAATTTTTTTTTATCCCAAAAATGTTACCAGTGACGCACAGATCGAAACGCATGTCACTGGTACTCCTTCTACTAGTGACGTGCGGAGTAAAGGCACGTCAGTGGTAACCGCGCTACCGCTGACGCGCGCTTTGCCCGTCAGTGGTAACCGCGCTACCGCTGACGCGCGCGCTGCCCGTCAGTGGTACGAGTTACCACTGACGAAATAGCGCTGACGGGCGTCCGCCCGTCAGCAGTAGCTGTTTTTCGTGCGTCAGTGGTAGCCTTTTCCCTACTAGTGTGGGTGCGTTGTGGACACAAGAGACTTCTCGTATCTTAATTGCAGGTTTGCTTGAGAGGGATATCTTTGACCTCTGCCTCCCTGAGTTCAATAAACCTTGGGTTACTCACTTAAGGGAAATTTGCTGCTGTCCTACAGACCTCTGCACTTGGAGGCCCAACACTGTCTACAAGAATAGAAGCGTGCGTAGACATCACGGAGCGCATGAACATGACCATCATCTCCAAGGCTTGCTGCGTGATATCTAACGCTCGCATGAGTAAGCGTTTTTGGGCTGAGGCGGCTGCCACCATATGTAACCTGATAAACATGTCACCATCTATTCCCCTTGACAAGAAAACTCCCATTGAGGTATGGTGTGGTACTCCTGCTGATTATTCACAACTTAAAGTTTCCGTTGCACTGCTTATGCTCATGTTGATAATGGAAAGCTAGAGCCAAAATATGTTAAGTGTGTGTTCATTGGTTATGGTTCGGGTGTAAAAGGATATAAGTTATGGAATCCCAAAACTAACAAGGCACTTATGAGCAGGAGTGTTGTTTTCAATGAATCTGTTATGTACTTTGATAAGTTGTCCTTAGATGTTTTGATAGATAGTTATGTTGAGGAAGAACAGCAGGTTCGTGTCGAGGTGGAGCACTCCGTTGAAAAGAAAAATGTGAATGTTGACAATGATGGTGTTTCTTCAGATGACTCTGATTCTGATAATGGTAATGTTCAACACTCACCTCATGTTTTGCAGCAACAAAATCAGTCTATCACAGATGGGAGGCAAAAGAGAAATTGTGGTCCTCGACCACGTTTAATTGAGGAATGTGATATAGTTCACTATGCTTTTAGTTGTGCCGAACAGGTGGAGAACAACCATGAGCCGTCCACATATACTAAAGCTATTGGCTCGGGTGACCGTGAGAAGTGGATTTCCGCTATGGAAGAAGAGATGTAGTCACTTGAGAAGAATGGCACATGGTATGTTGTGCGCTTGCCTAAGCAAAAGAAGGATGTCCGCTGTAAGATGATCTTCAAGAGAAAGGAGGGTTTATCTCCTAGTGAGCCTCTGAGGTTTAAGGCAAGGTTAGTTGCAAAAGGCTTCAGTCAAATTCCAGGTGTTGATTATAATGATGTTTTCTCTCCGGCTGTGAAGCATAGTTCAATTCGTACATTTTTCGGTATTGTTGCTATGCGTGATCTTGAGCTTGAGCAGTTAGATGTAAAGACTGCGTTTTTGCACGGAGAGTTGGAGGAGGAGATATACATGGACCAGCCAGAAGGGTTCATAGTGATGGGTAAGGAGGATCTCGTGTGTAAGTTGAAAAGGTCCTTGTACGGTTTGAAACAGTCTCCTCGTCAATGGTATAAAAGGTTTGATTCATTTATGTTGTCACATGGCTTTAAGAGGTCTGAATTTGATAGCTCTGTGTACATTAAGTTTGTTGATGGATCACCTATATACTTGTTGCTATATGTTTATGATATGTTAATTGCTGCCAAGAGCAAGAAAGAAATCACTACATTGAAGAAATTGTTGAGTAGTGAGTTTGAGATGAAGGATCTTGGAGCTGCTAAGAAAATTCTAGGTATGGAGATTGCCCGTGACAGAAATTCTGGTTTGTTGTTTCTTAGTCAGCAAAATTATATTAAGAAAGTTCTTCATCATTTTAACATGCATGATGCAAAGTCTGTTAGTACTCCTATTGCTCCTCATTTTAAATTGTCAGCTTCACAATGTCCTAGTATGGGTGAGGATTTTGAGTACATGTCAAGAGTTCCATATTCCAGTGTTGTTGGTTCCTTAATGTATGTCATGGTTTGCTCCCGTCCTTATTTATCATATGCTATGGGTTTGGTTAGTAGATACATGGATAATCCTGGTAAAGAACATTGAAAGGCTGCTCAGTGGATTTTCAGGTACCTTCGTGGCACATCCAATGCTTGCCTGAAGTTCGGCAAGACTGATGAGGGACTCGCTGGCTATGTGGATTCAGATTTTGCTGCTAATTTGGATAAGAGGAGATCCCTCACAGGTTATGTGTTCACGCTTGGTGGTTGTGCTGTGAGTTGGAGGGCAGCGTTACAGTCCGTTGTTGGCCAGTCTACCACTGAAGCAGAGTACATGGCTATTGCTGAAGCATGTAAAGAATCGGTTTGGCTGAAAGGTTTATTTGCTGAGCTTTGTGGAGATGATACTTACATTAACCTGTTTTGTGACAGTCAGAGTGCTATTTACCTTACTAAGCATCAGATGTTCCATGAGAGAACAAAGCACATTAACGTCAAATATCATTATGTGTGTGATGTTGTTGTAGAAGGTAAGCTGAAGGTATGCAAGATAAGCACTCATAATAATCCTGCTGATATGATGACAAAGCCAGTTCCTGTTACTAAGTTCGAGATTTGCTCAGGCTTAGTTGGTATCACTGTTTAGCCCAAGAGGCTATTTGGCACCGAAGGTGTTTTCTTTGTTGTTTTAGGGTGAAGGTTCTCGTTCATGCTACAAGAAGGAATTTGTCTCAAGGTGGAGTGTTGTTTTGATGTGATCCAAATTCATATAAAGATAGAGGCTAACTTCGAAGCGAAGCGGAGGCCCGTCGCCGGAGGACTGCATCCGACTTAGGGTTTTACCACCATATATACCTCTTGTAAGCCGCCGGTTGGGATAAGCCAATGTCGCAAGTTGTAAATCCCCGGCGTTTGTAACCTCACCCGATCATAGTGAAGATTTGCTGGCTGGCGCCCGTGGTTTTTTCTCTCCCATTGCTGGGAGGGTTTTCCACGTTAAATCTCGTGTCCCCGTTGGTTTGATCTTCCGCTTTCTTCGTTGTTTTATTGCCTATCGTTTATAACAGATTTAGTCATCTTGTAGAGCACAATTTAGTCATATGCTAGGAGGGACGTCTAGTACGAGGCTCGAAGAGTGACTCAGGTTATAACGGACTCCACTATGAAAGCCTTTTGAGAAAATGCAATTTATGCCTTAAGGTGGTATGCTAGAAGATACACAGAGTAAATATTGGCCTACTAGATAATCCGTGGTAAAATAGATATGATAGGGTGGTGCTTAATCCATTGTGAACTAGCCCACTCATCCCATGGATGACATCTTTGTTCATGTGCCTTCTTTCTTGACCATGTCAATGATTATTCTTTTTATTTATTGACATTTTGGCCTGATTTGACTTTACTTTTTGCCACATAGGTGATGCATAAGGTCATATTGTGAGGCTAACTATAATGTAAAAAAAAACAAGTTTCTCTCGTTCTCCACATAATCAACTTCCCTAAAACCACCGGAGAAACTTCCCTTCCTTCTAGTACTTCCACGTGGGTCGCTCCCCGAAATCACTGAGTGAGTGGTTTTCATCATCAAGAAGTCACCCGTATAGGTCTAGTACTTCCGAATGAAAATTACTCGGAACCTCAAGGCTCCCAATCCTGAATATCAACCGTAAAAGGACACTCCTTACATCACCATCGAACTCTGGTTGTAGAGTCACTGGTTTCTAATCGCAGTGGATTTCAGTTCTCTTGTACTTAGCACTTTTTGTCCAACTCGTTCTCAAAGGTGTTTTTTTAGGTCCCGAACTTTCCAATAAGATCGATTTTCTACTTAGCTATCGTACAGACTGCTTTTGTCATGGGTAGAAACTTGCATTTTTATCCAGATTCTCCAAGCGTCCTTCCCCGGTACTTCTGAGGTGTTGAGGTTCTTGAGGTGCCCTAGACAGGTCGATACCACTTGGAGCCATGGTCAGAACCTCGATTTTTTTTCCAATAGATTTTTTTTTGAAATGGTCTGGTACTTCCAGGTACATCCATCTATCTGGAACTTCCAGGAGCGCCACCTTTTGTTGTATCGTATGATTCAAACCTTTATCTATATATACTGCACCAATTCCATGGCAAAGTGACAAAAATATGATAGAAAGGACCCCTGCCTTAGTTGAGAGCTAACCCCTCATATCCATTGCACCTAATGTCCTTACTCCACTCAAATCCTTATGAGATCTCTTGTGCTTCGAGAGTTTTCTTTGTGAAACTGTCCAAGGGGTCAAGATCCAATGTAAGTGCTACCCAAGTTGGTGTTACCTTTTGAAGGGTTCATGCCTCGTAGTCATCTAGGTATCACTTGGAAGCTTCATGGTTGTGGAGGAGCCAAGAGTTTTTGAATGCCAGAGATCGCCTACTTCATGTGAAGATCAACCCCTAGTTATTGGGCATAAACTTGGTGCTCTAGCTCAATGAGTATAGGTGGGCTTAGTGACCGTAGAATTTGTGTCCTTGTGACCTTTTTGCAAAAAATGACCCATGTCCGCTATAAAGATTCACGAGAAGTAAAAATGAACACACAACATAATAAAAATTACATCAAGGTCACTAGACCACAGAACGAGTCACCGACGTGTCACTATCTTCACTCTCCTAGTGGATCCAGCATGACCTTACTGATGACAGACAAGAAGTTTTCACCAACATGCCCATAAGGATGAGCAACATGGAACTGTAGTCGTCATCGTTGAACCCTTGAAAACAATATGAAGCACCTGACACCATATCTCATCTTTTCAAGAGACATAGGAATCTGTGTTGGAGCTCTGTCGATTATGTCCCGATGGAATAACTCGAGGAGGATCGAAACTCAAAAGACCAACTTGGAGATAAAGCGCTAGCATCCACTTGAGCATCGCCCCTACGAGGACTAAAAACCCCAACCTAAACTGCTAACTGGACCAAGCTACCGGAATTCCCCTATTCGCCATCAGCCATCGGAGCGGCGGGAAGTGGGGAGGTGAATCCACGAGCTCATCAGTGGAGCTTGAGGGGACGAGTTCCTTTTCGCTAACCGCCGCAATTGCGAGAGAAAGCCAATGTGCATTGTCCCCCAATAGTCTACTTGTGTCCTTAGGACTTTTTGTTCGAGCCTCCTACCAGCAGGAAGTTGACAACGCCGACTATCTGAAACTTGGGAATAAATCTTGTGTTTGTGATTGTCCATCCCTACTCATTTTACGTTTATGCAATCTACCTTTCCGCATTTTTACTTTTCTAGTTTAGGGTGTTGTGTAGGTAACAAGTAGAAAACCAATTTGCTAAAATGAATTAGTTTTAAGTTTACTTTTTAAAACCGCCTATTCCCCTTCACCCTCTGGCCTATAGTGAACAATCTATCACTAAAATTTCGAAACATGACTTTTGCTAGTGATGACTTGATTGTTCATCGGAAGGGCTTCTTCGAAACATAGGATTCTCTAAACATATGAATAGGGAAAACAACATGTTTCTAGTGTCACCTGAGATTAAACAAGAAAATAAGCAAGAAAATAAAACATAATAATCTGCTAAACAACTCTTTTGATGCTCCTGAGAGAGTTTAAATGAATTATAGAGAGAAGATGCATGCAAGGCATAAAAACAATTCCATGAGGTATAACATCTTCATTGAAATCATATGGAATTGAGGCGCAGGAGTACAATCCATAAATATTTTGGTTATCACCATCCTTTGATTCAAATGGTCTCCATAGAAAGAAAAGAAAAACTATGGACCGAAAAGCTCCAAAGTTCCTATGAATTCTTAGTACTTTACACAAGTGGGCTCTTATGGCCTTCGAATCAGGAAAATGTGAAAACCTAAGATTTGATGCCTCCCTACCGGGCCAACTTTGGGCTGCCCTTAACGCCAAAAGCAATGGAAGGTTCTAGCAGTCTCCAGCCTACCACATCTCGACCATCCAGTAACTAATCAACGATCAGATATGCAGCCACGACCTTTATATCCGCTTCCAGATGCTACTGGAACAGTTATCCCAAACAAATCTCGCGTGCTCCTCCTGCTTCCCCTCAGGCGACGGCGGCGCTGATTTCCGGTAAGCCACCTCCTCCGCACCCGTGCGCACTCATCCCTGACTGTGGGTCTTCTTCCGATCTATCTATATACACGTATCTTTAGGTTAGAAGGTATTGGGTTGCCCGTGCGATTGTGCTATGCTCGCTTTCCTTTGGGAGATTGATGTTTCGTGTGTCTTCTCTATCGATTCTTATCAGGTCGGGACATAGGACGTTCCCCACTCGCGAATCGAAGAGAATATAAGTTATGGATTAGTCTTACTGTCGTTAAGTTTCGTTTAATTTATCGCTGTGCATTTTTTGACCCGAAATTTAAGTTCCTGCTATTTTGAAGGTTTCTTCAGTTCTACCGGAATTGGAATTGCAGTGTCTGCTACTCATGATGTTGTTTATCAAGTTCATTTCCCCCTCTCTTATCTGCCATATTCTTGGTTAATTTTAGGTGCAGTTTTGTGTTTATGATTTCTGATTCTTGTGGTGGAACTGCAGAGATCTCTCAAGCTTTTCTGCGAAGGGACAAACAGTTGGTCGAATCCAGGCGCCGCCATGGCCGAGCACCTCGCGTCGATCTTCGGGACGGAGAAGGACCGCGTGAACTGCCCGTTCTACTTCAAGATCGGCGCTTGCCGCCACGGCGACCGCTGCTCCCGCCTGCACAACCGCCCATCCGTCTCGCCGACGCTGCTGCTCTCCAACATGTACCAGCGCCCCGATATGATCACCCCGGGCTTCGACCCGCAGGGCAACCCCATCGACCCCAGCAAGATCCAGGGTGACTTCGAGGACTTCTACGAGGACATCTTCGACGAGCTCAGCAAGTACGGCGAGGTGGAGAACCTGCACGTCTGCGACAACCTAGCTGACCACCTCATCGGCAACGTGTACGTGCAGTTCAGGGAGGAGGACCAGGCCGCCAAGGCGCTTCAGGCCCTGCAGGGAAGGTTCTACTCTGGCCGCCCCATCATTGCCGAGTTCTCGCCGGTCACCGACTTCCGGGAGGCCACCTGCAGGCAGTTCGAGGAGCACAACTGCAACCGTGGTGGATACTGCAACTTCATGCATGTGAAGGTGATCGGCAGGGACCTGAGGAAGAGGCTGTATGGGCACCTGCGTAGGTCCAGGAGAAGCCACAGCAGGAGCAGCAGGAGCCCCAGCCCTTACCATTACCACGCGAGGGACCGTGATCGATCCTCGCGGTCCTCCAGGGACCGCGGCGACTACTATGGCGGCAGCTTGGACCGTGGCGACTATGGTGATTACCACCACCATAGCCGTAGGAGCAGCGAGAGGAATCGCAACTATGACAGCGATGGGAGCAGGCGTCGGCGGCATAGGAGCCGGACTAGGAGCCCTGTCAGGGAGGGCAGCGAGGAGAGGAGGGCGAAGATTGAGCAGTGGAACCGCGAAAGGGAGGCGGCACAAGCGTGAGAGATCTGGTCGCATTGCACCCAGATTGCGGTCTTGCCTTGATCACAGGGGATGTTCTGCATGTCTGATCTTGTATTGTAGATGAAGTTAGAATGTGGTCCTAGTGAACTTACTCAGATGCGTGATGTAGCCTATTCAGTATTGTTCTTGTTGAACTTCATTTGAATGTGTTCATGGAACCTATTTGGTGATGAACTTGTTATGATTAAAGTTTTCCCTGAATGTTATTTTCGCAGCATTGTATGCATTGTTTTGCTAGTAAGCTTGCTTGTTCCAATCTAAATGCATTGGGAACTGATTTTTTCTATCACTTGCTTGAATCTCTGTATCAATTGAGTCCTCCCACGAACTGAAGAACAAAATGCCACCTACTCACTATATTCTCTGCCAGTCTGAATGAAATGGATACTAACACTCAAGGCCGCCATCATATTATCAGGTGCTACTGAACGGTTCATTTCATATTTCGTAATACATTTTCCATCATCACACACTACATTTTTACAGCTATTAAGGACGAACCAAGATGCTGGGGCAAAACTTTGGGTCGTTAGACTGCTACCATTTGAATAATCTCTGTTTTGTAGATTTTTATTTTCTCGCCAAGTTCAGATCATCAGAGATTATTTCACCATTTTATGTTCATGTTGATGTGAAGAACAACAAGGAGGAAGCAGAGCAAAGTATGTTGAAAAAAACGGACGCTGTGGTTGTTACCCAGAACAACCCTACAGAACACACATCAGCGCTTGAACAACTGAAGCACGGGCGGGTCAAGAGGGATGTGCCCGAGTTATTCTGGTTTAGCCCATTGAAGGCATGCAAATAGTATGAAAAATCGGAATATTTCGTGGAAGACGAAGATAAGATTCAATTGAAATTCTGGTCAAATCAGCCTTAAGATCTTTATGACCATGATCCAATTGAAACAATTCCACCATCTCCTTGGAAACAAAGACTGGCCTGTAGCGTTAATTAAGGCTTCTCGGGAAACACTAGGAAGGCCCTTAAAATCCCACTCTGAACTCCACAAACCAGCAGATGACGACTTCCAGTAGCTGTTGCTGAATACGAATAGCAACCAGTCCAAAATCTCCTACAGATCCCTCCAAAGGTCGTGATACGAGCTGCAATGGCGCCGGACCCCTGCAGCATTTGCCTGAACCCATGGCGCCCTCGGAAGCCCACCGCGGCGGCAGCAGCTGCCCGCACGTTTTCTGCCGGTCGTGTCTGGAGGGCCACGTCCGCGCCAAGGTCGAGTCCGGTCGCGCCGCCACCGTGGGATGCCTCGACGCGACGTGCGCCGGCAGGCTGGACCCGGAGCTCTGCCGCGCTGCCCTCCCGGACGACGTGTTCGAGCGGTGGTGCGCCGCGCTGTGCGAGTCTATGTTCGTCGGGCGCTGACGTACTGCCCTTTCCCGACTGCTCCGAGATGATGGTGGCCGACGACGGCGGCGAGCGCGTGACGCAGTCGGAGTGCCAGGTGTGCAGGCGGCTGTTCTGCGCCCAGTGCGGCGTGCCGTGGCACGCCGGCGCCGACTGCACCGCGTTCAAGCTCGGCGAGCGTGACATGGCCAGGGAGGACATGATGCTCCTGGAGATGGCCAAGGGGAAGGAGTGGAAGAGGTGCCCGAGGTGCCAGTTCTTCGTGGAGAAGACCGATGGATGCTTGCACATTACCTGCAGGTAAAGTATCCATCTTTGTTATGTTATCTATTTTTTAGGAAAGTGTCTTTGTTGTTTCATTCAAACCCTTTTGTAGTAGAAAATTTCAGTACAATTGCATAAAAAAGTTGATGTTCAAAAAATTGGCAGGTGTGGCAATGAGTTCTGCTACGGATGTGGCATGCAGTGGG
Organism: Poa pratensis; assembly: GCA_947311845.1. Taxonomy (NCBI): domain Eukaryota; kingdom Viridiplantae; phylum Streptophyta; class Magnoliopsida; order Poales; family Poaceae; genus Poa; species Poa pratensis. The sequence goes on along the minus strand of CAMZMU010000083.1, from coordinate 13,581,283 downwards.
CTGGTCATTCTGGGTGCACAATGTAGCCAGCCAGAGATCGATGTTCAGATGCATGACAGAAAGATGTTCTCAGTAGTAAGACTATTTAGTGCTACTTAGGATGACGGCACCAAGTTGGATGTGTTTTACTTCCATCAGTGGACGTCCTATATGGCGGCTCATGGTCAAACGAAAAGCTGGATGTTTTTGCTACTACTGTTTTTCAGTCGTTGCTAGTGATTGTTTGCTGAATGGGCTGTAGTTCATTCCTAAACTATGATTTAATAGTATAAAATTTCTGTTTGCATAGAGAACGTTGAGTGGTCTGGCACAAACTCAACTTCCAACAATTAGCGCTACAAGCTGACAGCATAATCAGCTTTGTCCAGCAGGTGGCTACTTCAAAAACTTTTGTTTAGATTACCGAAGCCAGAAACGGTAGTCTTCAACGCGTCACTACCTGCTCCAAGAAATTACCGAAGTACTCCTTTCAGCAACATGCGTAAGCAGCTTCATACGGCTTTGTTAGTCTGGGCATCCAAATTTAAATTTTAGTACAAACCTATGCTTGCCAAATCCTAAGAACTAACAAAAAACAAAGAGACAAAACCAGAACCTAAGAACTAATCAAAGGCAAAGAAACAAAACCAAACAGAACTAAACTCCAACTACTGGAGCTGTGGCTGCGTTGATCATCACACATCATGTTCTCATTATTGCCATCTTTAAATGATGTGGATGGCTAAGAGAAGGCACACATTCTCTACCATTGTACATGCCCTCATAGCATCGCTAAAAGCTCAGATTCAGATAACATGAAATGCAGAAGAACTCGTCATGTCACACATGTTCCCAGTTGAGAACAAGACAGGAAGCAAAGTAGGTAGTTTATAATGTGATGCACAGAAGTAGCAATGAATGAAGATATGCAGCATTCTTGCAATCTCCTTCTTAATTAATTGAAAAGGGGCAAAGCTTTTGCCCCCCCCCCCCCCCCCCCCCCCCCCCGTTTCAAAAAAGATATGCAAAAGTTTGTTACCAAGTGTTAAAATAGGCGAAGTTCAGTTCAACAGTTAGAATTATCATAATCCATGGCGATGCCAAATGTAAGGCCGGTCTGTTGCAAATACAGCTCACAAGTCACGAGTGACGAGAAATCAGAGCAACCTAGCAAGCAGAGATATAACTTGAAAAAAGAACTGAATACACTGTCCGATCTATTGACGTCAAGAAAATAATAAGTTGTGGATGTGGTTGTTACTTAAACATAACAATGAACCTGAATACTACAGATGAAGGCTTTCAGTGGCGCTATAGCAATTTGCTCAATGTTTGCAAGTCACTGTTTTATTGAGTCCACAAACTTCCTTCATTTATAGTTTCAGTTTTACATCCGAGAACATGTTGCTTTTGCCTTCAAAATGTTCGATAGATGTCTCAAAGGCGGGTCAAAGGTAAGAAAAAGTTCAAGCAAACATGAAGGCAGATACATGAAAGGAAGCTTAACCACATGGTTTGTTAGGACTGCAGCTAGAACTTAGCACCAAGAGAAAGCAAAACATACAAACATTGATAAGACCAGATATCAGGAGTTCAGTAAGCAAAAAACAAGATATCAGGATATTGCACAAACAAAATAAAGGAGGCATCAAGCAAGACAATGTGGCGAATGGCCCAATATAATAACTTATATAGGTTATGAGTTCGTCCCCTCACAATTTATCCGCAATTCCATGAATTGCCAAAAAGTTACAGGTATCGTAGCCTCTCATAGAAACCTAAGCAGCCGAGGTAGACAAATATATTAACTTCCTAAACTGGGTACACAAAAAAGTAGAAACCTGAAGCAGATCAAATCTACATCTTGGCCTCCTTGGCCTCCTTGTCGTCCTGGTATTCAGCCTCCGGGGTCTGGTCACCACCACTGCTGCCGCTGCCGCCAGCAGCCCCGCCACCACCTGACATGTGCTGTCCGATCTTGGAAACTGCCTTGTTTGCGGCATCCAGCTTCTGCTTGATGTTGTCCAAATCATCGCCAGCCATCGCTGATCTCAGATCAGAAACAGCAGACTGGATCTCCGTAACAACCTCGGCAGGAACCTTGTCCTTGTACTCGCTGATGCTCTTCTCAATGCTGTAGATGGTGGTGTCTGCAGAGTTCTTGAGATCAATCAACGATTTCCTTTCCTGATCCCTCTGAGAATGTAGCTCAGCCTCCTTGACCATCTTCTCGATATCACTGTCAGACAAACCACCAGAAGATTTGATGGTGATATCTTGCTCTTTGCCAGTGGACTTGTCCTTTGCTGACACCTTGACGATACCATTGGCATCAATGTCGAATGTGACCTCAATCTGCGGCAGACCCCTTGGAGCTGGTGCAATACCTTCGAGCTGGAACTCACCAAGAAGCTTGTTATCTGTAGCCATCTCCCTCTCACCCTGAAGCACCTTGATTCCAACCTGAGTCTGGTTATCTGCAGCTGTGGAGAAGGTCTGACTCTTCTTGGTTGGGATTGTAGTGTTCCTGTTAATTAGCCTTGTGAAGATACCTCCAAGAGTCTCGATACCGAGGGAAAGGGGCGTGACATCCAGCAACAGGAGCTCCTTCACATCACCCCTCAAGATGCCACCCTGAATGGCAGCTCCCATGGCAACAGCCTCATCAGGATTGACACCTTTGCTCGGTGACTTGCCGAATATCTGAGAGACAATATCCTGGACCTTTGGCACCCTTGTCATACCACCAACAAGTAGAACCTCGTCAACCTCCTTCGCACTGATGCCAGCATCCTTGAGGCAGTTCACACATGGGCTCCGAGTTCTCTCAATGAGATTGCCCACCAGAGACTCAAACTTCGATCTGGTGCTTAGCACCAGAGGCATCAGCCGTGATAAAGGGAAGGTTGATGTCAGTCTGCGCAGTTGAGGAAAGCTCGACCTTGGCCTTCTCAGCAGCTTCCCTGAGCCTTTGCAGGGCCGACTTATCCTTGCTCAGGTCAATGTTATCAGACTTCTTAAATTCACCAACCAGGTAGTCAAGCAATGCAGCATCAAAGTCCTCACCACCAAGGAAAGTGTCTCCATTGGTTGCCTTGACCTGAACAAGGTATAAATATTATGATCAGAACAATTAATTCAACATTTACAAGTCTGGGATTGGTAAAGTCTTGTTAAGAAAATTACCTCAAATACTCCGTTGGAGATCTCCAGGATTGATACATCAAAAGTACCACCACCCAAGTCAAATACAGCTATCAGGCCCTCCTTGTTGTTCATTCCATATGACAGAGCAGCAGCAGTGGGCTCATTGATAATCCTCAGCACCTCCAGTCCAGCAATCCTACCAGCATCCTTGTAGCCTGGCGCTGAGCATCATTGAAATAAGCAGGCACTGTAATAACAGCCTTGGAGACCGACTTGCCAAGGTGAGCCTCGGCGGTTTCCTTCATCTTGGTGAGAACAAATGCACCAATCTGACTCGGGGAGTATTGCTGCCCACCCAACTCCACCCAGGCATCACCATTTTGTCCCCTGACAATCTTGTAGGGCACCATCTTCATCTCCTTCTGTGTTTGTGGGTCATCAAAAGCCCTACCAATCAGACGCTTGGACCCACGAACTGTGTTCTGGGCATTTGTGACAGCCTGCCGACTGGCAGTGATGCCAACCAAGAGGTCGCCGTTCTTGTTCTTGGCAACAATGGAAGGCGTTGTCCTTGCGCCTTCAGCATTCTCAATCACCTTCGGTGTCTGCGCAAACAAATACATTAATTTTACTAGCAGCATCACAAGTTCACTACCAATTAAAAGTATACTAATTAAATTTCAACTTTCATAAGAATTTACTAGCAGTGTCACGATTCAATCATCAAACTGCAACTTAAATAAAAAATTACTAGCAGTGTCACCTATTCAGTCATCAAACTGCAACTTCACAACAAATTACTAGCAGTGTCTAAAAGTATAGTCATCAAACTCAACTTCAGAACATGAGAAGATATGTTACTAACTGCATCTAGATACATCAATTGCGTGGACATTAGAACTGTCTTAAAAGCAACATAAGATGGTAAATTTCAGAGTGGTTAGGTGAAAAAAGAGCACACCTTTCCTTCCATGACGGAGACACACGAGTTGGTCGTGCCCAAATCGATCCCGATGACATCTGCCGCAGAAGGCTTCGAGCTGCACACAGAGAACACCCGAATCAACACCAAACAGGCAATAAACAAGCCGGCACAGAGGCAGTCAATAGACGATCTACGCATCCGAAATCGCTACTTACCTGAAGGCGCGGGCGACTGCACCGAGCCTGGAGAGCAGGGGAGACGCCGTGTGATGGGGCGCCCTGGGAGCCTGGTCAGATCACACACAAATACATCAGATCAACAGCACCACACGAGAAATCGACACCCAAATCCGCGTGTCGGTCGAAGAAAACGCAAGCACTTGGCCACGGAACAAGAAGAAATGCGATGACACGGAGATTCAAAGGAGGGGAAAGGGGGTAGTACCTGGGAGATGGCGCGGTGGCGAGGGCGTGGCTGGACCTGGCCAGCCTCGAGGCTATGAGAGATCCCATGGACATGGCTGGCGCTCGAGCTCGAGTCGGCTGCCGGCGGTGGTGTCGGCGGCGGGGGGGGGGGGGGGGGGGGGGGTGTGGAGGCGAGGAGAAAGGGGAGTAAGGTGAGATCCGAAAAACCCTAGTCTGCTCTTAAACCCCTCGCATCGGCTTGCGGAAGGGGAAAGAAATGGTGGCTGGGGGCATTTCCGTCATTCTCGTTCGGCGTTAGGTCTGTGGCTGGCGGTGGGCCACGATCGAAGATTCTAGACGGCTCTCGCTCCGTTCGTTTGGGTTTGGTCGTTTGGGTGGTGGAGAGAACGTTTCTTTTCTTTTTGCGGAAGGAATTTTGTTTTTCTTGTAACTTTCTTATCTTGTGCAAAAGTCAAATGTAAAGGCGATTTGAAATAAATGCCAAAGTCCACCGAGGTTTTGCTTTCTTGGACAGCAATGCTGTCGCTGTAAACTGCGTCAAGGCACGACACAACCGGGACACCATTTTCCGAGTCTTTTTAAAAACCCTGATTTTTCTTCTCAAAACTACTCCCGTAAGATAACTCTCATAACTCTCCTCTTAATCGATAAACTACATTGGAAGATTTGAATATACAAATACTTTAATGTACATAGATATTACCTAGTACAAAAAATGTACATAGATGTTAAATTGCATCTTCAAATTTTGCAAGTAAGCATGTAGACAATGCATCCATAAATTTATCGAGTGAGAAAAAATTGCAAATTGTTCAGTTCTTTTGGTCAACTCTGCTACTCCCTCTGATTCAATTTACACGGGTTGTGCGTACACATGTATTGTTAATTTGATCAACGTAATAAAAGGTACTATATATTACAAAAAATATACCATTATAAACTTCAGATATTATATTTTAAATGGTATTATCTTTGTGTTATACAACTTATATCACGTTCCTAAATGGTGATCTAGGAGACGCGCAAGCCCTGTAAACTGAACCAGAGGGAGTAGCGATTATTAATATGTGAGGCCAAACCGTGTTGATTTAACGTTGTACTCGACAAGAAACATGTTGATTTAAGACTAAAGAGAAAATCGGAGGCTGGTGGCAACTCCATTCTCATATGGAGAAACGATTATTCTAGAGGGTAAGTAGCAATGGATATGGTCGTGCAAGGTGACTACTGGAGGAAGACTTGCACCCTGCAAGAAAAAAAGTACCAAAAAGGACGACAAAAATACCACATTAAAACAAGACAACAAAAAGGAATAACATACCTTTGACCCTCAGTTTTATATTCATTTCGATGAACTTGAGGGGAAGAGTTTCTTCACATGTATTATTTTCTTAGGAAGAGAGAACTTTGTTGATTATAGAATAGAATCACTACAATAATTAGCAAGTATACACAAAATACCATCATGTTTACCCCCAAAAACATGATTGGTGCTCAGGAACACTTGCTCCTTTTTTATAATATTTTCAAAATCTTTCAACATTCCAAAAAATCATGACACATATAGACAACTCATCAAGGTTTCATGAAAGTAGGATTTGAGTTGACGAGTCATGGAAAGAATCCAATCATTTTATCGCAATCAAAAAATATTATCTGGGTTCTTCTAGTTTTTCTTTTCATGCATACTATAAATAAATATTCTTATAAAATACATGACTCGCTCTAATAGATACCAAAATTGTTTTGGATATTTTGAACTTAAAATTTGAATTTTCTGATAAAAGATAGCACATGTGATGTGCTGAAAATCACCTTTCGTTATGAACCCATTTATCTAATTGACATACTTTATCACAATGTTCTCACTTTGATTACCTTTATTCGGAAACTCGAAATAGGATTTCGCTCCGCTTTATGAATAAAGCCCAACAACCAAACCGATACATGGTGATGAGGAGATCCTCTTACAAAGCATAAGTATTGTTAATTGTTCCTAGTAATTCTTGTTAGTAGTGAAAAGCGTTGGTGCAGAATAGAAAGAAAATCCCACACAAAAGAGAAGTACAAAAAATGGAAGAAAATCACTAAAATACAAGACCTGGACAAAAACAGCTGATCAAGAGAGGTCAAATAAGCGCGACGGCTGTTAAACTTTTGCTCATGACCCAAATTTGCAGCACTATATATTCTTGAGTAACATTATATATTTTTCAACATACATAAATCGGGGCTAATTTTGAACAGTGAAATGCAAGAATGACTGCTTGGGATTATTTTCTTAGAGAAGCACCTCCCAAGCAGAAGCGTTATGCAAGAAGGATCAGAGACCAAGCTCACAGCTGATTCGTTTAGGCAGAAGATTCAGTTTGGAGTAGTTCTTCTTACATCTTGATTTTTTACGTTTTCTGAACCAACTTTGTTTTCTCTGTCATTTCTCTTGGGGGACCCTGGGAACAAATGAAAAATTTGAACTGTTGGAAGGTTTTGTCATGTCCTCGTCATTACACCACATATGAATGTCACCATGAGGTGCAGAGTCCGGTGAGCTAGCTAGATGAGAACCTTTTTAAACTTGAAACGGCACCTTATTGAATGGAAACTTCATTGCCGGCCCCTAAGCTCTCGTCGACACAGAACCTAAATCTTGTTGTAAACAGGAGGGAAACGCCAGGGCGCCGCCCCCTCCACGTCGTCCAGAAACCCGGCTTGATGGCAGACCTCGATGGTGTCGGCGATGGTCTCCTCCAGCGGCCGGCAGCTCCACCCCAGCTTCTTCAGCTTGTCGGAGGTCATCGGCGCCGGGTGTTCCATGTCATCGATGCTGTCCCTGTAAATTTTGCCACAGTGAATGGAGTCAGTCAGAGCTAGCTGGGCGTTGGCCTGAGCGTTCCAGGGAACGAAGGGAAAAGGTGTCCTGCATACTTGCTGATGTGAGGGTATTCAGGATACTTGCTCTTCAACAACTCCCTCAGGTCCCTGGCGCTGATGATATGTGGCGCGCAGATGTGCCTGCCGGAGGCCTCGGGCGACTCGTAGAGCAGAAGCAGAGCGTCGGCGGTGTCACGCACGTCGACGATGTGCCAGAGCTTGTCCCTCATCCGGTCAGGACCTCCTGCATGCAGCAACCAACACTCATCAAAATGTGAGAAAACAAGATCAAAGAGAGATATATTTATGATCAGGTTCTTGTGCATGTGGTATGATCAGGTTCTTATGTGCGTGTAATATGATGACTGAACCCACCTTTCAGGAAGTAGATCAGGAACTGGCAGCTCGCGTTCACCGTTGGCTGGAGCAGGGGACCAAACACCACCGCTGGGTTGATAGTGACCACGTCCAAGCCGGTTCGCCGTCCGTATTCGAGCGCCGCCTCCTCTGCTGTGATCTTGGAAACTGAGTACCAGTCCTGAAGAACCATGCGGGATTATAAAACAAAATCAGAAGGCTGTGAACTGAATTGTCTGATTTAAGACCAGAACAAACTTTTATGCTTCTCCTGTACTATACTATACTACTAGTTAGCACTCATCAGTACTGGATACCTCATTGTTCCTGCAAAACTCTATGTCTGACCAGCAGTTTTCATCCTTGATCTTGTCTTTGGGCCAATCTTTGGGGTTGATGTCGATGGCAACTATAGATGACAGAACGACGACTCGACGAATCTTCGCGGCGGATGCAGCCTCCAGTACATTTCTGGTACCAGTAACAGCAGGACGCACAACTTCTAGCTGTATGGTTGTGTATGGCAGAAATGTCTTGAGTCTTACAGTCTGAAAAAAATGTCATAAGTACTGATCTTACAAGTGTGTAAACCTTGCCTCTGGATCGGTCAGATTCGACGAAGGAACCGGGCTCGCGACATGGAAAACTCCCTGGCATCCCGCTATCGCAGCTGCCGTCGCTTCATAATCAAGGAGATCGGCCTTGAAAAGCTTGAGATTTTCAGAAGCGTTCTCTAACGACCTCAGGTGGCCAGTCTTCTTCTCACCTGAAACAATATGAGAATTTAACAGAACACTGTATCGAGCTATCTATTGCCAAAGATGGTCTGAAGGAAACTCTAAAAACAAAGTGCACTCGACACGGCCGGGAAACAACACTGGCTACCTGTGTGGTGTGTGCCCCACGATCAGCACATCACCGAGATAACACCTGTTCCAGAACGATGGAGCTTTTCCGGGGAATCGTCCGAGAACCGTGACGGTTAATTGTGCAGAGGTGGTCGGGGATGCATGGATCGGGAGGGGAAGGGGAGTGGCAGAGTGCACAATCATGATAAGGGGGACGAGCAAGGACGTACCGAGGTCGCGGACTGTCCCGTGGACGGTGTAGCCGCGGGCGAGGAGGAGCTTCACGAGCCACGACGCGATGTACCCGCCGGCGCCGGTCACGCACACAGTCTCGCCTGCAACTCCAGCCATGGCCATGCTCCCCTCCACAGACAGCGCGCGAGCGAGCCGCACTTTCTTCGTATGTACGTACTTGCTAGAGCGGTCGGATCAGGAATGCGCCACGGAAGTCGAAAGCTACGGCGTCAGGAAGCAGTTAAGACTGACAGCGAGTTTGGAGGGCGAGAGCGTACGATCGAATCTTTATCGCTAAAACTTCGGATGGCCCGTAGATCTTTACTAGTCAAGATGGCGCGACGACACGCCGCGCGTTTGGTGAGAATATTTTTGTGATAATTTGTGTATTTTTTAAATTGTGTTATATATATTATAAGAAAAGGTGATAGTTATAATTTGTGTAATGTACTTAGTTTAAATTCAATTTGAAATTATTCCGTAATTAGAGGGAACAAATTTATTTCCTCGAAATATTTATGTGGCCAAGCATTTTTTTTTTAGAAATGTGAGTACATAATTAGGTAGATTTAAGTTATATTGCTCATAAACATGTTAGCTAAATTGGAATGGTCAAATATAGTTTCATTTTGCCATAATTGTCTTATTTAGCATTATAATAAGACGAAATATATTATGGTTATGTGGAAATATTGATTATTTTTAGCATTTATTAAAGTTATATGCATAATTGGAGAGAGTTTAGTTAGATTACCTCTAAATATTAATCTATATGAAAGGATGCAATAAGTTAGTACTTTGCTTTAAAAATTTATTGTAAGTCCATAATCGGAGGAAATATATTATGTGAGCATTTATTAAATTCAATTTTATAAAATTGGAGGAAATGCATTTGCTTTGTCTCTAAAATTTCTCCAATTTGGATTTTTTTTCTTTTTGTAATTATTCTAAAGTTCATGATACATGTATGGAATGCAATAGCTCTACAAATTTTCATACATTTTTGCAAGTTAAAACATGTTTTTATTTTGTTATGAAAAATTTATATGAAAGGATGCAATAAGTTAGTACTTTGCCTTAAAAATTTATTGTAACTCCATAATCGGAGGAAATATATTATGTGAGCATTTATTAAATTCAATTTTATAAAATTGGAGGAAATGCATTTACTTTGTCTCTAAAATTTCTCCAATTTAGATTTTTTTTTGTAATTATTCTAAAGTTCATCAATCATGTATGGAATGCAATAGCTATACAAATTTTCATACATTTTTGCAGGTTAAAACATGTTTTTATTTTGTTATGAATAGGCAGCTTTTTTGTTGAGCATTTCTGAAATATTTTGTAGAATATTCAAATATTCAGTGGTTTGGAATGTTCAGACATGTTTTGTATTTCAACTTCAATATTTAATTGAAATCAGAAAGATCCATTTGAATTTGATTCCACATTTCACTGTCTTCATATATTACTCGTATTTTCCCAACCAATATATTCAGATATATTGGTTTATATATTTTTTTTGAATTTTAAAAATTGGTGAAAGTGGGAAGCTGCTCGTATGTTTTTTTCTTTTCGTCTTTGAAATGCCCAAATTTGGAATCCATTGAAAATTCTGAAGTTTTCAAATTGTAATTTTAGTCGTATGGCGTAAATAGTAAACTTTTTTTTGTGCTAATGCTGATATATTTGTCGTAAAAAAATTCTATTTGTAATTATTTAATTTTTATTTTTCTCAAATTGCATACCAAACGTATGAGCCTATTTGGCAATGTAGTTAACTTGCAGTCATGAGTATCATGTTCAGATGAAATTTAAAAGAACTGCACATTTTAAATAAGCAGGAATTCGTATGAAATTACAAATATTTCTGTACTTGTATATGTAGGCTAGAAAGTTATAAAAATCGAAGAAAATATGTGGGGAGTTTCTTAATATAAGTAGTAGATTTGGGAATTATTGAAACGCAAAGAAAGGTTGTGGTTAAAAATGGTTTAGATTTCAAAATTTGTTCAAATTGGGAAGTATTTCAGATTATTTCCTATGTACGTACGTGAAATTATCAGATTTGGAGGACATCTAAAAGCTTGAAATTTCCAAATTTGAAAGGTGATCATATGCAGTAAACAGTCAGCATTTTTTTTTTGAATGTGATCATTTTGATATATTTTTTTCATATTTTGTTGGCGGATATAGTTAAAGGTACTGATTTTGCAGCATTTAGTAGTTTGTGGAATTTGTTTAAATACCCTTTTTTTTGGAGCTTCTGTCTGAAATTTTTTGGTGGTTGTAAAATTGTAGAAAATTTGACATATTTTTATGCAGTATTGCGAACCGTGGAATAAAACACATATTTTATTTTGAGTTTATTTGGTATCTTTTTAGTATTTTTTTTTGGACCGTAGAATTAAAGGAAATTGTTTTTTTAACCTCCGAAATGTTGAATAAAATACAGGAGTTTTTTGTGTTTTTTAACCTCCGAAACGTTGAATAAAATACCGAAGTTTTTTGTGTTTTTCTGATATCTTTTTAGCATTTTTTTGGATCGTAGAGTGGAATACATTTTTATTTTGGTTACGTGATTTTTTTTGTAGCATTTTTTTTTGAACCGTGGAATAGAAGTTTTTTTTTTAATTTGAGCATTTTTCTTTGTCATTGCATACAATGTTTTTTTTTTCGTGCAAATGTTGTTTGAAAAGTTTCAAAAAATTGTTACTTTTTAGGACGCGCTGTGGTTTATTTTTTATTTTTATTTTGTTCGAAGTTGTTTGATCTATTTTTTTTATTATTGTTGAATCGTGGAGTAGAAGTTTGGAGTTCTTTTAAATTTCTAGAATTCGGATATGTTTTTATTTGTATTATTTTAAACCGTAAAATGAAATATATAAACGTTTTGAATTTGTTTGACATATTTTAAATATTTTGTCAGAGGGTATTTGTGTTGTGTAATATTTTTGAATTTGAAATAATTTTTTGCGTTTGCTGAATTTTGTGTTAAGCAGTGGGGTCCACATTTTCGTTTTTTTTTTGCATTTTCTGGATTATTGTGGGAGAAAAAGAAAAAAAACAGGCAGCCTGGCCCCACGCTGACGTCTCGATGACGTCGGCAGCGGGCAGGCCTGGCACTGCCACGGCGGCGACAACGACGGCGCCGCCGCGTCCGAGCAAGCCAGGAAGCGCCGCTAGGCGCGTCGGGCGCGGCTCGAGGCGACATACCCGCGGGTGGTGGCGCGGCCGCAGTTGGTGCCCGGAATCGTCGCCGGCGACGCCGAAACGCGGTGGCGGAGGAAACTGACGCCGGCGAAGATTCCGCCGCTCGTGCAGCGTCTCGGCACGCGTCCGTCGGCGACGACGAAGACGGGGCGACGGCGAATCTTCCTGCATCGGTGGATCCGTTGGGGAGGGCCGGAGCGGCGGCATGGAACGCGGCGGCCGGCGGCGAACTCGGTGCGGCGCGAGGAGAGAGAAGGGAGAGGGGGATCTGCGCGTTTTTTTTGCAGCGAGATCCCTGGCTTTTTCCAAAATTTCAATTAGGTCCCTCTCTTCGGAAAGTTGAGGGTTCGCGGGGTAAATTCTGGGATTTCTTGTCGTTTTTTGCAAAATGTCGGCGCGATGTCTGGATGACATGTCGGGCCCACCGCGTCACTGGTCAACACTGTAGCAGTGAACAGTGCTTACTGTAGCTTCTACAGTGCGTGGGGGGCTGCGGTGCCGAGGATTTGCCCATCTTTCATATAGTTAGAGATGTGACTCATATACAAATTCGGGGACGTCCGCTTTCCATCAGGTTATGAGAGCATCTCCAACACGGCGAAAAAGAAAAAAGCGAACCGAACCAGGACGGGAGCTCTCTCCTGGAAGCCGCGCCGTCGCCACCACCTCCGCCTCCACCATAGATCGGTTCCCTCTCCTCCGTCCAGCCTCGCCGGTGTCGCGAGGGGTGGGGAACCCGATCTATGGTTGGAGTTCTTAATAAAAGTAGTGATTTCGATAGATTGGATTAGGGTTTTGATGTCGTCTTCTTCATCAATGCAGTTTTCATCATCTACAATCAGCAATCTTCGATTCTTCCTTTGACGACGAGATCTTCTTCCCGGCGTCAATGGTGGTGTTGTAAGATTAAATTTGTCTAGATTTGGTCCTTCATATTTTGCCTCGCCGGATCGATTTTGGATCTTTTCTTATGGTTGCCGCGAGGATTGTCCTCGCAATATTTGTCCCGGCTGCTACGTTCTCGACAATGGTGATTCGTACTCTCGGCTCCCAGCGACGTCGACCAAGCTGTCCGTTGTTATTCCCTGAAATATTGGTGTTGGTACTCTTGCCGATGTTGGTTGATTAACTTAATGGCTGCGTGCATGCACGTAACCTTGACATTGCGGCTCAAAATTATGGGAGAACTCTCATTGGTATTCGCAGGTTTGTGGATTGGTATCTTTGTTGTTCTACGGCTGCCTTCAGAAAAGTTCAAGATTGTGTCATGGAAGAAGAAAGAGTTTGAAGATTTGCTCTTTTCTTTTAGAGTTTATTTTGTAATCGCCGTAGTCAGCTCATGTATCTCTACCATGTACTATTTGCTATTATAATATATGGTATTAATTGTCAAAAAAAAAAGGTTATGAGAGCATCTAACTTGTGTTAGCCGCCGCCGCCGTTTAGAAGCCTAGCCGCCGCCACTTCTCCTCCTCCACCGTAGATCGGTTCCCCTCCTCCGGCCGGCCTTGCCGGCGACGGGAGGGCGCCGCCGCCGTTTAGAAGCCTAGCCACCGTCACTTCTCCTAAACGGAAACTCGTTATGAACCCATTTATCCAATTGATATACTTTATCACAATGTTCTCACTTTGATTACCTTTATCGGAAACTCGAAATAGGATTTCGCTCCGCTTTATGAATAAAGCCCAACGGCCAAACCGATACAAGGTGATGAGGAGATCCTCTTACAAAGCATAAGTATTGTTAATTGCTCCTAGTAATTCTTGTTAGTAGTGAAAAGCCGTTGGTGCAGAATAGAAAGAAAATCCCACACAAAAGAGAAGTACGAAAAATGGAAGAAATCACTAAAATACAAGACCTGGACAAAAACAGCTGATCAAGAGAGGTCAAATAAGCGCGACGGCTGTTAAACTTTTGCTCATGACCCAAATCTGCAGCACTATATATTCTTGAGTAACATTATATATTTTTCAACATACATAAATCGGGGCTAATTTTGAACAGTGAAATGCAAGAATGACTGCTTGGGATTATTTTCTTAGAGAAGCACCTCCCAAGCAGAAGCGTTATGCAAGAAGGATCAGAGACCAAGCTCACAGCTGATTCGTTTAGGCAGAAGATTCAGTTTGGAGTAGTTCTTCTTACATCTTTATTTTTTACGTTTTCTGAACCAATTTTGTTTTCTCTGTCATTTCTCTCGGGGGACCGTGGGAACAAATGAAAAATTTGAACTGTTGGAAGGTTTTGTCATGTCCTCGTCATTACACCACATATGAATGTCACCATGAGATGCAGAGTCCGGTGAGCTAGCTAGATGAGAACCTTTTTAAACTTGAAACAGCACCTTATTGAATGGAAACTTCATTGCCGGCCCCTAAGCTCTCGCCGACACAGAACCTAAATCTTGTTGTAAACAGGAGGGAAACGCCAGGGCGCCGCCCCCTCCACGTCGTCCAGAAACCCGGCTTGATGGCAGACCTCGATGGTGTCCGCGATGGTCTCCTCCAGCGGCCGGCAGCTCCACCCCAGCTTCTTCAGCTTGTCGGAGGTCATCGGCGCCGGGTGTTCCATGTCATCGATGCTGTCCCTGTAAATTTTGCCACAGTGAATGTAGTCAGTCAGAGCTAGCTGGGCGTTGGCCTGAGCGTTCCAGGGAACGAAGGGAAAAGGTGTCCTGCATACTTGCTGATGTGAGGGTATTCAGGATACTTGCTCTTCAACAACTCCCTCAGGTCCCTGGCGCTGATGATATGTGGCGCGCAGATGTGCCTGCCGGAGGCCTCGGGCGACTCGTAGAGCAGAAGCAGAGCGTCGGCGGTGTCACGCACGTCGACGATGTGCCAGAGCTTGTCCCTCATCCGGTCAGGACCTCCTGCATGCAGCAACCAACACTCATCAAAATGTGAGAAAACAAGATCAAAGAGAGATATATTATGATCAGGTTCTTGTGCATGTGGTATGATCAGGTTCTTATGTGCGTGTAATATGATGACTGAACCCACCTTTCAGGAAGTAGATCAGGAACTGGCAGCTCGCGTTCACCGTTGGCTGCAGCAGGGGACCAAACACCACCGCTGGGTTGATAGTGACCACGTCCAAGCCGGTTCGCCGTCCGTATTCGAGCGCCGCCTCCTCTGCTGTGATCTTGGAAACTGAGTACCAGTCCTGAAGAACCATGCGGGATTATAAAACAAAATCAGAAGGCTGTGAACTGAATTGTCTGATTTAAGATCAGAACAAACTTTTATGCTTCTCTTGTACTATACTACTAGTTAGCACTCATCAGTACTGGATACCTCATTGTTCCTGCAAAATTCTATGTCTGACCAGCAGTTTTCATCCTTGATCTTGTCTTTGGGCCAATCTTTGGGTTGATGTCGATGGCAACTATAGATGACAGAACGACGACTCGACGAATCTTCGCGGCGGATGCAGCCTCCAGTACATTTCTGGTACCAGTAACAGCAGGACGCACAACTTCTAGCTGTATGGTTGTGTATGGCAGAAATGTCTTGAGTCTTACAGTCTGAAAAAAATGTCATAAGTACTGATCTTACAAGTGTGTAAACCTTGCCTCTGGATCGGACAGATTCGACGAAGGAACCGGGCTCGCGACATGGAAAACTCCCTGGCATCCCGCTATCGCAGCTGCCGTCGCTTCATAATCAAGGAGATCGGCCTTGAAAAGCTTGAGATTTTCAGAAGCGTTCTCTAACGACCTCAGGTGGCCAGTCTTCTTCTCACCTGAAACAATATGAGAATTTAACAGAACACTGTATCGAGCTATCTATTGCCAAAGATGGTCTGAAGGAAACTCTAAAAACAAAGTGCACTTGAGCTGTCTTCACCTCGACACGGCCGGGAAACAACACTGGCTACCTGTGTGGTGTGTGCCCCACGATCAGCACATCACCGAGATAACACCTGTTCCAGAACGATGGAGCTTTTCCGGGGAATCGTACGTGATCCGGATCCGAGAACCGTGACGGTTAATTGTGCAGAGGTGGTCGGGGATGCATGGATCGGGAGGGGAAGGGGAGTGGCAGAGTGCACAATCATGATAAGGGGGACGAGCAAGGACGTACCGAGGTCGCGGACGGTCCCGTGGACGGTGTAGCCGCGGGCGAGGAGGAGCTTCACGAGCCACGACGCGATGTACCCGCCGGCGCCGGTCACGCACACAGTCTCGCCTGCAACTCCAGCCATGGCTATGGCTCCCCTCCACAGACAGCGCGCGAGCGAGCCGCACTTTCTTCGTATGTACTACTCCCGTCAGGAAGCAGTTAAGAATGCGCAACGGAAGTCGAAAGCTACGGCGTCAGGAAGCAGTTAAGACTGACAGCGAGTTTGGAGGGCGAGAGCGTACGATCGAATCGGCGTCTGTTTAGCAAACTTCGGATGGCCCGTAGATCAGGATCTTTATGTGGCTCTTATCTGAACACGCCCATATATGTAAACTAGTATTTTTTTTCTTCTATTCCTCCCATTGAAAATGATTGACAAAGATTTGTTTTGTTTTTTCGAAAAATAGGGGTTGTCTCCTAGTTCCATTGACATGAAACCAACGAACAACAAAACATATTTATTTCCATACGGATGTATCTAAACATATTTTAATATGTACATACATGTGTATTTTGACAATTTTATGTCAATCATTTCCGACTGGAAGGAGTAGAAAAAACTATACTTTTTACTGGAACTGCAATTCAGCGTATTTGTTCTTTAAGAAAAAAAAACAGGGTATGCGCTGAAGCAACCAAGACAGGAGCATTGTCTTTATGAAGAGAGTAAAACCGTAAGAGCATCTTCAACCAGACCACACTTTTTCATATAGCGGAGAAGCCGGATATGGTTTAGGCATAAAAACATCATCCAACCGGATCCCTCAAATCTAACTCATATGTCCGGACTGTCCGGCATCTATCATATCCTGCCCATATGTGGGGCGGAAATGGACAGACGCGTCCGAATAAGTTCGACACGTTGGATCCGACATGGTGGACCAAACCCAAATCACACTAAATTCGACTGAACCCTCACCTGACCTGCCATCTTCCTTACTTCTGCCATCTTCCGTGTTGTTTCGTCGTCCCCACCGCTCCCCTGCATCCTTGTTGCCGTCCGCACTCCCACCTCACAATTTTCCAGTCTAGATTTCCGTCGGAGAAAAACTCTGCGGCGGTCGCATTTCTTATGAGCATTTCCACCGTCCCCCGCCCCAACTGTGGCCCACATGCGCTCTCCCACGCCTTTCCCGAACGTTCGGTTGTCCGATATGTGGGATTCTACGACGCGCGGCTCATCTCCGCACGCCGCTCTACGGTGCAAGTCACAACCCTCCCGATATCTCCCGCCCACTCCCGGCGCACCATGGTTTTCTAGGACACCAACGATTATGATGTTTCTTTCCCGGGCAACGAGAACAAATCCTCTTCCGATTCCACCGCGCTATGGTTAAGGGTTCTCAAATTTTGAGTTTAATCCAAAAATATGTGATTGGATTTGATTTGACTTGCAGATTGTTATGATTTAGTATTCAATATGTAATTGCAATGTTTGGGGTGTGAAAATCGAGTTGAATCATTGCCTCCATGACAAAATGCTTATTCTGGAAGAGTTGAATTCCACACTCGATTAATTAAAGAAGATCGAAAAATATATAGAGCTAACTCAAGAGATAAACCGGGAGATGGAGTAGGCAATGAAGAATAGCAAAGAAGATAAGAAGAGGATAGAAGAAGATAAGAAGAGAATAGAAGATGAGATGAATTACAGTTGAAAAACAAGATGGAAATGGAATTGCATATTACCAAGGTTTGGGGCTCCATCCGTGGGAAGGCTTGATGAGTGAGGCTTGTGACTCCACTCTTTCCTAAGGTTGCTCCCGTGCTTGGCTAACGAGTCTGGGAACTTCTTTCCAAGGGCCCTAAAATGATTTGATCTCCAGCGAGAGTCTGTGGCCACTTTATTGGCTCCAAGTGTCCCATCTTTGGTATGATGCAATGCGTGATCCGCTTTCAATCAAATGGCAAAATATTTCCTTCATAAGATCAAATATCGAATTTAGCGTGTTCATCCTTATCCTCTCCGGGTACTTGTCTTAGCAGTTGGCACCCTCCTTGTCCTCTCTAGGTACTTGGCCCAACTAGACGCACATGCCTCAGGAGAGAATTCAACAATAGTTAGTTGAAATGAACCGTCCACTAATAGTAAACCAAGTTAAACAATATGCCCATACACAATATGTTTATTATTTCGGGAACACAAACATCCATAAGTAGCAAACAAAGTTAAACAATAGCACCATACACATCATAACAACACAGTTATTGAACTTGCAGCAGTGTTGCTCACGATCACTAAACTTTCTCCCCTGCCGTTAAATTTTGTTTAAGAGAGGGGGGTAACGGCATGGTGCGTCATCCTCAGAATCCTCAAGAAATTTGGCCTCCTGGCAGAACTCAACGGCATCGGCGATCGTGTCCCTCAGTGTTCGGAAGCTCCACCCCAACTTCTCCAGCTTGCCGGAGGTCATCGGCGCCGGGTGATCCATGTCACATATGCTCTCCCTGCCAAACACAGAAACGAATTAGTTTACCTTTAGCCCCACCAACATCCATCTTAATCAATCGTCGTTGGTGAAGTGAAAGCAACAATGAATACATGGCGAATCATAAAGGAATCACAAGTCCTACTCGGCTATGTACGGGTATCCAGGATACATGCTCTTGAGCAAGCCAAGCAGCTCCCGGGCGGTGATGAAGTGAGGCGCGCATATGTGCCGGCCAGCGGCTCCGGGCGCCTCGTAGAGCAGGAGTAGCGCGTCGGCGACGTCACGGACGTCGACGATGTGCCACAGCTTGTCCATTACAAGATCAGGACCTCCTGCACCCACCAAAGTACGTTCAAAACACCCGAATGAATCAAGAGATGGAACACGAAAAAATGCACCACAACTATTATATGTCAGATACGGCTAGCTGATACCTTTGAGGAAGTAGATGAGGAACTGGTTGCTCGCGTTGACGGTCGGCTGGAGCATGGGACCAAACACCAGCGACGGGTTGAGGGTCACCACGTCGAGCCCGGTTTCGCGCCCGTACTCGAGCGCCGCCGCTTCTGCCAAGATCTTGGCAACAGGGTACCAGCTCTGTAGATGCACAGGTGCAAAATGGCATTGTCAAGGTTGGACAGAAAATATTGGATCAATACATGGGACAATACGATGCCTAGTTACCTCAATGCTCCTGCAAAATTCTTCATCTGACCAGGAGCTCTCGTCCTGATCTTTCCTTGAGGCCAGTCTTTTGGGTGGATCTCCACCGCGACCATGGATGACACCACGACCACTCGTTGGACATTGGCAGCAGATGCGGCCTTGAGCACATTGGTGGTGCCACTGACAGCAGGGGCCAACATTTGTAGCTGTGTGTATATATGTTATGCAATATATTTCACATTATTGACATGGTTAGCCTAGTAATTCTTAATTAGGAGTAAGTAGTTTATGCATATACCCGTTTCAAAAAATAAGTAAATTGATGCATATACGTCGAGGCTTGACAGAAAGACCATTTTGGCGAACTGAGTATAGCTCGGTTGGCTAGGTTCCTTGTGGAGAAACTAACACAGTCGGGTTCAGTTTCTAGATTTGGCACGAGTAGCTATATTTATTCTGCATTTATAGGTGATTTTTTCAGTAGTAGGACAAGACACTATTTATTTCAGGAATTAATCGGTGAAATTCTTTCAGTGTCATATGATATGCTTGTCAACAGCGACACACATGTGTGATGACTTATCAACCTCAAAATCTGTCGACTCGGTCTCTCAAAGGTTTCTCGTAAATAATATTTTAAAAATTAATGTTTTTAAGATAATGAGAGAACATCTCTTACAACCCCTCTGCACTGAGGGTATAGATAGACACAACCTAAGAATCGAGAATAAAATCGGAGCAGAAACTATCGATAGTTGTTGGAGAAAATAGCAACTGAGCACAAATATCGAAACGAAAATGGAAATTTATGTAACACAAATGGAAATTACAAGTTTCTCACTAAATTTGAAATAGAAACGAAATTATATTTTCCGGAATATCACCGACCGAAACAAAATTTCGGATGTGTAGGAATTTTGGTTTTGTCGCCAAAGTTGAGAAACTTTGCACGGTATTATAGCCTATTATATAGATCACGATATTTGTATTCCTCGTAGCAATTAAATTTGTTAATTTGGTCATGTTTTCCTAAGGTTCAAGGTTTTTTTGAGTTTAGGTGAAATTTCGATTTGTACCCACGTTTGCCTCATATTTGTTCTATACTACTCACTCCGTTCCTAAAAATAAGATGTTTTAGATCCCTCACATGTTGACTAGGTGCGGATCTAAACGAGTGAACATACACACTAAAACATATATAAATACACGTAGACACATGTGAATGTAGACAAAAGGTAAAACATCTTATATTTATATTTAAGAACGGATGGAGTAGTTTTTAATAGTACTAGGTTCCTTATTTGTGTCTGGAATTCCCGTATTCTTTCTGCTAAAAACATAGAAAAAATACGATAGTACTCAGTCCGTTTCCGCTTTATTCGTCCACACCAAGTATATATGCTACTCCCTCTACAGAAACTGCAAATGACTCCCGAGATACATGGAGCTTGTTCTTAAAAAAAAATCAAAATCTGCACTTTTGAGTTTCCAAAAATCGTGAAAAAAAATTCACAAACATAAAAAAATTCAACTGAAAATTCGTTATATTTGGGCCTACACAAAAAAGACAAATCAGGAACAATTTCAAGTTTTTGAAACTGTCTACTGTTCACCAGCAATTTGTCATTTTTTCCAGCCCACAATACAACGTATTTCAATTTTTAATTTTACACACTTGTAGATCTCGATATTGTCTACATGTGGGAATTTTTTCTCTAATTTTGGAAACTCAAAAGTGGCGATTTCAAAAAAATAATTAAAACGAGCTCCATGTAACTCGGGAGCCATTAGTCCACTCTCACTCCCTCTATTACTAAATATGAAATGTTTTAAAGTTTTTCCAGATTTTTACATATCTAGACACGTTTTACTGTGTATGTTCAGTTGTTCACTCTTATTACGTACTCAGTATGTAATCCAAATTAAAATAGTTAAAACATCTTATAATTAGGAACAGAGGGAGAGTAATTGCTTACCTCTGGATCGGTTAATTTTTCTGAAGGAACAGGAGTGGCAACATGGAAAACTCCCTGGCATCCCGCAATGGCAGCTGCCATGGCATCATAGTCCAGGAGATCAGCTTTGAAAAGCTTGAGGTTGTCAGCAGCTTTATCTAAGCGTCTTAGATGGGAAGTCTTCCTATCACCTGAAATGAGCCGCATACCGTAGAGCACTCACACGCCATGTAGTGTGTCCATTTCGCTAAACCTCCACACACAAAACCGACTTGCAGTGCACATAGGAGGGCACGTACCGAGGTCGCGGACGGTGCCATGGACGGTGTAGCCGCGGGAGAGGAGCAGCTTGACGAGCCACGACCCTATGAACCCGCCGGCGCCGGTCACACACACCGTCTTCCCGCTCCCCACATTTCCCTCGACACGCGTGGGCATGGTCGCACTCACTCTGCCGTGCCAAGCTCCGCTCTTCTTCGCCAGTGCTTGCTAGCACGGCTTTAAGTACAGTTAAGCAGGTCCCCTGTCACCGAGAAGATAAGGGGAAACGAGCAGATGCAATCATGGATATATACACTGGATGCAGCTCCCCTCGCAGAGAATGGAGTAGAAGATGCAGGACCAGCGGTCCTAAGCTAGACGCTGTCACACTGACGCTGTTTGGTCACATCTTAGCTAGGTATGCAGAAGCGAGAGAGCGATGGCAACGGCCACATCTGCAGATGGAGATATATCGCGGTAGACTGCGCCTTCAGGCTTGGGCACGTTCGCAGTGGAAGTAACAGTACGGCCCATATCAGCAGTTGCACTGTTATGTATGACTAGTTGAATGTCCGTGCGTTGCTACGGCTTATTTGTTACTCCTCCGTCCCAAAATAATTGTCTTAGATTTGTCAAAAAGTGGATGTATCTAGACATGAAACAAGTATAGATACATTCACTTTTGGACAACTTTGAAACACTTATTTTTGGGACGGAGGGAGTATATTGCATTTGTTGGACATGTCAATGTAAAATAAAATTAAATCTTTACTATATAAAAGATAACCAGAGAAAACTATGTATCAATATAAAATATAAATATGGCTATACAAATATACATAAAAAGACAATTATCTTCATTGCACCTCTTCATGGGTCTATATTTAAAATTGAATAAATTGGCTTTATATAGCCATTTAAATACAATTTCAAATACTTCACTCATTTCAACCAGTTTACATCACGGTTTAACAACGACTCTTACACGCCAGCCCCTCTTCTGATTACTTGGCGATGTTGTTGCTAATTAATCATACTACACCTTACTTGGTGTATCAATAATCCGTTGTTGGCGTATTTGGTGGTCTTCTATAACCCGAGGCGTCGTTTTTTATACTATCGCGAGCTTGTACATCACCGCCTACTTTTAGAAACAAAGAAAGTATGATTAAAAATAGACATGAAGATCCAAAAAAATCTTAATATAATTGATGGAGTGAAATATTGTGAAAATTGTCCTGTTTTACACAGACGAATAAACCTAGACACTTGTAGCATGACAAGTCCACAATGAACCTAACTACATGCTGATATCTAAGTAAATCATAGACTTCTCTCGGTCAACGATGATGTCTACGCATGCTTCTATTCTTGTAGACAGTGTTGGGCCTCCAAGTGCAGAGGTTTGTAGAACAGCAGCAAGTTTCTCTTAAGCGAATCACCCAAGGTTTATCGAACTCAGGGAGGTAGAGGTCAAAGATATCCCTCTCAAGCAACCCTGCAATTAAGATGCAAGAAGTCTCTTGTGTCCCCAACACACCCAATACACTTGTCAGGTGTATAGGTGCACTAGTTCGGCGAAGAGATAGTGAAATACAAGTAATATGGATGATTATAAGTGGTAATTGCAATCTGAAATAAAAATGGCAGCAAGCAAACATGTAGCAGAACTGGTTGTAAACGGTGTTTCAATGCTTAGAAACAAGGCCTAGGGATCATACTTTCACTAGTGGTCACTCTCAACAATAATAATATAATTGAATACATAGATATTTCCTCTTCACTATGCTACTCTGAATTATTCTCTCGTTGGATAACGAACACCAATCCACTGCGTAGAGCTATAACAGCACACCTTAAAGTCACATTCCACATCTAGGGAACCCCACACTGCCAACTTGAGCGCCCTAAATAGTACTAGACAAACACCGCAATTTTATAGATACATCCAATGCAAATAATAACTCATGATAAGTATTCCTATAATCTTTAGCCTAAGAGCCACACACGGTGCGCACACTGTCAACTTCGCACCGTGGGACAAAGGTGACTCCGGAGTTTACATTAATAAAACCACTCAAGTAGCATATAAGATAATGAAGAGTAACATCTATGGATTCAACTAGATTACAAAGCTCATGATCACATAAAGATCACACCATGGGAGAGAGAGATAAACCACATAGCTACCGGTAGAGCCCTCAGCCCCGAGGGAACTGCTCACACATGGTCATGGTGACGAGGAGGTTGATGGAGAGGTGCAGCCCGGTGTAGAGATGGCGACCCGCGGCAGCAGCCCTCGGCGGCGGCGGCTGCCCTTGGCGGCAACGGGAGCAGCCCTCGGCGGCGGCGGCTGCCCTTGGTGATGGAGATGGCTCCGGGGGCAATTCCCCGTCCCGGCAGGGTGCCGGAACAGAGAGTTCTGTCCTCCGAAACTTGTTCTGGATGGCGGCGGAGCTCGGAGTCGTATTTTGCGAAATCCTTCTGGGGTTAGGGTTTTCTCCACGGGGGCAATTTATGGTCCAAAGGGCGGCTTCAGGGGGTGCACGAGGCAGCCACACAACCCCTCGGCGCGGGTCAGGGTTTTCCTGGCCAAGCCGACTTGTCGGGCCTGCACAGGCCGCATCCGAACTCCGATGGAGGCGAACCTTTTGTATAGATCGTGCGGCGGAAAATTCCCTGCAACTTTCGCGACTAGACTTTTTCCATTTGACGTCGTCTTTAGGCCCGAACGTGACGATCTTTGAAAATAGTTTTCAGACAGATTTCTGGAAAGTCCCAATTTGACTCCAACAAGGTTTCCTTTGCCCAATTTTGATAATTCCTACACATTAAAGTGTAAAACAAGAACATTGTGCACTTTGGCAACTATTAGTAGGTTAGTCCAATAAATGTCATAATATGATATAAAGTGCATATAAAACATGTGGCAATTGATATAAAACATGCATGGAACATAAAAATTATAGATACGTTTGAGACGTATCATCATCCCCAAGCTTAGTTCCTACTCGTCCTCGAGTAGGTAAACGATAAAAAAATAATTTTTGAGGTGACATGCTACCATCATAATCTTGATCAATATATTGTAAGGCACATGTAAATGAATGAAGTGATCCAAGTCAATGGTCTATATTTGCTACCAAATAGATAATGAGTAAACAATGAATCACACAAGCTAAACGTTTTCATGAATAGTACTTTCGAGACAAGCATCAAACAGTTTTGCATAAGTGTTAACTCATAAAGCAATAGTTTCTAATAAAAGGTATTTAATCAACACAAAGGAAGAATTAAGTTTCAGCATTTGCTTCAACTTTCAACATATTTATCTCATGGATATCGTCAACACAAAGTAGTATAACAAGTCCAATACGTAGCATATAACATGTTGTAACAAAGTTGACACTAGTGTTTGCTTGTGGAAGACAGAAAGAATAGGAAAACTGACTCAACATAAAAGTAAAAGAAAGGCCCTTCGCAGAGGGAAGCAGGGATTAAGTCATGTGCTAGAGCTTTTAGGTTTTTGAAAGCATATAGAGATTGCATAAAATATTTGATACTCCTCCCAACCTTGCTAACACAAGCCATGGCTAACCGAATCCTCGGGTGCCTTCCATCAATCACATACCATGGAGGAGTATCTATTTTTGAGAGGTGTTTGTTAATTGTCAACGAATGGTAGCGGGTGAGAACAGTATTCTACCTGTCAAACGGACTTTTAAGAGCGGCTCCCATGAAGGACGTTATTTCTACCAGCAAGGCAGATCATCCCTCTTTCTCTTTGGTTTACACACATGCAGGTATTTCACTGTTTGTCATTGCTTACTGATGAATCAGGGCAAAAGTGTGAAGAGAATTAATGGTTAAAGTTGTAATTAATTGGGACTGGGCACCCCGTTGCCAGCTCTTTTTGCAAAATTAGGATAAGCGGATGTATATGCCACTAGTCCAGGTGTAAAAGTCCATTTGACAATAGAATAAAGAATAACCACACTAATTCCTCATGAGCTAGTAAACATTGACACAAAAGGGAATAATAACATTTTGAATAATTTAAAGGTAGCACATGAAAAATTTACTTGGAGTGGCAAGGAAATACCACATATAGGTAGTTATGGTGGACACAAATGGCATGGATTTTGGCTCAAGGATTTGGATGCACGAGAAGCATTCCCTCTCAGTACAGAGTTTAGGCTAGCAAGGTTTATGTAAGCAAACAAGAATATCAACCCGTACACCAAGTTTTATATGACAAACATATTGCAAACGTTATAAGACTTCATACCGTCTTCCTTGTTAACCAAACCCTGTTATTAGAAAATATCTAGACCTTAGAGATACCACCGATGCAAACCAAATTTTCAACAAGCTTTACGGTAGTTCTTCACTAATAGGCTTAACTCATGTGATGCACAAATTTAATCATGATCTACTTGTTAACTCAAAACAATTGACAAGCATCAAGTTATCCAAATTAGTGATCTACAAGATTATGCAAGTTTTTCCTTATACCAATTACCACATGCAACATTTTCTGAACCAACCAAACACCAATCAATTCATTTCAACAACTCTCCAAACAATATAAGTGAAGCAAGAGAGTACTTTCTACAAAAGAAAGCTAATAGCTCTGACAAGAGATACATGAAAACAAGAGCTAAAAGCTGAACAGCGCTAGATATGAATACTCAACAAATATAAGTGAAGAATAGGAGTATTCTCATGAAAAAGCGGAGCGTGTCTCTCTCCCAATCAAGAATGCTAGGGTCCAGTCAAGCTTTATTGAAAATAAAAGTACAATACTGAAAATAAAAGCACACAGACGCTCCAAGAAAAGCACATATGATGTGAAAGAATTAAAATATAGTTTCACTAGAGATGACCTGATAATTTTGCCGATGAAGAAGGGGATGCCTTGGGCATCCCCAAGCTTAGACGCTTGAGTCTTCTTGAAATATGCTGGGGAGATCCATGGGAGCCTCCCCAAGCTTAAGCTCTTCACTCTTCTGATCCTATTATATCATCTTCTCTCTTGACCCTTGAAAACTTCCGTCACACCAAACTCAAAGCAAATCTCATTAGAGGGTTAGTGCACAATCAAAAACTCACATGTTCTATAAAGACGCAATATGACTTGTTACTTTAAACATTAGCTACTGCCACTGATGTTATGTGAAGCTCTTCCACCCAAAAAAGAATTTCACTCAACACTAGTAAAAGAGAGAATGCAAAATAAAAAGGCATAATCTGTCTAAAACAGAACAGTCCGCAAAGACGAATTTTTTCGAGGCACTTACGACGCTCAGATCGAAAAACTTTGAACTAACGAAAGATGCATACATATCTGAGGATCACGCACAAAAATTTTCAGATTTAAATAATTTTTCTGTGATTTTACAGAAAAAACGGTGAACAGCAGAAATCTGTTCCTGCGCAGAAATCCAAATCTAGCATCATCTTCCTATTAGAGGCCTTACTTGGCACAACAATGCAAGAAAATAAAGATACAAAGGCATTGATACAGAAGTAAACAGCACCTTGACTCAAATAAAATAAAAATAGCAGAAAATAAAAATAATGGGTTGTCTCCCACAAGCGCTTTTCTTTAAAGCCTTTTAGCTAGGCATGATAATTTTGATGATGCTCTCATATGTATAAGAGTTGAATATGAAAGAGCATCAAGAAGCAAATATCAAACACATTTAAGTCTAACCCACTTCCTATGCAAAGGAATCTTGTAAGAAAATAAATCAAAAGCACAAAGTGACTAGCATAGGAAGGCAAAACAAGTGCAACTTCAAAATTTCAACATAAAGAGAGAGACTTAATATTATTGAGATATATGAAACCGTGTCTCCCTCTCTCATAAGGACCAGTAGGTCTTAAAGTACCCAGCAAATAAAAGCAAATCAAGAGAAAGCTCAAAACCTTCATCATAAAGAGAAGTTTAGTAACATGAAGATTTCTATAACCATACTTTCCTCTCTCAAAATAATTTTCAGTGGCATCATGAAAAACTCAACAATATAGCTATCACATAAAGCATTCTTATCATGATCCACATGCATAAAAGTATCATTACTCTCCACATAAGCATAATAATTTATTAGTAATAGTGGGAGTAAAACTATCACAACCATCATTGTAATCATCATAAATTGCAGGCATAGTATAATCATAATAAACTTTATCCTCCATAGTAGGTGGCACCAAAATACCACTATCATTATAATCATCATAAATTGGAGGCAAAGTATCATCAAAGAAAATTTTCTCCTCAAAACTTGGGGGACTAAAAATATCATATTCATCAAAACCAGCTTCCCCAAGCTTAGACTTTTCCATAGCATTAGCAATAATGGTGTTCAAAGAATTTATAGTAATAACATTGCTACCATCATGCAAATAATTTCCATAGGTTTTTTAATTTTCTCTTCAAAAGCATCATGTCCTAACTCAAGATAAATTTCATAGAGCTCTCTAATTTTTTTGTTGTTTTCCATTAAGCCTAACTAGTGAAATAAAAACAAGAAACAAAAAGATATAATTGCAGAATCTAAAGGAAATACCTTCGAGCACTCACACGTCAGCAACAGTGCTAGAAAATAGCTAAGTAGCTGGAGGATGTGAGTACCTTTTACCTTACCTCCCCGGCAACGGCGCCAGAAAATAGCTTGATGTCTACGCACGCTTCTATTCTTGTAGACAGTGTTGGGCCTCCAAGTGCAGAGGTTTGTAGAACAGCAGCAAGTTTCCCTTAAGTGAATCACCCAAGGTTTATCGAACTCAGGGAGGTAGAGGTCAAAGATATCCCTCTCAAGCAACCCTGCAATTAAGATACAAGAAGTCTCTTGTGTCCCCAACACACCCAATACACTTGTCAGGTGTATAGGTGCACTAGTTCGGCGAAGAGATATAAAATACAAGTAATATGGATGATTATAAGTGGTAATTGCAATCTGAAATAAAAATGGCAGCAAGCAAACATGTAGCAGAACTGGTTGTAAACGGTGTTTCAATGCTTAGAAACAAGGCCTAGGGATCATACTTTCACTAGTGGACACTCTCAACAATAATAATATAATTGAATACATAGATATTTCCTCTTCACTATGCTACTCTGAATTATTCTCTCGTTGGATAACGAACACCAATCCACTGCGTAGGGCTATAACAGCACACCTTAAAGTCGCATTCCACATCTAGGGAACCCCACACTGTCAACTTGAGCGCCCTAAATAGTACTAGACAAACACCGCAATTTCATAGAGACATCCAACGCAAATAATAACTCATGATAAGTATTCCTGTATCTTTAGCCTAAGAGCCACACACGGGCGCACACTGTCAACTTCGCACCGTGGGACAAAGGTGACTCCGGAGTTTACATTAATAAAACCACTTGAGTAGCATATAAGATAATGAAGAGTAACATCTATGGATTCAACTAGATTACAAAGCTCATGATCACATAAAGATCACACCATGGGAGAGAGAGATAAACCACATAGCTACCGGTAGAGCCCTCAGCCCCGAGGGAACTACTCACACATGGTCATGGTGACGAGGAGGTTGATGGAGAGGTGCATCCCGGTGTAGAGATGGCGACCCGCGGCAGTAGCCCTCGGCGGCGGCGGCGGCTGCCCTTCGCGGCAACGGGAGCAGCCCTCGGCGGCGGCGGCTGCCCTTGGTGATGGAGATGGCTCTGGGGGCAATTCCCCGTCCCGGCAGGGTACCGGAACAGAGAGTTCTGTCCCCCGAAACTTGTTCTGGATGGCGGCGGAGCTCGGAGTCGTATTTTGCGAAATCCTTCTGGGGTTAGGGTTTTCTCCACGGGGGCAATTTATGGTCCAAAGGGCGGCTTCAGGGGGTGCACGAGGCAGCCACACAACCCCTCGGCGCGGGTCAGGGTTTTCCTGGCCGAGCCGACTTGTCGGGCCTGCACAGGCCGCATCCGAACTCCGATGGAGGCGAACCTTTTGTATAGATCGTGCGGCGGAAAATTCCCTGCAACTTTCGCGACTAGACTTTTTCCATTTGACGTCGTCTTCAGGCCCGAACGTGACGATCTTTGAAAATAGTTTTCAGACAGATTTCTGGAAAGTCCCAATTTGACTCCAACAAGGTTTCCTTTGCCCAATTTTGATAATTCCTACACATTAAAGTGTAAAACAAGAACATTGTGCACTTTGGCAACTATTAGTAGGTTAGTCCAATAAATGTCATAATATGATATAAAGTGCATATAAAACATGTGGCAATTGATATAAAACATGCATGGAACATCAAAAATTATAGATACGTTTGAGATGTATCAAACGGCAAGTAAAAAAAAAGAACTTTTCCTACCTCCCTCCCGTCACTGACTTCCCCCAATCCTCTCTGCCCAACCTCCCACCGCTGTGCTGGATTCCGGCTGACGATCTCGCTCCCGCTCCGGTGATCCCCCCCCTCCTTCATAGCCTCCCGCGTCGAGGCAGCGCCGCTGGCGTTTGGGTGACACAACGCCAACAACCAACGACGAATGCGTGAGGAAGCTCTAAAAGAGGCGGAGCAAGAGGGGCATCAAGTAGGGCGCTGGACCAGCGGTCTTCTCCCCTGACTACTTCATGGCGCTGGTGGTGAACGGCGGCGACGGACGAAGCTGCAGCGACCGGCGATTTGTCCGAGGAGGAGGAGCTAGATCGGCCCGCAGCCGATCCAAACCCTGCCGCCTTGCGCTCCCGTTCGGCGGACAGCACGGGTTCCGGCCGTCGCTCGCCCTTCGGCAGGAGACCCTCGATCTCCGGCGCTCTGGAGCGGCGCCCTCGACCTCCGGCCTCTGGCGCCACGCCCTCGACCTCCAGCCCTCCGGCGCCGCGCCCTCGACCTCCGACCTTCCCAGCGCCGCACCCTCGATCTCGGGCCCTCCGTCGCTCCGAACTCGCACGCGATTGGCACATATCGAGGCAGGCCGCCGCCGCCTTGCAAGGCCATCGTTGCTTCCACCACCGGCGCAAGCAGGTCTGCACTTGCCACATTCTGAGTTTTTCTACAGTTTGTGTGCATTCCTATGTTAAGCTCTTATGTTTGATTTGCCCTCTCTTTTTTTTTGTCATAGAGGTGTGTAATGAGAAAGTGGTTGGTGCGGAAGGCCTTTGATATGATACTCGGTATTTCTTTTAGTGAAAACAGAGATGTAAAGCCTTTTCTTTTCCATTCCTTCGGAGCATGTTTTTGGTAGTTCTCTTTTGATTTCTCATATGAAAGCTTACTGCAGGAGTATGAAGCGTTCTGGGAGAATTATGACAATTTGTTAAAACTCAGTTGCATGGAAGACAAGGAAGAGCACAAGAGAATTGCTACATTGGTCTGGTTCTTTTATTCTCAAGGCAAGGAGGAACTAATTAGCTTGGATGAATATGTGGACAGCATGAAGCCTGAGCAGAAGGCCATTTACTTCATTGCTGGATAGTTTGAGCTGTACAAAAGGAGCTCTTTTCTTGGAGAAGCTGAATGAAAACGGTTCTGAGGTATGTAAAGATGACTCATTTGGTTTAATGTCGTGGATGCATATCTCCTGCCAAATTTCCCATCTAATAGTGGCTTTTCCTACATTTTTGCGTCACCCAGCACAACCAAAGGCAAGCAGACGTTAGATGAAAGCCTAGAAAGCTGAGAGTCTGAACAGAACTGTTCTTTATTATTAACCTCAGCCCAGTACTTACCATGGAGCATCTCAAGCAGACGTTTGGCTCTTTACGCAAATATGCCTAGTTTTGAAAAAAAAGGATGCCAAATAGAAGTCAAGGTAACATTTTAATCTTTGGATGCTATACATGAATTTCTGTCAGAATGATCAGACTGTTTTTGTCTTGTTGTTGTTCACTGCCACGACACATTCCCCGGCTAACAGCCCAGCACTCATCCATGGGTGTTTGATCCAAAGTAGGTAAAACAAAGGATAATGTATGACTTGTGCCCATTACCACCAGAGCTAACTGACAGGACTAACAGCCTCTCGACCAGAAGATTTAGGCCATGATAAATCCTCTTGGCCACATCCCTGCATAGACCCAATATTATAATACTCACCACCATGTGTTTCACATGTAGTCGCACCGGAAGGCGTCATATTTGTGGGTATGCCTACATCACCATTTTTATCCAATCAGTAGTAATACAGAAGGTGACGATGCCTGTGTCTGTTAGTAAACATCACCTTTTTTAGTTGGGGAGTATGGCGGTTCTGTGAGAGCTGATTGCCCAGTGGCATTTCCTGGAGTGTCAAATTCTGGCCAAAAAAATTCATCATATTTATGAGGGGTGCACAATAATGATTTTGACAAGTGCATCATCAGGGATGATCCTAAAGACTGAACGTACCAGGTGACCCCAGAAATGTTGTGTTAGGTGTACTCTTCTTTCCATGCAGATTAGCTGCTGTAATTTTCTTCCGTGCATATCTCTCCCGTTCCCTTTGTCTTTTCAATTCTTTTGGATCAGCTGTTTTTCCTGCGAGTCATTTTTTTTTAATGTATTGCCTGTATAAGAATTGTGCGTCTGTTGGTAAAAAAGAGACGTGCGCCTGGTACGATAGTCAGTACCCATGCTATGTACGGCTCGAACTGGTGTTTGTAGCCCATATCCCTGCATAGACCCAATATTATAATAATCATCACCATCCAAATTCTCCTTGTTAGAAGAGGCAATCATGTTTGTCAGCAATGTGTTGGGTGTTTGACATGTAGTCGGACCGGAAGGCATCAGATTAGTCGGTACGCCTACATCAACATTTTTGTCCAATCAGTAGTATAATATATAAATGACGATGCGATTTTTGTTAGTAAACATCACCTTCTGTAGTTGGGGAGTATGGAAGCAGTGTGATAGCTGATTGACCAGTGGCATTTCCTAGAGTGTGAGAATATGGCATGACCGCACCATAGTATGTATAAGGGGTATAACACCATGGTTTT
This sequence comes from Poa pratensis, assembly GCA_947311845.1. Classification (NCBI taxonomy): domain Eukaryota; kingdom Viridiplantae; phylum Streptophyta; class Magnoliopsida; order Poales; family Poaceae; genus Poa; species Poa pratensis. Next base: position 13,548,884 of record CAMZMU010000083.1, on the reverse strand, counting down.
GATAAGTGCATCACATGAAATGATCCATCAGAATGAATGTACCAGTCGATATGGCAACCGGGGTGTTAGATGTACTATGTTTTCCACTGAGATTAGCTGTTGTAGCTTTCTTCCTAGCATATCTCTCCCGTTCCCTTTGTCGTTTCAGTTCTTTTGGATCAACTATTTGTCCCGCGAGTCAAAATATTGGGGTGTATGTGATGGCCCTTCACGTAGTTACCTGCGTGAAAAGTAAATGAGTTAGGTTGAGACTCCAAGTGCAGAGTGTATGTAGTAGTGGAAGACAGTTTTCCCACGAGGGGTGACTCGAGGGTTTAATATCGAACTCTCGGGGAACCAGTATTTCAGGTGTTATCTCCTTATCCTTCTCTTGAGAACCTGCAACAAAATAAATTGTTTTGTGCCCTCAACCTCACCAAGTGGTTGTCAAGCACAAGGTGTGAGAATGATAATAAAATAAATATGCAAACAGTAGCAAATATGCAATGATGGTAAAATAAATATGCAAGGATGATGGTAGTAATGATAAATGATATTTTTGGGTTTTTCATGATGAATGCAAGATATAAAAGTGTTTTTGTATTTTCAGATTTAATAATGGCAGCAAACAAAAGTGGTGATAAAAGTGTTGGAAAGGTGTTTCTTATGATTAAAAATGGACCGGGGTTCATGGTTTCACAAATGCACTCTCTCTTGATAACGTGGTAGACAATGGAACACTAAAATTAACATGTAAGATGGCAAGACATGGTTTGACAAGTTATTAATAATATGGGCATCACGTCCTAACATAGAGATCTCAAATATAAGTTGTTCTCTCTCTTATGCTCCACCAAGATGCGAACTAAATCATAACACCTTAGTAATTAAGATAAATCAGAGCATAGCAATAAGTTCAATGACATGAAGTTAAAATAAGAACATGCTAGATCTAGTCATGGAGATAGTGGCCAAGGTCACATCCACTCTCCGGTAGCATGGTATTTTTGTTTATCCCTAGTGAGGCAACAAAGTAAGGTAGAAAACCCAAGTGGATCGCAGAACTTTCTCTCACGTTCACTGCACTAGCCACCCCCGTTACTCCAACTAATGCACACGTTCCCCTCACATGCTCTCATAAACATGCTTGATCATGACAAGTAAATAAGCACGGGGTACATAATATGCATCTACTTTCATAACTGAAACAAAACCATTGCAATCTCAAACATGTATTAACTCATAATAAAGATCCACCACAAAGAAATTACATAGATGACCGTAATCATGTTCAGCAGCTCATACGGTACTAATTAGTGAAGCTCATAGAGAGGAGAGATACATAAGTTACTTCCACAAACCCATAGTCCAGGGGTGGACTACTCCCTCTTCATCATGGTGTCGGTGGAGATGTTGTTGGAGGGGAAGGAGACCACACCGGCAGCGCCCCGTCGGAGTTTTCCCCCTTCAATCTTCAGCTCCAGGTCTCTGTTTCGTGGTTTCTCTGTTTTGGCGGCGCTCTTTTTCGCGAAAGCCCTGGGGGGTCTATATATAGTCGTTTTTAGGTCAAGACGAAGCTTCGGGAAGAAAGATCGACGACAGCGGAGGCCCGAGGGCCAACTTGGTGGGTCCCACGCGGTCAGGGAATCTGGCCGCGTGGGCCCACCCCTTTTGGCCTTCTGGTCTTCGTTTCTTCGATTCCTTTGCGCCCACGTTTCGTTCCTTCCAAAAAAGTGATCCCCGTAAAGTTTCAGGTCATTTGGACGTCGTTTGGGTCCGTGAAACATCAAAATATAGAAAAAGGGGTTTTCTGACAGCGCATGGTTAATTCCAGAAAAATGGGGAAGTTGTTAATTATCCTCAAAACTCAATATAAATCATGAATATAACCCTTATATGATGCAAATAACATGGAATAACATGTAATAAAATGTAAAGTTCATGTATGCATTTTACATGCATCAGTATGGCAGTTGTGTGAGAGCTGATTGACCAGTGGCATTTCGTGGAGTGTAAGAATATGGCATGACCACACCATAGTATGTATTAGGGGTGCATCACCATGGTTTTGATACGTGCATCACATGAAATGATCCATCAGAATGAACGTACCAGTCAATATAGTAACCGGGGTGTTAAATGTACTCTGTTCTCCATTGAGATTAGCTGCTGTAGCTTTCTTCCGTGCATATCTCTCCCATTCCCTTTGTCGTTTCAGTTCTTTTGGATCAGCTATTTGTCTTGCGATTCAAAAATATGTGATAGCAACACAAAAAAGTAAGTACGAGGCGGTGCACTGCTTAATTGAAGAGGCACTACATTCTTAATGGACTGAGTTTGGTGTTTCTAATGTAGTCACACCTAAGGGCGTGAAAATTGTGGGTATGCCAACATCACCACCTGTAGTTGGGGTGAATGGCAGTTGGATGATAGCTGACTGAACAGTGGCATTACCTGGAGTGTGAAATCCCGTCATTATGTTTTTTTATATCTGCATACTATGGCATGGTTTCAAGAATGCACGTACCAGGTGACTGTGCAACTTTATTCCGTGCATATCTTTCCTGTTCCCTTTGTCTCTTCAATTCTTTTGCATCTGCTGTTTGTATGAATTATAATTTTTTTTAGAATGTACAGTCATCGAAGTAGTTAGGCAGTACTGATATCTTTACCTGAATTGGTGCTGTTTGTTATGTCTTGGAATGGAGCTCGTGACGCAGTAGGCTTTTCTGGTGCCATATTCTCCAGAATGATTTTACTCTCTGTTATCAAGCCACCATGGTGCACAATGTCAGTCTGAAACTAATTCAGCTATGCCCATGGAGATATCTTTACCCGATAAAGTGTTTTCCCTTTCAGACATCTCACCTTGTCCGTGTCATTCCATGGCAGGAGTCGAAGCAGGCTGAAGCGAGTATTCCCTGATGGCAACGTCGCCGGAATGTAGCCGGCGTGGCGGAATGGACTCCGGCGTAGTAGAAACCAGGTTGCCCAGGCTGAATGCGAGTATTGAAGATTGTTTGATTGATTGCGGTATGGTAGTTTTTTGGAATTGATTGCACGAAGCAGTCGTTCTGGGAAGGCGCGGTCTCGGAATGGAAACGCTTTTTTGGAATTGATTGCACGGAGCAGTCTTTCTGGTAGTTTTTTGGCAAGTAATTGATTTTTTGATTCGTTGATTGATTCGTGCACTGGGAAAAGGAAGGAGCTCCGCATTGTTGCACAGTTGGGCCGGCCCATGTGTAGTCGATAGCAGTTATTAGCGGCAGGCAGAATCGGGAGGCAGAATTTTCTGCCGGCTTATGTACGTACCAACTGCCATTTAATAGTAAAGATAGTGGCTCGGGGTATGAATGCTAAACATTATTTTTGCCATAGTTAGTGTCCCACATTATTAGCAAATTTTCAAGTAGGGAAACTTGTGTGTCCCTTCCCTTGTAATGTACTTACTCGTGCCTGATTGAGTTTTTCGCCATCAGTAAACTGGAAACCTTTTTCCTTCTTTTATTCTTGTTGAGTACACAAGAAAAAAAACTTGCCCAGTTGACCCCAGCAAAATGTTGCTAACACATGCCACGTCGGGTGGGATCGATCGATGGTACATATAGCAAGAGAACGAATCAAGGAAGGGTTTGTTTTGCAAGTATGAAAAAGATTTTGCAAGGATTCAGTATTAGTGTAATGGAATTTTCTGAATTCCAAACAGTGGGTGACGAAATCTGTTGCATTTACGTGATTTGTTTTTAGATAATCAGGTCCCGGTTCCGATTCATTCAAAATTAAACCAACATTGTCTGCCCATAGAGGTTTTCTGGACTACATAAGTAACTATCAGACTTAAAAGTGAACAAAAACACAACCATCCCTCGGCAAGAGTTGGCACACTACATGATCCACACCGCGGTGACCCAGCACACCACTGTGTGGTGTAGTAAGAGTCGTTGATATAACATTCATGAAACATCTCGAGGCCAGAGGCTTTCCTCCCAGATGGTGCAAATGGTTCCGAGACATTCTCGCAACTGGAAACACCGTTATCCTCCTCAAATAGCAAAATAAGTTGACAATATGTGCGTACAAAATTTATTTATTATCTCATAGCAACACAAACATACTCCATTCATTCCGAAATAAGTGTCACGGTTTTAATTTAAATTTGAACTAAAACCACGACACCCCTATTTTGAAACGGAAGGAATATATAAATTACAAACCAAGTTAAACAATATACCTATACATAATTTATTTACTATCTTGTAGCAATCGCACGGTATTAAACTAGCAGCAATAATAGAGCAGCAACAGGGTATTGCGCGCGACCACTAAACTTCTCTCCTGCTTCTAAATTTTGTTGAAAAGAGGGGGGGAAACGGCATGGCGTGTTCTCCTCCGTGTCCTCAAGAAACCCGGCCTCCCGACAGAACTCGACGGTGTCCGTGATGGTGTCCCTCAGCGTCCGGCAGCTCCATCCCAACTTCTCGAGCTTGGCGGAGGTCATCGGGGCAGGGTGATCCATGTCACATATGCTCTCCCTGACGAACACACAAGAATTAATTGACCGTTAGCCTCAGCAATAGCATCCATCTCAATCTCATCATCGTTGCTGAACTGAAAACAACAATGAATGTATGCTAAATCATCAGAGGATCACAATTCCTACTCGGCTATGTACGGGTACCCAGGGTACATGCTCTTGAGTAAGCCAAGCAGTTCCCGGGTGGTGATGATGTGCGGCGCGCAGATGTGCCGGCCGGTGGCTCCGGGCGCCTCGTAGAGCACACGCAGCGCATCGGCGACGTCACGGACGTCGACGATGTGCCACAGCTTGTTCGTTATCAGATCAGGACCTCCTGCAAGTGCCAACGCGTGAATGAATAAGGAGATGGAGCAGGGAAGAATGCACCGCCATTGTTATGGCTGATGCATGTCAGATACGGCGCAGCTAGCTAAAACCTTTGAGGAAGTAGATGAGGAACTGGTTGCTCGCGTTGACGGTCGGCTGAAGCATGGGACCAAACACCAGCGCCGGGTTGAAAGTCACGACATCGAGCCCGGTGTCACGTCCATACTCGAGTGCCGCCGCTTCTGCCGCGATCTTCGCAACAGGGTACCAGCTCTGCAGATGCACGTACGCACGGTGCATAATTGCGTTGTTAAGGTTGGAGAAAAAATATACTGGGTCTATACATGGGACAGTACCGGTGTCTAGTTACCTCAATGCTCCTGCAAAACTCTGTGTCTGACCAGCAGTTCTCGTCCCTGATCTTGCCATGAGGCCAGTCTTTCGGGTGGATCTCGACGGCGACTATGGATGACACCACCACCACTCGCTGGACATTTGCGGCAGATGCTTCCTTGAGCACATTGGTGGTGCCGGTGACAGCAGGGCCCAACATTTGTAGCTGTGTGTATGTTACACAATATATTTCACATTATTATTATGTTTAGCGTACTAATTCTTGATCCAGAGCAGTAATTGATGCATATAACTCAGGATTGACAGAAGAAATCTAATGAAATTTGTGTTTTTTCTTAGATAATGGAAGGGAACAAAACTCAGCCTCCTCTAGGGTACAAATAGAGTAATAGACACATCCCAAATACTGGCGATGAAATCAGAGAGGAAACTTTTTTGTTTGTTCCAGGAAGATATGGAAATGAAGTGCACATATGAAAACAGAAATGAAAATTTACGAAACGGAGAAGGAAGGGGAATGTTTCTTACAAAAACAAAAACGGAAACGAAAAGTCATTTTATGGAAGCAGAATGTCCGTATCCGCATGTGCATAAATTGTGTTTATCTCTCGAATCCTTCCCCTGTTCCCTGACCATCTTTGTCAAACCCTTATTTTGTTGTCAAACTTGAAAAGTTCAGCACAATATACCTTATTGTATGTCCATGATACTCATAATATAAGTGGTCATCTTAGCAATTTAATTTGTTTTTTGGCTGTGTTTTCATGTATAGTTCATGTTTTTTAGTTCGTGCGTTTTTTATCCATATATTTGACCGGCACCGTATTCACTCATTCTGCTAATATTTGCTTCATATTTTTTCTGGGATTTCTGTGGAAACGACAAGTGTGCGCTTTTTATACATATATTTGACTGGCACCGTATTCACTCATTCTGCTAATATTTGCTTCATATTGTTTCTGGGATTTCTACGGAAACGACAAATGGAGTCCGAGCTACATGAAACCCTTTATTTTGAAAACCATATTTAGAAGTTTTAAAAACATCTGAAAAAAATCCTGGACGTCGACAATGTTATATATTATCAACATGCAAAATCTTAAATCAATTTTTTTTGATATTCCGGTCTACACAAAAATAACAAAATCTGACAGATTTGGAAAACTTAAAATTTTGCAATCTTCACTACTTTCAAATGTCAGACTTTGTCATTTTTGTACAGCCCAAAATACATGATATCTCTAGTCGAGATTTTACACGTTGATAGAATACAACATTGTCGATATCCAGCATTTTTTCCGATTTTTTGTTACTTTAAAATATGATTTTGAATTTTTTTAAATAAAGGGCTCCACGTAGCTCAGCCTCCATTTGTCCACTATCTGATTTCTGCATTTTTTCCGCTAGCAAAATATACAACCGCTCCGTTCTGTCTGTTTCCACTATGTTTTCAGCCATACAAATTATGGTAGCTGCTTACCTTTGGATCGGTAACTTTTTCTGAAGGAACAGGATCGGAGTAGCGACATGGAAAACCCCCTGGCATCCCGCAATGGCAATTGCCATTGAGTCGTAGTCCAGGAGATCAGCCTTGAAAAGCTTGAGGTTGTCGGCAGCATTATCTAAGCGCCTTAGAAAGGAAGTCTTCCTATCATCTGAAACCAATGTCACGAAAATGACACTTGCATGAACGCCCCATGGTGGTACACATGCACTTGCTTCGAGTGTGCACATATATGAATCTCTCAAGGGTAGGCTATATATAGGCACGTACCGTTGTCGCGGATGGTGCCGTGGACGGTGTAGCCGCGGGAGAGGAGCAGCTTGACGAGCCACGCCCCTATGAACCCGCCGGCGCCGGTCACACACACCGTCTTCCCGCTCACCAGATTTCCCTCGGTGGGCGTGGGCATGTTCGCACTCGCTCTGCTCCTGCCAAGCTCCGCTCTTCTTGGTCAGTTCTTCCTCGCACGGCCTTAAGTAGAAGCAGCTCAGGTCCCCTCTCAGGCTCTCACCGAGAAGAGAAGGGGAAACGAGCAGATGCAATCATGCATACATACAGTGGAATAGTGGATGCAGTCACCTTGCGAAAAATGGGGATGGAAGATGCAGGAGCAGCGGTCCCATATAGCTAGACGCTATCCCTGACGCTGTTCTGACTGTCGGAGTTAAGCCTCCAGAGTCCAGAAACTAGTAGATCACGATCGCGACGACCGGGTGAGCAGCTGAAGTCTTCGCCTTAGGGTTTTAGCACGTTCGTTGTGCCAGTAATAGCCCGGCCCGCATCTGCAGCTGGAGTGTGATGTGTGATATTTACTGACAAGGGGTGTGGACGAGCGAGACATTGTCGCGGCCGACGCTGTTTGGTCATATTTCTGTAGAAAATGGGACCTGCCCTGTGTATCAATCTATGAACAGAGCAGTGTTCAAAGTATTGCAGCTAAGCGATCACAAATGGTGAAAACAAAATCAACCAGCGAAATAGATCTAACAAGAATCACTTATGCATTGCGTAATCTACCAGTGGACTGCAAATCGCCCCGGTTGAAAATATCCTGAGCAAACCATCTCCACTCAGAATTCATACCCTCCGGCCGGTCCGTAGGAAGAAGGTAAGACCACAACGGATTGAATAAATGGCATCGTGAATATGCTGCAAAAAATTGTGCAACTCCGGTCTTGTTGGAACAGAAACTGAAACTCCTACACAACGACCGACAAAAAACTGAAACTCTCACACTGAACTGAGATTTTGTACCTTTGTGATGTTGGTTGATGGTGATAAATATGGATTATCCAGTGAAAGACAAGCAAAAAGACATGAGATGAAAAAATGTTGAATAGTCTACTTGGAGTCACATAAACAATTCTTTTACACCCATTCCACCTTCTCCAAGCAAGGTTTAAAAACAATACTCCCTCCGTTCGCAAAAGAATGTCACAAAAATGAACTATAGATAGACCATTTTTGTGACATCCTTTTCCGAACGGAGGGAATACATTTTTATTAAGAAATCACATACATCTTAATGTTCATTGTATTTTATTTTCTAAATGTTTCACAAAAACATATACTCCTGCAGGTTGGATTCAACCCCCCCCCCCCCCCCCCCCTTTTTACTGTAAAATCTGGGGAGGAGGGGGGCGTGCTCGATGAATCGCGACTGTGGTGGACGAGATCCTGCAGGTTGGCCGCCTCTGGCGCGGGGACTCGATCTTGGATTCAACCAGGAGCAGCGCCGCCCCCTCAGTTGTCGTGAGCTCGCTCAGCTTCGCCCCCTCACGCTTGCTGTTTTCACGCCGCGAGAAAAAAAAAGGAGAAGCATCGGGCGAAACTATTTGCGTCTGGCGCCAAGGATTTGCTAGCCCAACCGTCGATCGGCCAGGATTTTGACTCTGGCGTTGGCAGATAAGCGCCCCATTGTGGATGCTCTAATACGCAACTATTCGTAACCAAGGAAGGGAGAAAAAGACCAACAGACAACCAACTCACTCTTCGGCGGTAGCGTGACTGACGCGGCGGTGGAGGTGGAGGTGGCGATGGCGGCGAACCTGTCGCCGTCCGCCGGCAGCAGCAGCGGGCGCTGCACGATGACAAGCGTCTGCGTGAGGCAGCCGGACCAGACCCCGCCCAGCACGCTCCTCCCACTCCCACTCCCCACTCCCCACTCCCCACTCCGACTCCATCCCCTTCTTCTTCTTCGTATCAGTCTCGTGTTTGTCCATGAATCCGATTCCAACTACAATCTGAGTCCTAGACCTAACCCCTCCTCTCTCCCCAATAAGTAGCACCACTACTAATCCTAGATACGACCGAGTACACTGCCCTGTGTGAGATGTCGCTCAAAGGCTATGACGAAGCCTCGTTGCTTCCGCCGGTCGCGGATGATGCGGCGGCGGCGGCGACAAAGTGGGACTGGGGAGAAGTCCTCCTCGACAGCACCGCTTACATGGTCAATGAGAAGAACCATACTTCGGCCCGCTGTCGATTCAGGAGGAACGTCCTGGACAAGAGGGAGGTGGAGATGCGGGTCAGCTTGCGCTTGGCCCCGCCGCCTCTCGTCTCCTACTTCAGCTGCCACGCCCACTACACCGACGACGACCAAGGAGAAGGAGAAGAAGACACCCGCTTGTTCTTCAATGAGCCTACCATGTTTGCCATGGAGGGTGACCTTGCACTCATCACCCTCTGCCACGGTACAGTCCATCCCTCCCCCATGAACAAGAACAAGAGCTACTATGAATACTTGGTGTACCAGGCAGGGGAGGCGGAACTCACCCGGCTCCCGCACCCCGCCCCCGAGATGTTGCCAACTGAGGGATCCCACTGCTTCGGTTCCAGGGCGATTGGTCTTGTGCCTTACAGCAGCAGCAGCAAAATTTCCACCCATACTCACTCCCCAAAAATTTCCCTCACACCCCCCACCCCCATCCTCAGCCCTACCGTCCCCCAAAGCTTCCCCTTCACTCCCCCCCCCCTCAATCCTCAGCCCCTCCGTCACCGGCGCTTCTCAGGGTGATGATGCCTGTGATGCCTACAAAATCGCAGCGCTTGGCAAGGACTTCTTCCACGACTCTGCCTACGGCCCATACTACCTTTGCATCTACGACTCCAAGTCCAAGGCCAGGACCCGCAAGCCAGATGCCATTCCACAGTCGGCACTGCCGCCATCCAACTTTATCTCCGACACGGCCATCACCATCGGTGGCGGCATCGTGGGCTGGGTCGACCTCTGGAGTGGAATGCTCCTCTCCGACGTCCTAGCCGCCGACCACACGCCCTTCCACCTGTTCCACTATGTTCCCCTTCCCAAGCCGAGGCAGCCGGCAAATTGGCTCCCTCTTGTCGTCGACATTGCATCCTACTTTCGGGACATTGTCCTTGTCAAACACACTGGCATCATCAGGTTCGTTGACCTTCAGGTCCACGCCGAACCCGACCCTTGCTCAGAAACCCCTTGTGGCTGGACGGTGGTCACATGGACCTTGGAGGGGCTCCGTAGGGATTCGGAAACCCCCCAGCTGGGTGGTGATATTTGTTTCCGGCAGGAGCGCGAAGTCCACTCTAGTGACATTGAAGACTACAATTTGCCCCATCTCTCTTTGTTTCCAACCCCATTCTCAGCTCCCACAGTGATGGCATCTTGTACCTCAGGACCAATGCCAGCAGTACAACCGACAGGGACTCACGAGTGATCGCTGTTGACATAAGTAAGAAGAAGCTGTTGAAGGTGGGTGAATTCGATATGCGAAGACCCAACGCCTACAGGCGCTCTACCATCTCCAGCTATCTCAAGCCCCCAGGTACCGTACCACAGCCTCCCTGTTTTTAATGATAAATATACTACGTCGATATATGCCTTGCTCAAATTCATTCGAGATGTAGACCATGACATTGTAGTTTTATCATCTGAGGTCAATCAATAATGCTAGACCTACGGGAAATCTCTTACGGGCAAAAAAAACTACGGGCTGACGTGGAAGCCACGATACTAGTCTCCTTCCTCCCGAGAAACCATCCGCCGCCCTCCCCTAGCAAAAGGGCATGTCCAATCTTGGAACTTCCCGTCCCTTCTCTCTCTGCTACGGGACGACGGCGAGTCGAACTCGTACACCTGCAGCAGCACGAGCTGAGAACGTTGGCGGGTCGCCGGCGTGGGCCAGCTTGCTCGTCTTGGTCCATCCGCCGGGCATCTGTGCCGCGGGCGTCATGCTCTCCTGCACTGCAGCAGCTAGTGCGCCGTCGCTGTCGTGAACAACGTCGACCCATGCAATCGACACCTGCCCGATGGCATCGGCAACGTCGGCGGTCGCCGACGGCGGAGAAGGCTCGAGCAAGAGCGTGTCACGCTGGTGCTCCCAATTCCCCTTCGGGACGGCCGGCATGGCGACACCGGGCGCCGCCCTTCCAAGATTTGCGGTAGCAGTTTCCTCAATTTCTCAAGGGGGGGAGATTAATGAGGTGGCTTCCACGTGGGACTTCCACGTCAGTGCGTAAGATTTTTCCGTAGGATTTGCCCGTATGTGTAGCATTACTGGAGGTCAATCTGGTGGTTAATAAAACACAGGTAACAGGTAGTTATGTGACTTCAAAGCCGAAACCTTAACTTGGTGACCACAATTTTTCCTGTTACTACTACTTTCTAGAACTAGAAATTGTTGGTCTAGACTCTTATCACCTTTGTTAGTTGTGATTCTAAATGATAAGCGCAAGGGTTTCTTTCTCACACCAAAAATCTCCTCTTTTTTGTGCAGTTTCAAAGGAGGATATGAAACGACGAGGCCCGGTGTCTCTGGAATCCTCCTCCCGCAAGAAGCCGCAGCAGCAGCCTGCCATCACTAACCCAGCTGAAGGAGCAGAGGTTGATGTCGGGGATGCCATGGACTTACAGTAGTTGATCTTTCAGGGTATGAGTGCCTTCAGAGGCCCATACCACCATCATTATGGTTTATTTTTTAAACCATGCCATCCCACCACCAGCGAAGTACCCAAGCGGTCTTGGGGGATCGAGAGTATCTGCTTCTGCTTTCTTGTTAACTAGTGAATCATTATTTATATTTATTAAGGTTCTAGAAGATTCAGCAGGCATGTATGATGGATGTCTGAGTCTAGGAGACAGATTATTAATATTTAGAGCTTCTGCCTGTTTTCTCTACCAATTGCGTTATCATTACTAGTCATGTACAACCATCAGTCCATGGTTTGTAATCCTTTTACTTCTGTTGTTGACTTCTTTTTATTATATAAGGTTATTATGAATGAGTCGGTGGATTTTTTAGGTGTGTTTTGTCCTTAATATTTCAACTAGTTGTTCCCGGAGCTGTATATGTGTCTAAATACAACACCGTGAAGTGTCCACGGTGTTATGCTTCTTGTCAACACAAAGATGGCATGACTGTCTGATTATTTTACTGGTTATTCACGCATAGAAATTATTGATTGTGCATTGTCGAGTTCATGCATGCTAAAAGTTGGGGAATTTAAATTTTAATCTTAACAAGCCATTATTTGCATTTGACTGTGTGTTTATTTTGTTGTTTGTGCCAAATTTTGGAAAAAGTTTAAATCTTGACACAGTACGAACCTAGTTGCTACCTTTGTTAAACATTACTGAGGTATTAATCTCTGGTGTTTGAGTGGGATTTTGAGTGGTTTTAAGAGTTAGGTGTTGTATTGTAAACCGAAAAGTCAAAAAGGGTTGTAACTTATACTTCACCCACAATCCAGGGGGTAACGGGGACTTTTGAGGTAACGAGGGCTTATGTCTTGCAATTTAGACCAATCTCAACATCCATCGCCGTTTACTTACAGAATCACAAATAGAGTATGATCAAAACACACACGGGAAATGCAATTGCTCATTGGAAGATTAGTCCAAACAAGTGCACACACGTACAAGCTGCATCAGCATCCATCCTGAATGGCCAGCGGATGAGCCGGAACATGGGACCTGGCCCTCTCCTTACTCTTGCCAAACACGCTCGTTGATGTTTCAAGCAAAATCAGAATCAATGGCCCAGTGGTGTCCGATTCATTCCTGGACAGGCGGCATACGAAGTAAGAAGGGAAGCCGGCAAGGCTCGCCATCTGAAGCCTGAAGTAGGCCTGCTTCCTCATAGGAGTCGACACTATCTACCAGCATCTCCTCCAGCTTCCTTGTCTCCACCCCAGATTCTTCAGTTTGTCCGAAGTCATTGCGAGCTTACAACCCACATCAACCATCCTGCCAGCAAAAGAAATTTGTCAAAATTCCTCTCTAAGTCATAATCCCAACCCACTATCTAACTCCAAATCGAGCTATGGTGTGGCGTGGTACAATGACACTTACTTGTCTGCAAAACTGTAGTTAGGGTACATGCCCTTCAAAATTTGAAGCAAATCTTTGATGTCCCTTTGGTCTAATGAGCATATGTATATCTCGGATGGCCCTGCCTTGTTGTATAACAGGATTAATGCATCTGCGACGTCGTGAACATCTACTATGGGCCAGAAGTTGTTGTTCATCGTGTCAGGTCCCCCTGCATTCATTCAAACAGATGAAATTACAGTAAACGAGGTACTCATTTTCAAAACTTTTTTGGGCTGCTATACGTGTGTGTTACGATTTACAAGTTGCAACAGCGATAGCAGGTTAAAAAACAGGAACAGCTAGGTTGCAATGCCATTATCCCGCTCACTCAACGATTATATATCTTGGTGATAAATGCCAAGAAAGGAAGAACCGAAGAGTGAAACCTTTTATGATGTAGAGGAGGACCTTGCTGCTAGCATTGAGCGCCACATGCTGCAACAGAGGGCCGAAGATCAGACCGGGGCAAAATGTGGCGACGTGTAGTCCGTTTTTCTGGCCGTACTCTAGGGTCATCTCTTCAGCTTCAGTCTTGGCGAGAGAATACCAGCTCTGCCCAACACAAACAAGCATATGTTAGTCCTCTGTTTCGGTCAGTAATTCTGAAGATGTTACTATTTTTTGCGTCATTTATATATTTGGAAACTTGGTCCATGTAACTGTCTAGCTCGGTGCTAACCTCATTATCCTTGCAGAACTGTTTGTCTGACCAGCATCTCTCATCTTTGATTTTATTTTCAGGCCAGTCCGGGTTAAAGCAAAGAGCGGCGGCGGACGAGACCAGAACGAGTTTCTTAACGCCGGTAGCAGAGCAAGCCTTGAGCACATTCACGGTGCCGTTGAAAGTAGGATCCATCATCTCTTTCTGCACAATAGTGCAAGTTTATCAGTAAGAGCACATGGATTGATTTCTTAATGAAAATATAAGCACAGCATACTACCATTACATGTGCAATGTTTACAAAATTTTAAAATTTTATCCTATGTAATTATTCCACATATAGGACATGAAACAAGAAAAATGTGCCAGACATTTTTCTGTAAGGAAAAATAAGTTCTTACAAAAAATGCACCTTAACATCAGTGACTAGTAGCTCTCGTAATTCAACCATGAGCTCAACAGATTCTTGGTCCTTTTTATTTTTTCAGTCTCAAAAGGAAAACATCTGCAGAGTATTTCAGATCGATCTGCTTGAGTAATAAGGAGTAGTCACTCTACTTGGAAGCTAGAACTAGCTCTCACGAAACTCTAGTCTGTCAAGAGAACTAGTCCAAGACTCAGGATCAGCTATATATATCAGCCTCAAGCGAATGTACATGCACTTGCCTCGGGATCAACTATCTTTTGATCGGGCGCGGGAGCGGCGACGTGGAAGACGCCCTCACAGCCGGCGAACGCGGCCGTCACGGTGTCGTAGTCGAGCATGTCGGCCTTGAACAGCCGCAGATTCTCCGGGGCTCCGTCCAGCTGCGGCAGGCACGTGTTCTTCGGATGACCTTGAAGATGCAGAAATCGTTAAGCAGGAACCGTGTCTGTCAGTGGTGTGGACAGTTAGTAGTGGTCTCATACGTGGATCGCGAACGGTGGCGTGCACGGCGTAGCCGCGGGAGAGGAGCAGCTTGACAAGCCACGACCCTATGAACCCGCCCCCTCCGGTCACGCACACGCACGGCGGCGACGACTCCATCTCCGGCTGGCGGGGGCTGCCCGGCTGAGAGAAAGGAATTCGAGTGAGTAAGCACAGCTCGCACCTGGCTCGATCGCTCCTCCGAGTGCCGATTTAGAAGAGTATCAGCGAGTGAAGGGCGACGACTCCGCAGCATCACGCAACTTGCGATCCTCCATCGAGAGCCGAGATCTTGTCGACGTGAGAATTAAACTACAACGTTCGATAGGCCCATCAGAGCCCACAAACAAACACTGAACGTAGACGATATAAACATGGGAGGAGCTGATGTCTGTGGATGCAATGGAAGAAAGAGCTCATAAGTCGAGAACTGGTCCCTTGATGTTGTGATACTCCGCATGGTGACACCACATCTTACAAGAGTTACACCATGAAAAACGGAGCATCGCCACTACGGTTCGTTCACTGATCACCAGCCAGACGGAAGAGATGGGAAGCCGGCAAGGACGCCCAGCTGAATCCTGCATAAGGCCGCCTTCTCGTAGCATTCCACACTGTCCATCAGCGTCTCTTCGAGCTTCCGCGGCTCCCATCCCAGATTTCTCAGCTTCTGCAACGTTATCGGGGCTTTGCGATCCACGTCGACAATGCTGCAAAAGCAGAAGGGCTTCTTGAGACCGTGTAGAGAGCAGAGTGATTAGTGTGCACTTCAGGTTCTGACAGGGTGGGCGGGAGGATACCTACTTGATCACATAGCTGTACTTTGGGTACATCTTCTTCAGCAGGTCCACCAAATCCTTTGTGCAGATGTTATTCGGCGCGCAAATGTATCTCTCGGATGATTCCGCCTTCTCGTACACCAGAAGTAAGGCGTCAGCCACATCACGGACGTCTACCATATGCCACAGCTTGTTGTTCATCACGTCAGGACCTCCTGTGATACGATGATCCGGTTAACGGAGTTTTAGTACAGTCTGGCAAGCCCATTTCTTAGCTCCTGACAGAAAGAACGAGACAGGAGAACACGCCTTTTTCAGGACTACTCATTTTCCAAAAGCTTCGATAACACGCAAATGTGCTGCTTCTTGTTAAGGCCCATGAGGCCCATGTAGGCCGGCCCATGCCATTCTATATATGGAAGATACGTCCTCAGCTGGACTGCATCGGCTCGAACTCCTTCTCCCAGGTTCGTAACTTGGTATCAGAGCAGGTTAGGGTTCCATCCCAGCCGCCGTCGCGCTCCTCCCGGCCGCCGTCGCGGCCACCATCCCGGCCGCCGTCGCGGCTCCTCCCGGCCGCCGTCGCGGCCACCATCCCGGCCGCCGTCGTGGCCACCATCTCAAGCAGCCGTCGCGGCCCCTCCAGGTCTTGATCCGCTGCCTCCGATCCACCTCCAGATTGCTGCCGCTGCTGCTACTTCACAGCCACGGTCCTCCAGCTCCCTCCTGCCCTCTTCAACACGTCGCTGCCAGAAGGTATCAATTGTGCATCATGTCGGTCAATGCTATTGCTGTCAACATGTTCTTGATGGTCAGAACTATCCAGAGTGGGCTTTTTGTGTTGAAACTGCCTTGCGGGGTCATGGATTATTGTCTCACTTGATTGAAACTCCTCCTGTTCTTAGCAATGACCGTAGTAATGCTACTGAAATTAAAACATGGCAGATTAATGATGGAAAAGTAATGGCTGCCATTGTCAATAGCATCAAACAGTCCATGATTATGAGCTTGTCCAAGTTTAAAACTGCTAAGAGCATTTGGTCGTATTTGAAGGAACGCTTTGTTCAGGATAGTGGTGCTCTCTTACACACTCTCATGCAGCAAACTCATGTCATTGAGCAGAATGACATGTCTATTGATGAGTATTATTCTGCTTTTGATCGTCTGATGGGTGCTTTGACCTCCATGGTGCCTGAATGTACTGCTGATCCTTGTCCAGCGCATGCATTCATTGAGAAGTTCCTCACATACAGATTTGTTATGGGAGTTCGGACTGAATATGACTCTCTTCGTGCACGATTGCTTCATAGTTCTGATAGTCTCACCATGGCGAAGGCGTTGTCTGATTTACTTGCTGAAGAGACTCGCCTCAAGTCCTTGTCTTCTGCTGCTGGTTTGGGTTCTCACAGTGTCTTGGCTGCTGCTCAGAAGCCCCATGCAGCAAGGACTACCTTTTCAGAGCTATGCGAGTATTGCAAGAAGCCTGGTCATAGGTCAGAAAATTGCTTTGGTAAATTCCCAGAGAAGTTGGCTGATTTTCGTGCTCGTCGTGCTGCACGTGGTCGTGGTACCGGATCTGCACCTAGAGGCTCAGTGGCTGCTGCTGCTACTTCACCTGCTGCTACTTCATCACCAGCTTGGGTTCTTGACTCTGGGCATCCTTTCACGTAACGTCTGATCAGTCACAGTTAGCTTCTTCTAAGCCAATCCTCGACGGTGCTTCTGTTCAGACTGCTGATGGTACTTTATGTCACATTACTCATGAGGGTTCCCTTTATAATTCTCAGTTTACTGTTCCTAATGTATTCTTTGTACCTGAGCTGTCTATGGATCTACTCTCAGTAGGACAGATTACAGATCATCATTGCTTTGTTGGATTTGATGACTCATCTTGTTTTGTACAGGATCGTCGAACAGGGGTTGTGATTGGGACTGGCCGTCGCCGTAAAAGTGCTCCTCGCCTCTACATATTGGACACTTTGCGTCTTCCTTCATCCACTGCATCTCCAGCTCACGTGCTCTCCGCTGCATCAGCTTCCGCTGCGTCCTTTGCCCAATGGCACCATCGTCTTGGTCATTTATGTGGTTCACGGTTGTCGACATTAATAAAGTCAGGTTGTTTAGGTCATACATCTGTCGAGTCTAGTTTTCATTGTAAGGGTTGTAAGCTTGGAAAACAAATTCAACTTCCATATTTTTCTAGTGATTCTCATTCTGCTACACCTTTTGATCTTGTTCACTCTGATGTATGGGGCCCTGCTCCTTTTGTTTCAAAAGGTGGTCATAAATATTATGTTATTTTCATTGATGATCATTCTCGTTATACTTGGATTTATTTCATGAAACGCCGCTCTGAGTTGACCTCCATTTACAAGTCTTTTGTTCGCATGGTTCACACTCAATTTTCTACTCCAATCAAAATTTTCCGTTCAGACTCTGGTGGTGAATATTTATATGATAATTTTCGCCAGTTTTTGAACTCAGAGGGTACTCTTGCTCAGCTTTCTTGCCCTGGTGCTCATGCGCAGAATGGTGTTGCTGAGCGCAAGCACCGTCATGTCATAGAGACTGCTCGCACTCTTTTAATATCTTCTTTTGTTCCTTCACACTTTTGGGGTGAAGCTGTTTCTACTGCGGTTTATCTTATCAACAGACAACCGTCATCCAAGCTCTCTGGAAAATGTCCTGGTGAAGTCCTTTTTGGTACTCCTCCGCGATATGATCATCTTAGAGTCTTTGGATGTACGTGCTATGTCTTGTTGGCACCTCGGGAGCGAACTAAATTGACTGCCCAATCTGTTGAGTGTGTTTTTCTGGGATATAGTCCTGAACATAAAGGCTATCGGTGTTATGATCCTTCTTCTCGTCGCATTCGTATTTCACGGGATGTCAGTTTTACTGAAAACCGTCCTTTCTTTTACAATTCCTCCACACACTCTTCATATTCTCCCACAGAGTCTACCTCTTTTATGTGTCTTCCCCCCACTCATGACGCTCCATCTGTGCCACCATCATCCACCACATCACCATCTACTACATCCATACCAGATGTTCCTATTCCCATCACTCCACCCTTCCATGTGACACCACCTTCATATTCTTTTTCTAAACCACCTATCACACAAACCTACACACGTCGTCCTTACTCTATCCCCACGGACAGTCCTGCGGAACCTGTTGTTGATGATTGTACTAACATTGATGAGTCTCATATTGTTTCTGATGAGTTACAGGGTGATCAGGGATATGCTCTCCGTGATCGTGCTACCATTGCACCTCCGGATCGATTAGGCTTTCCACGTGTTGGTGCAGTAACTGTTGAACCATCCTCTTATCAGGAAGCTTCTAGTCTTCCTGAGTGGCAGCTAGCTATGACTGAAGAATTGGCTGCCCTTGATCGTACGGGTACGTGGGATATTGTTCCTTTACCGTCTCATGCAGTACCTATCACATGCAAATGGGTCTTCAAGGTTAAGACCAAATCAGATGGGTCTATTGAAAGATATAAAGCTCGTCTTGTGGCCAGAGGTTTTCAGCAGACTCAAGGACAAGACTATGATGAGACTTTTGCACCAGTTGCACATATGACTACTGTTCGTACTTTAATTGCTGTGGCAGCTAGCACTTCTTGGACTATCTCTCAGCTGGATGTCAAAAATGCTTTTCTTCATGGTGATTTGCATGACGAAGTTTATATGCACCCACCACCTGGTGTCGATGCTCCTTCGGGACATGTCTGTCGTCTTCGTCGGGCTTTATATGGTCTAAAACAGGCTCCACGTGCTTGGTTTGAGAGATTTGTTTCTGTTATACGAGCTGCTGGTTTTTCTCCTAGTGATCATGACCCGGCTCTATTTATTCATCTCTCTCCGCGAGGACGCACTTTGCTTCTTTTATATGTTGATGACATGCTGATTACGGGTGATGATCCAGCACATATTTCTCATGTGAAGAAGCACCTTGGTGAGCAATTTCAAATGTCTGATTTGGGTCCTCTCAGTTATTTCTTGGGCATTGAGGTTCTGCAGTCTCCCAAAGGCTATTATCTTTCACAACTTCGTCCAAGTGATGGTCCACCTTTACAGGACCCATCTCGATATCGGCATATTGTGGGCAGCCTTGTTTATCTCACTATTACCAGACCTGATATTGCACATGCAGTTCATATTTTGAGTCAGTTTGTAGCTGCGCCTACTTCAGTTCATTATGGTCATTTACTTCGTGTGCTGAGATACTTACGAGGAACAGCAGATCGATGTTTATTCTATGATCGTGATAGCCCACTTCAGCTTCATGCTTACTCCGACGCCACTTGGGCGAGTGATCCTGTTGAGCGTCGCTCAGTTACTGGTTATTGTATTCTTCTTGGATCTTCTCCTATTGCATGGAAATCAAAGAAGCAATCAGCTATATCTCGATCTAGTACTGAGGCAGAACTTCGAGCTCTTGCTACTACCACGGCATAGATCATATGGCTGAGATGGCTATTAGCTGATCTTGGTGTCTTTTGTGATGCTCCTACACCTCTTCTTTGTGACAACACTGGAGCTATACAGATTTGTCATGACCCTATAAAGCATGAACTTGTAAAGCACATTGGTGTTGATGTCTCGTTTACTCGGTCTCACTGTCATCAGAAAACAATTGATCTCCAATATGTACCCTCGGAACTGCAATTGGCAGATTTCTTCACAAAAGCACAAACTAGAGCACAACATCAGTTTCATTTGATCAAACTCAATGCTTCAGATCCTCCGCTTCCGCCTTAAGTTTGAAGGGGGGTGTTAAGGCCCATGAGGCCCATGTAGGCCGGCCCATGCCATTCTATATATGGAAGATACGTCCTCAGCTGGACTGCATCGGCTCGAACTCCTTCTCCCAGGTTCGTAACTCTTCTAAGACTCAACGGTTCTACCACGCAATTTTGGTATGTGTGGCTTTTTGGATTGTTCATATTCAGGCGTGCATAATATCAACAATAACGAACCATACAGTGTGGGGTCAAACGCAACAGGTTGTAAAGGATCACCTTATGGATGGATGTCCTCATCCTACAGCTGTGGAGCATCATAGAAAGGCATAGCAGCTATCTTTGAAAAAGAATATAACGGACAAACATGTCCAGGGAGGGAAAACTATCTATCATCTCCAAACAACATACATTTTAGACAATGACTGGTACCAATTGTTTGGAATTTTCTACTAACTGAAGTTCAAGCAGATCCATGTCTAACGACAGAAAATGTCAACGTGATCCCATCTATATCTAACAACAGAAACTATCAGTATAATCCCATTCCCATCAATATCTAACAACGTGAACTATCAGTATGATCCAACTAAAAATCTTGGTTGGACAACACGAAGGCATTCCCCAACTAATAGATAGGCTTGATTAAAACATAACTTGACTAGCTGTGGAAGATTTGGGACTGACAATGTTTCTGTGGAAAGTTTGGGACTCTCAGTGTGTTGGTATTTTGCTACTCGATCAAAACCATGTAAATAATGGTGCCCAATCTCTTATCTCACTCTCTGGTCCCACAGATTAGAACTGCGACCAAAATACAGTGATTAGCTGCTAAGGAGCAAAACCAACTTACCTAGTCAAACACGATATTCATCAATGTGAAAATTCTGCTATAAAGGAGAACAAATGGACATGAATTAGTATTACCTTTTATGACATAGATTAAGAATTTACTACTGGTGTTCACCGTGGGCTGTAATAATGGGCCAAAACCCAAAGGAGGGCAAAGTGTGACAACATTTAATCCATTTTTCTCTGAATAATCTAACGATGCATGTTCAGCCACAATCTTGGCAACAGAGTACCAGTCCTGCAAGCATAAAACAGTACATGTCACAATTTAGTAGTAAATTGTCTCTATCAAGACTTTAAAGATTCATATCAATACGCGTCTTTCATAAAAATATCACTACAAGGCACCAGAGAATCAGATAAGTATACATGGACAAGTCATGTGCGCGCCTGTGCATTGTCATGTATACATAGTGGTCTGACAGTTTGCTTTACTAAATAGCATCTATTACCTCATTCTCTTTGCAGAACTCTTTGTCTGACCAGCAACTCTCATCTTTGAGTTTATCTTTAGGCCAATTCGGGTTAAAATCAACAGCAGCAGTGGAGGACAAGACAATGACTTTCTGAACCTTCACAGCCGAGCAAACCTTTAGCACATTTGAAGTGCCCTTAACTGCCGGAGCCATTACTTCTGACTGCATGTATATATTTTAAAATGTGGTGAGTAAAGCTGTAGCACTTCTATGTTCAAGATTCACAATGCCAACAAGAAAAACATCCTCACAGCAAACACTTCTAACACTTGGATAATTCAAATAATGTCAGCACACGCAGCCAAAGCACATAACAATCCACTAATTTGTATTGCACTAGTTACCACCTATACTTTTGCAAGCACACAAAATTGACAACTGAAGTTCTTTGTGATTCTATTATTATAGCATATATAACCAGGAGCAAATTATAGGGATTGAAGGTGCATTTAAGTGATAAGCAAACCTTAAAGCAATGTGCCAAATGCAATAGGGATTATTCGCAGTCATGTTTCATTCTCAAGTCAAGCTCAGTATGGTACCAAATTATGTAGCTGCAGTAGCACATGAATAGACACAAAATTGACATTTGTGATTCTATTATTATAGCATATATAACTAGGAGCAAATTATAGGGATTGAAGGTGCATTTAAGTGATAAGCAAACCTTAAAGCAATGTGCCAAATGCAATAGGGATTCTTCGCAGTCATGTTTCACTCTCAAGTCAAGCTCAGTATGGTACCAAATTATGTAGCTGCAGTAGCACATGAATAGACACAAAATTGACATATTTGTGATTCTATTATTATAGCATATATAACTAGGAGCAAATTATAGGGATTGAAGGTGCATTTAAGTGATAAGCAAACCTTAAAGCAATGTGCCAAATGCAATAGGGATTATTCGTAATCATGTTTCACCATCAATTCAAGCTCAGTATGGTACAGAATTATGTAGCTGCAGTAGCACATGAATAGATTTTAAGGCACCGATGCGTCAGTTTGAAAGAAGACACCTGCCTCAGAATCAACAATCTTATCTTCAGGCACCGGAGTGGCGAGGTGAAAGACTCCCTCGCATCCCTCGAAGGCACGTTTTAGCGTCTCGCAGTCGAGCACGTCGGCCTTGAACAGGTGCAGATTCCCCGGGGCCTCGTCCAGCTGCTTGAGGTGGACATTCTTGGGGTCACCTGAAAGAGCATTCAGCCACTGATTAGAACACTATATTTTTGGAAGAACATTAGAACACTATATACAATGCCCAACAGGGCACTTTGCTTTCTCGCACAGCTCGGCGATTCGCCGGATCGATTGAACTCTTGTTTTCTCCAAGTGGAGCTCATCGGATCAGGTACAGCTAGGATCGCAAAGCAAACGACATCTCGACACGATTGAAAGGGGGCAGTTGCGCTGGCGTGAGGAACAGTCAGGTAGGTCTGCACTGCATCCGTACATGGGTCGCGGAGGGTGGCGTGGACGGCGTAGCCGCGGGAGAGGAGCAGCTTGAGGAGCCACGAGGCGATGAACCCGCCGCCGCCGGTCACGCACACGCGCCGCGGCGGCGCCATCTGATCTCCCCTCCTCGGCGTCCTCTACCACCACCGCCTACCGTGAAGTGAGATCTCCGAGATGTGGCCAAATGCACAAATGATTAGATAATCGCAAGTTGGAAGTGGAAGTAAGTAGCAGCTAGCATCCGATAGCGCAAACGGATAAACAAAACTATTTTTTGGCAGATGCAGGAAGGGACAAGAACACGTGGAGCGGAGTGGGAGACGCACCTCGCCGCCGCTTATCCCCTCCGCCACTTGGCCTGCGAAGTTCTCGGGTTACGAAGGGAGGGAAAACCCATCGGAATTTTGACAGCGCCGCCGCCGCCGCCGCCGTGCCGTGGTGGCCGGCGCTTCGGCAAGAACAGACAACGGTTAGTGCTGGCCTGGTTGGGGGCGCCGATCGGTTCTGTTGATTTTAGATCCGACGGCTTAGACGGCAGGATGGTGTGGTCGGCCTATAGCCCATGAATAGCAATTGCTATGGCCCAGTATAGCTCAACAGATCAAGGCCCCGCAAAAGACGGGCTGCCAGCCTGCTGGTGAAAAGAAAGATTGAGCCAGCTTGTTGGGTATCACTATCGGAAGAGATCCCTTCCGAAAGGGAACTCCACGCACGACGCACGCGAGCTCGCCATGGTAGCTTTGCACGGAAGCGAAAATCAATTTGGGGACGACCGCGCGACGCGTTCCGGAGCCCTCCAGCGTTTCGTGTACGTCTGTTGCCCCAGGCGTATGCCCGGCCTACTAGCTCGCTCGTGTACGTCGTGCGTTGGCCCCCCGCGTGTTGTGAGATGAAGCCAACCCAGCGTACGCCGCGCGTCGGCCAGTGTATTTTTTTTTTTTTGCAATTTTTCACCACGTATATTCACCAAAGACCACAAACACAGTACAAGTACAATACGTAGAGGAAAACGAAACCACGAGCATCGAGAACTCGAACCACGCCGGCGTCGGAGACGAAGAAGCCCAACCACCGTCTTGCCGCTTGCAGGGAAGCTTTTGCCCTATGAGAGCCACTGCCATGGACGTCCGCCGCGCCGCGGCGGTGCTTGTGACGATGAACGACCGGGGCAAGTGGCCCCCTGTCCCAACTACTCCACCTTGCCGAAGTCTTCTTCGAAGCCGCCGCCGGAGGGAGTCGAAGATCCCGGCGAGCCCATGGATCCGACCGCCAGATCCGCCGCCCGCACGGATCTGACGGAAGCCAGAGAAGCTCGGGCACCACGCCGGGCCCCGACCTCCGGCGAGACGAACGCAGAGACGCCGCGCCCCGAGGGGCCGCACCGCCGGAGAAGTCCGCGCCGCCACCAAACCAGACACCAGCCGCAACTCCTCCTCCAGAGCGCCGCCAGCCAGACCTCCCCCCTACCCTACCATATTTACAGACCGGAGCCGGGGAACCTCCACCCTCCCGCCGCCGAAGCGGCCGGCGGAGGGGAAGGATCCCACGGCTCAGCGGCCGCAGACGGTGGATCGGCGGAGCTGCTCCAAAAATCGCCTTCGCTCTCCTGCACACGACGGGGAGAGGATAAGCTTGCGTCGGCCAGTGTATGTTGCCCCCACGTACGTCTCCTTCGGTTGTACTACCGCGCTACTGTATGTATATGTACATCGCGTTGTTAATGTACACGAGCTGTTGTTACTGGATATGTACATTGACGTTGTTGTTGGATGTACACGAGTTGCTGCTACTGCATGTACACTCATATTGATGCTGGATGTACACGCACGATCCTACTAAAATGTATACGATGCTACTAGATGTACATCTACATTGCTACTGGATGTACACCCACGATGCTAACAGATGTACACGATTGTACTGGATATACACTCACGTTGCTACTGGATGTACGTCCACGCTGCTACTGGATGTACAACCACGCGCTGCCACTAGATGTACACTCACGCTAATACTGAATGTACACGATGCTACTGGATGTACATCCACGCTGCTACTGCATGTACACGATGCTACTAGATGTACACTCACGCCCTGCTACTAAATGTACAGCCACACTGATACCGGATGTACACGCTGCTACTGAATGTACAAAGTGTATATAACAGATAGTACAAAGTACGAGAAAAAAATTCTTAAAACATATCAATATGGAATCTACTTTTGAAGATCTCGACGCGAGGATCTCAAATATGCAAACCGTTTATAATCTGGATAAACGGTTCTAAAGATATTTCGTTTAAAAAAACGAATCTCAAAATAACTGCGGAACAAACCTGGGCGGGGGAGAAGAAGAAAAACCCACCAAAATTCTCTCGTGCTGCCACTTGTCACACATGCAAGCACGAACCGGGTACCACGTGAAGGGAGAAGTTGACACTTGTCGCGACCACGATGCGCGCGAGTTTACCTTCGTGAAGGGAAGTCTTTTTTTAACGATTTCGAGCTTGTTCTCGTTCCACTTCCCCTAAAAAAACCCAGCAGTCAGTAGATACCTGAAAATTTCGGAGATGCAAATCAACAGCAAGATTCAGGGCTTCTCTACACGCCAGTGATTCCACAATGCTTGGATCCTTTGATTCTTGTTTCTTCACTCATGAGCGTAGGAACTTTAATTTTGAAGCTCATAGGCTTGCCAAGTTTGCATCTTCTCTTCAAGTGGGGTGCCACCTGTGGCTAGGAACCCCTTATGATGTGCTTAATTTACTCATGAGCATTCTGGTTGAATAAAGCGTGGCAAATTTTCTAAAACAAAAACTTCCCCTAAAAAAACAAACTTGTTCCTACACTGATAGAGAATTTGGATGCACAAGTGCGCCACCTCAAAACAACAAGAAAACAAGGGAAAAAATAACTTGCAAGGTTGCACCGATTTGCACAACAAGATGTCCGCGATGGCTTCTTGATGACTTCATGTGCTACATCGACCGACAGATATTCAAATATCGTCATTGATGAAATTATAAAGATTATTGTAAAAGAAAAGTAGAACTTTGCCATTGTCTAGAACTTTTGTACGTCATTAAATTTTTACTAGTTGAATTTGGCGTGGCGTCACGCCACGCCCTTAGTTAGATTTTTGTGCATTATTAGTGGATATTTTTGTGAGTGTACATTGTTTTTTGTTTTTGTTTTGGTTGTCTAATATATTTTGTGGATAGAAACGGCGACGTTGTTTGTATAATGCGTTTATTTTTGCAGGCAATGTGACCTATAGCAAAAAAGCAAAAGTTTTTCTGTAATATTGCCATTAGCTCATTTGCGGGATGTTCATATTTACCACTGCAGACATTGTAGTCTATTAACCTAAAGGCTCTTTATGTGTGATTATAGTATGAGTGATAAAACGCAATAAAAACATTAAAGTACTACAAAATAGCAGTTAGCTAAACGTTCTATTACATTTTGGAATAATTCAAGCTGTAGAATAAATATTACAACTTGTTGAGTTATTGTGAAGACAAACCAATCGTTTTACTGGTTGAACACAAATTCCAATGTTTTTTTACAAATGTAGCACAGCGAACTGAAATTTAAAAAGGGAATTTATAATTGTTTTGTAAACTAAAATGTCTTGCATTTATCTTTCTTGTTTTTGATCATTATCCGAATGTTGTTTTACTGTGAAGCAAAAGAAAAGCAAAAACTAAAAGAAAGCAAATAGAAAGATTTAATTTCAATGTTTTTTTACAACTCTATTACAGCAAACTGAAATTCAAAAAGGGGGAATTATAGTTGTTTTGTAAGTTAAAATGTCCTGCAATTATTTCTCTTGACGGTGATCATTATTCTAATTTTGTTTTACTGCAAAGCAAAAGAAAAGCAAAAAACAAAAGTAAACAAATACAAAGATGGGGTTAAACAGAGGTGAGATATCATTTTTACAAATTTATATTTGATATTGTAGTTCTTTTAGTTAAACAGGAATGACGACTGTTGTGAAAGGAAGTGGCCTTACGGTATGATGAGATCTCAAATATAGCTCTTTTCTTTGTAATCTAAAAAATATACTGTTTACTGATACAAAAAATCATTACCATTTGTTATAATAAATGAAGCGTAACTAAACTGAGCGACTCAGCAAAACTTTTCTGTTCAAAATTTAAGTAGGACAAATCTGAGGGAAATTCTGTATACGTTAAGGTTCAATGGTACTGCGAAATATTGAAATCAGTCGGAATGTCGTTTAGGGTATTTGTATGTACTTAGTGGTTTGGAATGTTCAAACATGATTGTGTTTTGGAATAAATATTTAATTTAGTTCCATAAATTGGAGTGGCCAAATATGGTTGTAAGTTATCACAAATATTTATCTTAACTCCATAATTTGAGGAAATGCATTGTATGAGAATTTGATAAATTGAGTCTAAAATTGGAGGAAATGAATTTGTATTTTCTTCAAATATTTAGTAAATGATGAGTTCTGAAAATTCAAATGCATAATTAGAGAGAGTTCTACTGCAATTAGATTTAGTCGGAAATATTATACACAGAAGTTTAGATAAATGCTGAAAGTTCCTACTGGCCTAAATTACAAACATATGTCATTTTAAATGTAAGCATCACAAGCACATGAGGTAAATTTGTACCGAAAGGTACTGCTATCGGTTTTGCAAAATAATTGGACTCATGTTTTCTAGATTAGCACAATTCAAACTGAAAATCAAATATTGTTGCCTAAACTACAAACATATGTCATTTTAAATGTAAGCATCACAAGCACATGAGGTAAATTTGTACCGAAAGGTACTGCTATTGGTTTTGCAAAATAATTGGACTCATATTTTCTAGATTAGCACAATTCAAACTGAAAATCAAATATTGTTTTGGAGCAGTGGCGGTTCAGTAATTATGAAGGTCACACAAATTAACATTTTTCAGATATGCAAGTTGGACATGTCTGCAAACATAGTAATCCATCATTGTGATTTTTGATGTGGGCAAATTGTAATAGTTTGAGCAAATGAATTTGGATTTACGTCAAATATTCACCGAATTTAAACATACAAATTTGTTTATTTTTGTAGCACAAGTAGTTAGCATTTATTTTATTGACCATTTTGATATTTTTTGCATATTTTTTGGATGGATGGATTCGAAGTTTTTGTTGTTTGGACGTTTTTTATTTTTCTGGGAATTGCTTAAATGGATTTTAATATTTTATGTGTTTTTTTTAGGGGAAAAGAAAACGGGCCAACAGCCGGGGCCCACATTGGCGTCAGGGGCCCACGCTGGCGTCTGATGACGCCAGCAAAGGCCGAGCTCCGCCCACGGCGACGCCCACGCCGGCGGCGCATCCGCACCAGGTGAGACGCGCGCGGGGGCGTGCGAGACGCGCGTCGACGCGGAGTGCGCGCGTGGGCGTGCGAGACGCGCCGCTGGCTACATATTCGTCGCCGTAGCGTCGCTGGCGGGCAGCAGACGCGGCGGCGGACAGCACGCACGGCGGCGAAGATTCCGGCGCGCGCCGTGCAGCCCAGCACGCAAAACTCGGTGACGACGGAGGGGACGCGACGGCGGAGGCGGCTGTGCCCTTCGATCTGACCAAGGAGGCGCGCTGCGGCGGGGCACGCGGCGGCGTCGACGGCGATTCCGCCGTCGCGGGAGAGAGAAGGGGGAGAGGGGGATTTGTCGATGTTTTTCCAGAAAGGTCCCTGAGTTTTTTAAAAAATACAACTAAGTCCTTTACTGCGGGAAAGTGTGGGTGTCGGTGCTATTTGTGGACTTGCGAGGGGCGTTTTTGTGAAACGATCACGGGGAGGCTAGGAGCCGTCGGATGAAGCGCGGACGGCCTGATACGTCTCCAACGTATCCATAATTTCTGCTGTTCCATGCTTATATTATACCATTTGCTACATGTTTTATATACACTTCGTATCACTTTTATGCATTTTCTGGGACTAACCTATTAACAAGATGCCACAGTGCCAGTTCCCTGTTTTCTGCTGTTTTTGGTTTCAGAAAGTTACTTCTGGAAATATTCTCGGAATTGCATGAAACAAAAGGCCAGGTCCCTATTTTTCCAGCACCATCACGGAGTCCGAAGGAGAGACGAAGATGTGCCAGGAGGTGGCCAAACCACACCTAGGCGCGGCAGTGGGCCCAGCCGCGCCTGGATGTGGTTTGGGCCCCTCGGGGGTCCGCCGACATCGCCCCTTCGCCTATTTATTCCCCGAGACGCGAAAACCCTAAAACACCGAGCCTTTCATCCAGAACATATTCGCTGCCGCCGTCGTCGTCAACCCTAACTCGGGGGGTTTCTGAAGCTCTTCCCGGCACCCTGCCGGAGAGGGGAATCATCACCGGAGGGCTCTACATCGCCATGCCCGCCTCCGGAGTGATGCGTGAGTAGTTCATCCTTGGACTATGGGTCCATAGCAGTAGCTAGATGGTTGTCTTCTCCACTTGTGCCATCATGTTTAGATCTTGTGAGCTGCCTATCATGATCAAGATCATCTTATTGTAATGCTACATGTTGTGTTTGCTGGGATCTGACTTATATTGATACCTATGTGGAGCTGAATATTATATTATCATGTCTATGTCATTTGTGATCTTGCATGCTCTCCGTTACTTGTTGAAGCCTTGGCCACGTGAATACTTGTAACTCCAAGAGGG
This sequence comes from Poa pratensis, assembly GCA_947311845.1. Lineage (NCBI taxonomy): Eukaryota > Viridiplantae > Streptophyta > Magnoliopsida > Poales > Poaceae > Poa > Poa pratensis. The sequence continues at coordinate 13,519,300 of CAMZMU010000083.1, read as the reverse complement.
GGTATTTATGCATGATAGTTGGGTTCAACCTCTATTTAACCTGGGATAGTGACAGCAAGTTCTAAGGTTGTAGATGTGTTGTTGCCACTTGGGGTAAAACAGCAATGCTTTATTCAAGGATGAATGTATTGTTTACATTACGCACATTACTTAATGCAATTGTCTGTTGCTTGCAACTTAATACTGGAAGGGGTACGGATGTTAACCGGAAAGTGGACTATTTAGGCATAGATGCATGCTGGATAGCGGTCTATGTACTTTGTCGTAATGCCCAAATGAATCTCATAGTAGACACCACAACTCACACATGCATGTTATATGCACTTATCAATTGTCAATTGCCCAGCTGTAATTTGTTTACCCAGCATGTTAGTTATCTTATTGGAGAGACACCACTAGTGAACTGTGGACCCCAGTCCATTCTTTTACATCTGAAATACAATCTACTGCAATCATTGTTCTCTACTGTTTTATGCAAACAAACATCATTTTCTATTCGATACGTTTAACCCTTTGTTTTCAGCAAGCCGGTGAGATTGACAACCTCACTGTTAAGTTGGGGCAAAGTAATTTGGTTGTGTTGTGCAGGTTCCACGTTGGCACCGGAATCCCTGGTGTTGCGCCGCACTACACTCCTCCACCAACACCTTCGAAGCAAACCTCGTTTTCCTACTGGTCCGATTAAACTTTGGTTTCATACTGAGGGAAAACTTACTGCTGCACTCATCATACCTTCCTCTTGGGGTTCCCAACTGACGTGTGACGTACAAGCATTGTTTCTGGCACTACTAACCTAGAGCCACCAACACGTTTTCTGGCGCCGTTGCCGGGGAAAACAGAATTGCTTCTGCAAGGGGAGTCTCTCACACCCAATCTCTTTACTTTGTTATTTGTTTTGCTTAGTTTATTTTTGTTTAGTCTTGTTTGCTCTCTTTACCAAAAACACAAAAAAATTAGTTCCTTTTTATTTCGAATTACTATTATGACTATTTGTTTTCAATGTCTTATCTCTATGAAACTGGATCTCGTTATAAGAATTACCGCTTTTCTCAAAAAGGGAAACATCTATGGGAACAAATAAGAATATTGAATGGTTTTGCTAAGAACTTGTGTTCTACATATGATGAATCCTACTGCTTTAATGAATCTCTTTGCTATAGAAGGCACAAACATCTCCCTTTCCAATGTGAGTATACTGATAATGAAACCTTGGCTGCTTATGCTAAAGGAAACTATGACTTTGGTAATCTTGAACAAATTGAAGAGTTTTTTGTTTTTAAGGGTGCCCTTGAAATTAGTTCTTATCTTGAGCATAAAACAGATGCCCCTTATAAATCTGAATGTATTGCCATACTTAAATATTGTTGTGATACCTACAAGGATAATAATTCTTACATTACTGAACATCTTGAGAGGATGTTTCCTCAAAAAGATGAAACTTGTGCCTTGCAGGAACCTGAGGAAGAGGAAATTGCTGAAACTGTGATCTCATTGGATGAAAAAGAGGAGGAGAGTGAAGAACAAGAGGAGGATCTACCTTCTAATGACAGTAACTCTTCAACTCTTACACTATTTAATTGCCCTCCATGCCTACCTAAGGAGGAAGAGTGTTATATTGTTGAATGCCATAATTCTTTTGAAATATCTCCTTTTGATAAATTTTACGTAACAAGCTCCTTGACTCAAGAAAACGAAATTTCAGAAATAAAACAATGGCTCCCTAATGCTATATATGATAATGCTCTTGATGATGGTTCTATATTGCCTAATGATATTTATTATACTACTATTGTCAAAAGTGGTGAAAGGACATATTTTATGTCCCCTATGTTTTGGGTGTTAGGCAACAACAGTAGGAATCATTTAATATAATGTTAAGTGGTGCAGGAACGATAAGATACAATTACACTTTGCATCGAAACACTTGACAAGGAAATAGGTAGCTTGCTCTGTTTGTCAGTCCGGAGTCTCCGGGCTCCATGACCGGAGTCTCCGGCCAAATCAATTGCTGGAGCAAAAGCTACACTGGGCGGCTGCCGCAGTATGGGGTGCGGAGTTACCCCGGAGCAACACCGGAGTCTCCGCACCAACCGGAGTCTCCGGCCCCGCGGTCCGGAGTCTCCGCCCCAGACCTGCGTTTTGAATCGAAGACTTTCCAAGTCGGCGCGTGCGGTATAGGGCCCGGAGTTGCCCCGGAATAGGCCCGGAGTTTCCGGCCTGGCCGGAGTTTCCGGCCTTTCAGTCCGGAGTTTCCGGCCTGCTGGAGAGAAGTGCAACGCAGCGGCAACCGCTGTATCAGGTCCGGAGTTGCTGCGGAGTTAGGCCGGAGTTTCCGGCCCAGCCCGGAGTTTCCGGTCTCCCTGTCCGGAGACTCCGGTCTAAGTGGTCTGCAACGGCTAATTTTCCTGGAGGGGTATATATACCCCTCCACCTACCTCCAGCCACTTAGCTCGCCCAAAAAGGAAGAACACCATTGTTGCAAGCTCAAGAATCACTAGATATCCCAATCCCTCCACCCAAACTCGTCGATCTTTGGAGGATTGAAGGAGAAGGCCCGGATCTACATCTTCACCAAGCAGTTTCCATTTCCCCCTCATTCACTTGAGGGCCCCTTTGCTAGGGTTTCCACTAGGAAAACCTAGCTCATTGTTGTACTTACTTGATTGTCTTTGTGACAGATTGTATCTGTTTGGGAGCCCCCAATCCCTTGTGTGGGTTGTGCCCCGAATCGTTGTTGTATAGGCTCCGGACTCCGCCTTGAAGGTTTCCGATAGTGGAAGGTGAACCAATCCTTTGTGGTGCGGTTCATCGGAGAATAGGGTGACGCCTTTGTGGCGGTTGAGCTTTGAGCTTTGTGCTAGCTCACACCTCTCCAACGAGACGTACTCCCCTAAAAAGGAGGAACTCGGAAATACATCCGTGTCTCCGCGTGCTTTCACTTCGGTTATTCTATCCTTGTTTACCGTCTTTACTTGTTGTATCGTGCTTAGTTGCTAGCTTGTCATATAGGTAAATTCACCGTAGTTGCATATCTAGAGAATTTACCTTTTGTGTCAAGCCTAATTTGAAAAAGAACTAAAATTTAAGTAGCACCTATTCACCCCCCCCCCCCTCTAGGTGTCATACCGATCCTTTCAATTGGTATCAGAGCCTCGGCTCTCTTGTTGGGCTTAACCGCCTAAGAGAAGTATGGCATCTAGTGATAGTGAGTCCGAGAAGGACCTAGCTGCTCCGGCATCCATGGCCGATCTCAAAGCAATGGAAACATCTTTGACATCGTCCATGGATATCAAGTTTGATGAGATGCGGGACTTGCTCCTAAAACTCACCAATGGCAAGGCTCCTTCGGAGACCACTACTCCTCTAGAGGAAGAGGCCTCCGCTAACTCCAATGACGGTGAAACCGAGGAGGAAAAAGAGAAAAAGAGGAAGGCTAAAGAAGCCGAACTTGAGAAGGGGGATGATGAAACCAAATTAAAGATCCCTCTCCATCCACATCCAAGCATGATGATGGGAAGGAAGGTTACCATGCGGTCTCTCATGTGTACTCTCCCGACCCACCTATCCCTTACACCCGCATAAACCCTTTAGGTCCTCCACCTAAGCTTAATGCATTAGCTTTTCCTAGTTGGCAACACTCAATGAAATCTCATGTCAACAGTTCCTCTATCGAGCTTTGGAGGATCATTCAAGAGGGTATAAGGTCGTGGATCCAAACAACTTATCAAGAAGAGAGGTGGCCGAGAAGCAACTCAATGCCTCCGCTCTCCACATGATTGAACTTGCCGTTGGAGAAAATGGCATGCATCACATTTCACATGTCTCCACCGCCAAAGAAGCTTGGGATTGCCTTGAGGTGGCATTCCTTGGAAATGAAAGCATGAAGAGGAATAGATATGATGCTTTGAACAATGAAGCCGAAGGCTTCTACATGCTTGACAATGAAACTCATGAGGAGATGTATGGTAGACTCAAGATTCTTGCCAAAGCCTTTTATAATATCGGGGCAACCTATGCGGATGATGCTTGGGTCAAGAGAAGTATGTGAACGCTCTCATGCCTTTCGAGCCCGTTGACTTGAAGGCCATACAAGGATGGCACAACTACCTTCAAATGTCATCAAATGAAGTTATGCAAGAAATCCAAGCCTCCAAGGTTGCCACCAAGAATGCTCAAGACAACCGTGCTAGGGCCATGGGATGAAACAAGGTCCCTCTCTTGCTTTGAAGGCCAAAGTGGTGAGCCTTGATGATAGTGTGGAAATTGAAGCATGCCCATGCAACCTTCCTCCCGATGAACTTGAACAAGCTCTCCATGGTAGCATAGCTCTTGCAACAAGGACCTTTTGGCGTGACCCGGCCAAGGCAAAGGCTCAACTTGATCTAAGAAACAATCCAAGTGGAAAGAAGGAGTTTGCTACAAGGATAAAGACTTGCTACAATTGTCATGACAAGCATCACTACATCAAGGATTGCCCTTATGAGAACCGAGAACAACATGGTGGAAGGCTTGTCCAAAGGATCACTCGAAGTTGATTCAAAAGAAGCCCATTAGCAAGAGGAAGCCATTCTTCAAGAAGGCACCGAGAATTGTGTTGGTGGCTCAAGAGGAGTATCCTTCCGAAGATTCCGAAGAAGAAGATGAACCCACAATGAGGTGGCCGCTTTGGCTATTGTCTCAACTCCATCATCTCTCTCTTCGAATCCCCCAATGAGAATCTCCCCACCAACAACGCTCGTTGCCTCATGGCTAAAGCTACCGAGGTATCATCTTCTACACCCAAGACCATGCATGAAATGAATGATGAATCTAGTCTTGTGGTTAAGAAAGAACTTGTTGCTTTAGATGCTTTCGATACTTTTGTGGCTAACTTGCAAGGTGAAGCTAAGGAACATGTTGAGTCTCTCTTGAGACAACTTGTGGGGCCGAAGAAATCCTTGACGAAAAGAGTAAAATTGAGAGAGAGGATTCTCTCACCATAGCATCCTTGAATGCTTCCATAGAATCTTGAATGCTTCTCTTGAAGAAGAGAGTGAATATAGAACTACTCTTGAGGAAAGACTTGAGTCTCTTGATGATAAAAATGATGAAATAATTGCTAAAATCATTAAGGATAGAGATCATGTCTTTGCTAAATATAAAGTGATTAAAAAGGAGAAAGTCGAATTTGTGCTGCTAATGCTAGACTTCTTGAGGATTTGGAGAAGCTTGACAAGGCTCACAAGGCCTTGGAAAGTGAACACTCCACCTTGTCAAGTCTCATGAGCAACTTCAAACTCAACTTTCTAAATCTACTTCACCTAGTACCTCTATTCTCTCTCGTGATCATGCAAATGTTATTGAGGAAAATGCTAGGTTGAAGGTGGATCTTGCCAAGGCCACTAGTGCCAAGACCTCTACCCAAAGGTAAAGAAAAGGTTGTTGCTTATGCTTTGAGCAAAAGCCACACAAAGGGAAGGAGGGTCTTGGTTATGTAGCCAAGGCAAAGAAAAGAAGAGCAACAACAAGAGAACAAGACCAAGCCCGCACAAGCCAAGACTTCCATTGCGGGTGGTAATGCCACTAGGGGCAAGACCACTCGTAGTGACTTTGCGGGGCATAACAATCCCAACTACATTCTTTATGTTGATTATTATGGGGATGTTTATGCACAATATGTTGGTCCTTATGATGGTTACATTGATTACTCTATTTGGGTTCCTAAGACCCTTGTTGCTAACAAAGAGGACCCATTGAGAAATGGGTACCTAAATCCAAGCAATGATTTCTTGTAGGACTATGCTTCCGGTGGATCTAAATGGGTGGTTGATAGTGGATGCACTAGTCATATGACCGGAAGCAAGGAGATTATGACGGAGTTGAGACCAAATCTAGATTATACAATAACCGTCTCTTATGGTGATAATCAAAAGCTGAGGTAAAGAGTCTCGGCAAGGTGGTAGTTGCAAAGGATATCACCCTTGTAAATGTCATGCTTGTCGAGTCTCTCGGTTACAATCTTATGTCCGTTCGTGCACTTAATAAGATGAACTTTGATGTCCATTTTACTATTGATATGGTGGTACTCTTGAGGAGCAAGACTCTAAAGGTCATGTTCGTTGGGTATGTTGAAAATGAGTTGTTTGTGGTAGACTTTTCGGGGTCTACCAACACTCAAGCAATATGCCTATTCGGAAAGGCCGACGTGGGGTGGTTGTGGCATCGCCGCTTGTCCCATGTCAACATGAGAACTTTGCAAAGTCTTCACAAGGGTGGCCACATTCTTGGACTAAAAGACAATGTTTCTTTTTCTAGAGATCGTCTTTGTAGGGCTTGTGTTGAAGGAAAGATGCATGATTCTCCCCATCCGCAAGACCATCATTTCATCAAAGAGGATATTGGAACTTCTTCATGTTGATCTCTTTGGTGCCGTGCCTCAACCTAGTCTTGGTGGGAAGAAATATTGTTTGGTGATTGTTGATGACTATTCAAGATTTACTTGGGTTTATTTCTTCAAGACGAAGGATGAACCCAACAAGCCGTCATCGACTTTTCCAATATTGTTCAACGCCAATACAATGTCCCTATTTTGGTCATTAGGAGTGATAATGGCTCCGAGTTCAAGAACTACACCTTAAATGAGTTTCTTAGTGAAGAGGGGATTCGTCATCAATATTCCGCTGCATATACCCCTCAACAAAATGGTGTAGCCGAAAGGAAGAACCGGACTCTCATGGATATGGCAAGGTCTATGTTGGCGGAGTTTAAGTCTCCGCTATTCTTATGGGCCGAGGCTATCTCCACGGCGTGTCACTCATCTAACCGGTTATTCTTTCGTGTTGGCAAGAAGTTTACATCTTATGAGATGCTCACCGGCAACAAGCCCAATGTCTCCTACTACCGAGTTTTGGTTGTAAGTGTTTCTATAAAACAAAAGTGTTCGTTTGTCTAAATTTGAATCTAAAGCTTTAGAGGGTGTTTTTGTTGGTTACGGTGCCGAATCTCACACCTATAGAGTCTATGACAAGACCGTTGGGAAAGTCATAGAATCTTGTGATGTGAGGTTCGATGAGAATGACGGCTCCCAAGTGGCGCAATTTCATGTTTGTGATGTAGATAATGAGAACCTCAAGATGCAATAAGAAGAATGGGGGTTGGTTTCCATCGCCCCATTGAAATCCATCATGAGCCTCCTCAAGCAAGTCCTAGCTCCACTCATGTGGAGACTCCATCATCACAAGTTGAAGTTGCACCTTCTATGGAAGCAAATGATGCACCTACCCAAGAACAAGTTCAAGACCCTCCTCAGTTGAAGTTGCTATGCAAGAACCAAGTTCTCCTATTGTTGATGCTAGCCAAGGTCATGACCAAGATCAACCCTCTCCTTCTTTGTTGAAGATGCTTCAAGATGATCAAGGTCAACACTCCGGTCAAGACGGGGACTCAAATGATCAAGATGATCAAGCGAAATTCCTCGCATCAATGAGGATATCGAAACCCGTCGTATAGCAAGAGTCAAAAAGGATTGGAGAAGAAAGAGTCTTCATCTAGAAATATCATTGTGATGTAAGAACAAGGTACCACAAGAAAACAATTGGCAAATTTCAATGAACATCAAGCCACATCTCTATGGTGGAACCAAAGAAAGTCTTTGAAGCTCTTGAAGATCCGGATTGGTTGGAAGCCATGCATGAAGAGCTCAACAACTTCAAGCGCAACAAAGTGTGGAATCTAGTGGAGAAGCCAAAAGATTGCCTCAATGTTATAGGCACCAAGTGGATATTCAAGAACAAGCAAGATGAGCATGGAATGGTTGTGAGGAACAAGGCAAGATTGGTAGCTCAAGGGTACTCTCAAGTTGAAGGCATTGATTTTGGAGAGACCTATGCTCCCGTGGCTCGCCTTGAGTCCATCCGTATCCTTCTTGCATATGCATCACATCATAATTTCAATTGCAACAAATGGATGTGAAAAGTGCCTTTCTTAATGGTCCTTTAAAGGAGTTGGTATATGTTAAGCAACCTCCGGGATTTGAGGATCCACACTTCCCTAACCATGTCTACAAACTTGATAAGGCGCTCTATGGTCTCAAACAAGCACCTCGTGCTTGGTATGAGCACCTAAGAGAGCTATTGTAGACCGTGGCTTTGAAGTGGGGCAAATCGATCCCACTCTTTTTACCAAGAGGGTTAAAGGGGAGCTTTTCATATGCCAACTTTATGTTGATGATATCATATTTGGCTCTTCTAACAAAGCTTTTAATGATGAATTTTCAAAGCTTATGACCGATAGGTTCGAGATGTCCATGATGGGAGAGTTGAAGTACTTCCTTGGTTTTGAGATCAAGCAATTGAGTGGAGGGACCTTCATCTCTCAAGCCAAATATATCCAAGACATGCTCAAGAGGTTCAAGATGCAAAATGCTAAAGAGAAGAAGTTTCCTATGGACACCAAGTGTCATCTTGAACTTAATCCAAAGGGTGATAAGGATGTTGATCAAAAGCTCTATCGTCTATGATTGGTTCTTTGCTTTATCTTTGTGCATCTAGACCCGATATTGTGTTGAGTGTAGGAGTGTGTGCAAGGTACCAAGCGGCTCCCAAAGAAAGCCACCAAACGGCGGTTCTTCGAATCTTTCGATATTTGGTTCATACCCCAAGGTTTGGTTTGTGGTATCCTAAAGGCTCAACTTCTCTCTTGCCGGTTACACGGATTCGGATTGGGCCGGTTGCAAGGATGATAGGAAATCAACTTCCGGGGCTTGCCAATTCCTTGGTAGGTCCTTGGTGAGTTGGTCTTCTAAGAAGCAAAATTGCATATCTCTCTCCACCACCGAAGCCGAGTATGTGGCGGCCGCTAGTTGTTGCACTCAATTGTTGTGGATGAGGCAAACTTTAAAGGAATACGGTGTCCATTGTGACAAAGTGCCTCTTTTATGTGACAATGAAAGTGCTATCAAGATTGGACACAACCCGGTGGAGCACTCAAGAACGAAGCATATTGAGATTCGTTATCACTTCATTCGTGATCACATCAACCGGGTGACATTGAGCTTGGTTATATTCCCACGAAGATCCAACTTGCCGATATGTTCACGAAGCCACTTGATGAAGCAAGGTTCACTTATTTGAGGCATGAGCTAAATATCATAGATTCGGGGAGCGTCGCTTGACTATCTTGCATACACACCTATTTCTTGACTATCTATTTGGTTTAGGTGTAGGCATGGACATAGGGGGAGTGCGGTCCTAATCCATTGGACTATCCCTCCCCCCATTATGCCGATAGTAAGAACTCATTTTGTCTCTATATGTTCATTTTATGAATTGTGAGCTTAAATGACGAGTAGTGGCCGTGAACCCAAGATACATCTTCGCGGTGTCACACCACAAACTCATACATGGTGGCTTAGGCCACCGCCTCTTCTTTGTGAAGAGTTGCTCTTGTTTGGAGTTTATTTGGATTTTCTTGCCTATCCGATGATCTTTATGGAAAACACACTCAAATATTGGTTTTCATTGCCTTATTTGCTTTTTACAAATTTGAGTGTGAAGTACCATCCTTCAGTGACTTGTGTCTTAACCTACGCCATCTTACCTAAAAACATGCTCCTCTTGCACTCATACATGTCCCCACCAAAAATCTGGTACTTTTGGAGACATTGGGTCCGGAGACTCCAGCCTCAACCCCCGGAGACTCCGGTCTGACTAAAGTCTCCGCACCAAACCACGGAGACTCCGGCCCGTCCGGAGACTCCGGTGTGTTTGGTCCGGAGACTCCGGTCTCGGCATTTTCGCTGGGTTCCTTAAGGGGCGCGGGGTGGGGAGTTGTTTCACAACTCCTCTCACACCCCCACTCCCCAAACTCGCCCAGCAGCCGCCAAGACGCTCCAAGGTCGCCTCCGGCCGCTCCCCGCCGCCGGAATCCGCCGTGCCACCGGCTCCTCCACCTCCCAAGCGTTGGGGATCTTCCTCTCCTCCATTTGGACCTCACCATGAAGGACACGGGTACCTCTCTCTCTCCCTTCTAGGGTTTCATCCTAGATTTAGTTTTGAGAGTAGGTCTTGATGAACTTCTTGGTGTAGAACATTGAGGATGGCAATGTACTATCTAGAAAATTGTTAGTGCGAATTTCCCCTCAGTTTTGACCTAGATCCGAGTTTTGGCCTCAGGGCCGGAAACTCCGGCCTTCCTGACCGGAAACTCCGGCCTGGCCGGAATCTCCGGCCCCTGTGACCGGAAACTCCGGTCTAGATCAAACCTGAGAAGAAATTCCTCTACCTTTTTTCTTTTCATTTGAGATTCCATGGACATGTATGCTTACCTCAATGCTACCTATCTACTCCTGTTTCACAGCTAACAAGCAGTATCCCGGTCCTTCATCCTCATCCTCGAGTATCAAAAAGTCGAAGAAGCACAAGCTCCAAGGTCGAGATTACTTGGTCTATGATGCAGAACATGACAGGCATGTGCAGAGTGGTGCTCGTAAGCAGCAACAGGCTGCTGCTGCTAGAAGGCAAAGGCAAGAGGCTGCCCTCCTTCGAGAAGAAAGGGCCAAGAAGGCCAAGCTTGACAACTTAACAACCTTGAAGGGTTTGAACAAGGAGGAGTTCAGAGTCATGAGGGCGCAAAATTTCTATGACATGCCCAATAACTCCACCGATGGTCATTTTTGGCGAAAGGAGCAAGAGCTCATTATGAAGGAAATCTATGCCCAGTTGGACCCAAAAGCTCTTGTGTGCCCTCAAAAACCGCTGAGGTTTGACGTATTGGCCAAGAAGACATACTTTGCGGATGCTATATGGGTTGCTAGGAAGATTGGCCTTGAGCACCTCATTTCCACTCAACAAGACTATGATATTGAGATGGTCCAACAGTTCTTTGCAACTCTTGTGTTTGGAGATGAGGAGGACACCAAAATGACATGGATGACGGGGCCTGTGCAAGTTAGTGCACACTTTTCAGAGTTCGGAGAGGCTTTGGGCTATGTGTTCAAGGGTGTGAATGAACCCGTTGGTCACCGAATGCATATTGAGGGGGTGGCTTATGATAAGAACCTTCTTGCCCCCCTTGTTGCTCAAAAAGGGGGCCATTGCTACCACCAAAGGGCTCAAGCCGCTCTACAACATTTTGATTCGCATGTTTCGTGGAGCATTGCACCTCAAGCCGGGAACACGGATGCTATACGTGGAGCCCTTGTCAACCTCATGTACCATTGCCACAAGACTTTTCTTGCCGGTCCGAACTGCCGAGGGTTTGAAATTGATGTCATGGATTACATCAAGTGTGAGATCAACATTGCTATTCACGAGAGGAAGAATCCTATGTATGCTCCTTATGTCATGAAGCTCATCCTCAAGAAGATTCCAAACCTCAGTCAATCTCGTTTCAAGAAGCACTCCTATGGCACCCTTCAAGTGCTCAGCCATCATCTTACTCAACCTTCCTATGAAGAGATAGAGGAGCAAGATGCTCCTAGGGCAAGAAGGAAGAATGCCACTCCACCCTCTTGGGATCAAGGTGGCAAACAAAGAGTAAATGAAGAGTTGAAGAAAGTTTCGTGGTGGCAAAGGGCTATGATGTGCATGGGTGTTGGTTTGCACAAGGAAAATCATCAAACTTATGTCACTAACAAGAGGATTTTGTCCAACCAAAACAAGATGATGAAGGAAATGCGCAAGATTAGCAATGGTGGCACCACTCCTCCTCGCAACGAAGATGATCCCGTCACCCCGCCTTCCGAGGACACTATCCCTCTTGAGAAATGGAATGGGGGTATTTTCCCTTGGGCTGATTATGAAGAAGTAACTTCCATGCCCTCCTCTTCCCGCAACACCGGCAAGGCTCCTATGCGTTATGGGGAAGAAAGTGATGAGGAAGAAGATAGTGCTGAAGCAAGTGATGCTGAAGATGCTACCGAGAGTGATGATGATGAGGACAGTGATGCCGACAAAGATGAAGACGACGAGTGATCGCCTTGGGTTCCGTTAGCATCGCTCCTCTCCCTTTTTGGTGTTTCGATGCCAAAGGGGGAGAAGTAGTTCTATTAGGCTCTCGTACCGTGGGATTTGCATGGGTCGGACACAAGCACGTGCGTTTATCATTTCTTTGCGCTTGTGTCCATTTATCTTATGTCATTTGAACCTATTTGCTATTTGGTTTTATGTTGTGAGACTATGTTACTATGTGTGGTATGAGACTATGGATTTCATATTTCCTATGGATGAGATGATGTTATTATTATGGTTGAGATGATGTTATTATTATGGTCTCTATGTCATATTAGTATGCACAAGGTATGGTTCCTTCATCTCAACCCTATATCTTGTTAGTCTCATGTTGGTGTAATTTATCTTGTTCCATATATTTCGTGTGAGTTGACTCTCTCCTACTTGTTGAGCATTTGTATTCAAATGCAAACTACTTGTATGCACACATGTAGGGGAGTCTCTCAAATCTTTTGTGGTACATGTCGATAACTGTTATATGCCTTTTTGCAAATCCGAGTGTTGTCATCTAACACCAAAAAGGGGGAGATTGAAAGGACATATTTTATGTCCCCTATGTTTTGGTGTTAGGCAACAACACTAGGAATCATTTATATAATGTTAAGTGGTGCAGGAACGATAAGATACAATTACACTTTGCATCGAAACACTTGACAAGGAAATAGGTAGCTTGCTCTGTTTGTCAGTCCGGAGTCTCCGGGCTCCATGACCGGAGTCTCCGGCCAAATCAATTGCTGGAGCAAAAGCTACACTGGGCGGCTGCCGCGGTATGGGGTGCGGAGTTACCCCGGAGCAACACCGGAGTCTCCGCACCAACCGGAGTCTCCGGCCCCGCGGTCCGGAGTCTCCGCCCCAGACCTGCGTTTCGAATCGAAGACTTTCCAAGTCGGCGCGTGCGGTATAGGGCCCGGAGTTTCCGGCCTGGCCGGAGTTTCCGGCCTTTCAGTCCGGAGTTTCCGGCCTGCTGGAGAGAAGTGCAACGCAGCGGCAACCGCTGTATCAGGTCCGGAGTTGCTGCGGAGTTAGGCCGGAGTTTCCGGCCCAGCCCGGAGTTTCCGGTCTCCCTGTCCGGAGACTCCGGTCTAAGTGGTCTGCAACGGCTAATTTTCCTGGAGGGGTATATATACCCCTCCACCTACCTCCAGCCACTTAGCTCGCCCAAAAAGGAAGAACACCATTGTTGCAAGCTCAAGAATCACTAGATCTCCCAATCCCTCCACCCAAACTCGTCGATCTTTGGAGGATTGAAGGAGAAGGCCCGGATCTACATCTTCACCAAGCAGTTTCCCATTTCCCCCTCATTCACTTGAGGGCCCCTTTGCTAGGGTTTCCACTAGGAAAACCTAGCTCATTGTTGTACTTACTTGATTGTCTTTGTGACAGATTGTAGCTGTTTGGGAGCCCCAAATCCCTTGTGTGGGTTGTGCCCCGAATCGTTGTTGTATAGGCTCCGGACTCCGCCTTGAAGGTTTCCGATAGTGGAAGGTGAACCAATCCTTTGTGGTGCGGTTCATCGGAGAATAGGGTGACGCCTTTGTGGCGGTTGAGCTTTGAGCTTTGTGCTAGCTCACACCTCTCCAACGAGACGTACTCCCCTAAAAAGGAGGAACTCGGAAATACATCCGTGTCTCCGCGTGCTTTCACTTCGGTTACTTCTATCCTTGTTTACCGTCTTTACTTGTTGTATCGTGCTTAGTTGTTAGCTTGTCATATAGGTAAATTCACCGTAGTTGCATATCTAGAGAATTTACCTTTTGTGTCAAGCCTAATTTGAAAAAGAACTAAAATTTAAGTAGCACCTATTCACCCCCCCCCCTCTAGGTGTCATACCGATCCTTTCAAGTGGGTTTAATGACCCACTGTTTTTGAACTTAATAAAAATTATGTGTTTGTAGATCATGAAAAGCATGCTTTATGTGATAGTTATATAGTTGAGTTTGTTCATGATGCTACTGAAAGTTATTATGAGAGAGGAAAATATGGTTGTAAAAGTTTTCAAGTCACTAAAACACCTCTCTTTATGTTGAAAGTTTTGAAGTTGTACTTGTTTCATCTTTCTATGCTAGTTGCTTTATGCTTCAATAATTTATTTTGTTACAAGGTTCCCTTGCATAGAAAGTGGGTTAGACTTAAATGCGTTTGATATTTGCCTCTTGATGCTCTCTTTTGTTTTTCAAGTTCTATTCCTATGAGAGCATCATTAAAATCTTTTAGCCTAGCTAAAGGCATTAAAGAAAGCGCTTTAGGGAGGCAACCCTTTATCTTTTATTTTAGTTTTTCTCAAGGAGTTTTGTTACTTCTGTAGCAACTCCTTTGTATCTTTATTTTATCGCAATGTTGTGCCAAGTAAAGTTCTATATTGAAAGTTGATGCAAGATTTGGATTTCTGCGCAGTGACAGATTTTTAGCTGTCACGGATTTGAGCTTATCTCCCTGTAGAAAATTCAAAAAATTCTGAGAAAAATCACGCATATTCCTGAGATATGTACGCAACTTTCATTATTTTAGGCCAGATCCATCTGAGCAACTTAAGTGCCTCGAAAAAATTCGTCATTCCAGACTGTTCTGTTTTTGACAGATTCTGCCTTTTGTTTTGCATTCGCTCTTTTACTGTGTTTGTGTGGATTTCTTTGCTCCACAAAGCATTGGTGGCTGTAGCTAATGTCCAGAAGCTTTGGGATTGATTGTATCATTACAGAATATGAGAATTTTTGATTATGCACTAACCCTCTAATGAGAACTGTCTTGAGTTTGGTGTGAAGGAAGTTTTCAAGGATCAAGCGAGAAGGGTGATATTATGTGATCAAGAAGAGTGAAAAGCCTAAGCTTGGGGATGCCCCCGTGGTTCATCCCAACCATATTCAGAGAGACTCAAGCGTCTAAGCTTGGGGATGCCCAAGGCATCCCCTTCTTCATCAACAAACTTATCAGGTCATCTCTAGTGAAACTATATTTTAATTCTTTCACATCTTATGCGCTTTACTTGGAGCGTCTGTGTGTTTTTATTTTTGTTTTTGTTTGAATAAATTCGGATCCTAGCAATCCTTGTGTGGGAGAGAGACACGCTCCGCTTTTTCATGTGAATACTCATGTTCTTCACTTATATTTGTTGAGTATTCTTAACTAGCTACTGCAGTGCTTTTAGCTCCTGTTTTTCATGCATCTCTTCGAGCTGTTAGCACTTGTTTATAAATACTCTCTTGCTGCATTATATTATCATTTGGAGAGTTTATGTTTAATAAATTATTGGTGTTTGTTTGGAAGAAAGAAAATGCTACATGTAGTAGTTGGTATTGGAAAAGACATATGCATTCTTGTAGATCATTGTCTTGTTTTGATTTGATGCTTTGCAATTGTTTTGAGCTCTCAAGTAGATCATGTTTAAGCTCTTGCATCATGTAGTTAAAGCCTAGTAGTGGAGAACTACCGTAGAGCTTGTTGAGACTTGGGATGCATATTTGTTCTCTCTAAGGTCTAGATATTTTCTGGTAAAATGTTTGAGCAACAAGGAAGACAGTGTAGAGTCTTATAATACTTGCAATATGTTTTTATGTGATTCTTGCTGTACCGGTTTATACTTGTGTTTGCTTCAAACAACCTTGCTAGCCTAAACTCTGTACTGAGAGGGAATGCTTCTCGTGCATCCAAAACTTGAGCCAAAACCCATGCCATTTGTGTCCACCATACCTACCTACTATGTGGTATTTCCTGCCATTCCAAGTAAATATTTCATGTGCTACCTTTAAACTATTCAAAACTTTATTACTCCTTATTTGTGTCAATGTTTTATAGCTCATGAGGAAGTATGTGGTGTTTTATCTTTCAATCTTGTCATTTACTTCTGACAGACTTTCACCTGGACTAGTGGCATATACATCCGCTTATCCAATAATTTGCAAAAAGAGCTGGCAACGGGGTGCCCAGCCCCAATTAATTACAACTTTCATTAATAATTCTCTTCACATGTTTTGCCCTGATTTATCAGTAAGCAACTTAATTTTGCAATAGACACTCCTCCATGGTATGTGAATGTTGGAAGGCACCCGAGGATTCGGTTAGCCATGGCTTGTGTAAGCAAAAGGTTGGGAGGAGTGTCATCTATAAAGAAACTAAAATACATGTGTAAACAAAAGAGAAGAGGGATGATCTACCTTGCTGGTAGAATAACGTCCTTCATGGGAGCCGCTCTTTGAAAGTCTGGTTGACAAGGGGGTTAGAGTGCCCACTACCATTCGTTGACAACAACAAACACCTCTCAAATACTTATTTTGTGCTCTCTATATGCTTTCGAAAACTTAAAAAGCTCTAGCACATGATTTAATCCCTGCTTCCCTCTGCGAAGGGCCTATCTTTTACTTTATGTTGAGTCAGTTTACCTACTCCTTTCTATCTTAGAAGCAAACACTTGTGTCAACTTTGTGTGCATTGATTCTTACATATTTACTTATTGCACTTGTTATATTGCTTTATGTTGACAACTATCCATGAGATATACATGTTACAAGTTGAAAGCAAATGCTGAAACTTAATCATCCTTTGTGTTGCTTCAATGCCTTTTACTTTGAATCTATTGCTTTATGAGTTACCTCTTATGCAAAACTTTTTGATGCTTGTCTTGAAAGTACTATTCATGAAAAGTTTTTGCTTATATGATTCATTGTTTACTCTTTATCTATTTGTTAGCAAACTATAGATCATTGCTTTGAGTCACTTCATTCATGACATGAGCCTTGCAATATATTGATCAAGATTGTGTGAAAGCATGTCTCCTCAGAAATTATTTGTTGTTATCGTTTTACCTACTCGAGGACGAGTAGAACTAAGCTTGGGGATGCTTGATACGTCTCCAACGTATCCATAATTTCTGCTGTTCCATGCTTATATTATACCATTTGCTACATGTTTTATATACACTTCGTATCACTTTTATGCATTTTCTGGGACTAACCTATTAACAAGATGCCACAGTGCCAGTTCCCTGTTTTCTGCTGTTTTTGGTTTCAGAAAGTTACTTCTGGAAATATTCTCGGAATTGCACGAAACAAAAGGCCAGTCCCTATTTTTCCAGCACGTACACGGAGTCCGAAGGAGAGACGAAGAGAGCCACGAGGTGGCCAAACCACCTGGCGCGGCAGTGGGCCCAGCCGCGCCTGTGTGGTTTGGGCCCCTCGGGGGTCCGCCGACATCGCCCCTTCGCCTATTTATTCCCCGAGACGCGAAAACCCTAAAACACCGAGCCTTTCATCCAGAACATATTCGCTGCCGCCGCCGTCGTCAACCCTAACTCGGGGGGTTCTGAAGCTCTTCCCGGCACCCTGCCGGAGAGGGGAATCATCACCGGAGGGCTCTACATCGCCATGCCCGCCTCCGGAGTGATGCGTGAGTAGTTCATCCTTGGACTATGGGTCCATAGCAGTAGCTAGATGGTTGTCTTCTCCACTTGTGCCATCATGTTTAGATCTTGTGAGCTGCCTATCATGATCAAGATCATCTTATTGTAATGCTACATGTTGTGTTTGCTGGGATCTGACTTATATTGATACCTATGTGGAGCTGAATATTATATTATCATGTCTATGTCATTTGTGATCTTGCATGCTCTCCGTTACTTGTTGAAGCCTTGGCCACGTGAATACTTGTAACTCCAAGAGGGGGTATTTATGCATGATAGTTGGGTTCAACCTCTATTTAACCTGGGATAGTGACAGCAAGTTCTAAGGTTGTAGATGTGTTGTTGCCACTAGGGGTAAAACAGCAATGCTTTATTCAAGGATGAATGTATTGTTTACATTACGCACATTACTTAATGCAATTGTCTGTTGCTTGCAACTTAATACTGGAAGGGGTACGGATGTTAACCGGAAAGTGGACTATTTAGGCATAGATGCATGCTGGATAGCGGTCTATGTACTTTGTCGTAATGCCCAAATGAATCTCATAGTAGACACCACAGCTCACACATGCATGTTATATGCACTTATCAATTGTCAATTGCCCAGCTGTAATTTGTTTACCCAGCATGTTAGTTATCTTATTGGAGAGACACCACTAGTGAACTGTGGACCCCGGTCCATTCTTTTACATCTGAAATACAATCTACTGCAATCATTGTTCTCTACTGTTTTATGCAAACAAACATCATTTCCATTCGATACGTTTAACCCTTTGTTTTCAGCAAGCCGGTGAGATTGACAACCTCACTGTTAAGTTGGGGCAAAGTAATTTGATTGTGTTGTGCAGGTTCCACGTTGGCACCGGAATCCCTGGTGTTGCGCCGCACTACACTCCTCACCAACACCTTCGAAGCAAACCTCGTTTTCCTACTGGTCGATTAAACCTTGGTTTCATACTGAGGGAAAACTTACTGCTGCACTCATCATACCTTCCTCTTGGGGTTCCCAACTGACGTGTGACGTACAAGCATTGTTTCTGGCACTACTAACCTAGAGCCACCACGGCCAGATAAGCGACGGCTATTCTTTGAACAGTGAATATGACGTGGAGCGACGCTGGAGCTGCATTTTGCACTCCCTTTATATAGTTAGGTAATTATTGTTATGTTTCTAGGGTTTAGTTATATTGAAATATGTTTGTACGTTCTACTAAGTGAATAAGTGATCTTCATATATAATATTAATATCTCGTGACTATTTCAATATCTGCATCTATTATTAGAATTCGCCCGATATCAGATTTTTCCGTCCTCCACCGAACTATATGTGCTTAAACCCTGCTCGATCGCTCTCCTAAACATTCAACCATGCATGTGTCAATTCTTGGGATGCTCTATCACTCCGCGAGAGATTTATAGACTATAGTCATGCATGCGTATTGACATATTATGCATGCATGGCTACTAAAATGTACTCCGCAGCTGAACGGTCACATGCATACACCGGCGGATCCACCTTGTGCCACCCGGGTGCACAGGACACCGGAAAAAATTATTTTCCTTTGTAAAATAGCAGTTTTTCACCACATATGCACCCTAAAATATGTTTTAAATGTGTTATGTCACCATGGTGCACCCTGGTTCTAAATATTCTAGCTCCCCCACTGCATGCATATTGGCTGCAGTGCATAGCACGATCGCGTGTTTTTTTGCTGCCCGTCTAGCGCGTGTCTGTTTGCGGCTCTGTTGGTAGATATTCAATCTTGCGTAGCGCGGAACGTGCATGCATATGCTTATATTTTATGTACCAGAATTGTGATTTGTGAAGCCTCGGGGAAAGCGGGCTACTGAGATCCGATCAAAATTGCAGTCTTGGTCTCCCCACATGCATGACCAAGAAGAGACTTTGCTCGTAATTGCGCCGTCCGAATTTTATACTGTATCTTTCTGTAAGCAGACGAGATCACTTCGCGGTAGCTAGCGGGCGTTGAAGTCAAACAAAACAATGTCTTTGGACTGGACGGAAACACATGCGGCCGGGTATGCGGTAGAAACGCTGATCAGAGCAACTCTAGCAGATACCGAATAAGGCCCCGTCCCGGAAAAAAAACAGCCGAATAAGGCCCCGTCCTGAAAAATAACTGTTTTTTTCCGGTTTCGGGGCAAAATTTCCGCCCGACGAGATGCGGGATAAGCCCCCTATCGGAATTTTTTTTGGGGAACAGGATATTTCGACCCCGGTGACGAACTGCTTCTGTTTTCGTGGTTTCTTTTCTCGCATCCCGCACTCTTGGCGTCAACGCTCCCGCGCTGAACATTCAGCTCGCCCGTCCTCTTCCTCCCGCGCCTCCCGCCGCCG
This sequence comes from Poa pratensis, assembly GCA_947311845.1. Taxonomy (NCBI): domain Eukaryota; kingdom Viridiplantae; phylum Streptophyta; class Magnoliopsida; order Poales; family Poaceae; genus Poa; species Poa pratensis. The sequence continues at coordinate 13,499,562 of CAMZMU010000083.1, read as the reverse complement.
CCGCTTCTCGCCGCCTCGCCCTCTCCCGCCCCCGCTTTCACCGCACCGCGCGAAAGGGTTACCGGCCACCGGCGACTCGATTCCGCCCAGTTCCGGGCCCGGGGAGCCGTGCCCCATCCGCACGGACGCGGCGGCCGCCGCCATGGATACGGCGCCGAGATCGCGCGCGAGCCCTGTTCCCACCGGGAGCGGCGTTTCCCGGCGGATCTGACTAGCCCGGAGACACTCTCCTGCTCGCGCGGCTGTCCGGCCGTCGTTTTGCTCCGGGCGGGTCTCGGATCCGGCGTTCGGTGGTGAAGAAGGTGCGTTTTTCTCTCTATTCGTTGTTGATTCGGTAGTTTTAGGTTTACAAATTCATGGATTTGTAGTTTAATTTAGCAAAAACATCTATTTGCTAGATGGATTGGAGTTCTTCATCATCGTCCTCCTCCGAGTCGGATGATTCCGAGATTGAGGACCTCCTTTTCGACGATGATATCGAGCACATGCTCATGGCTCGTCTCGTGGAGCAATACGAGAGCGGAGTCAAGAGGAAGAGGCGAGGCTCGACGGTCGGCCGGCTTTGCATTCCCCGCAACCGAGCGCTTGGAAGTGCGTTGCTCATGAAAGACTACTTCGCCGAGGTACCAACCTATCTGGCTCACCTTTTCCGTAGGCGCTGCCGTATGCGTAGACCATTATTTGTTCGCATTGCTGAAGCTTGCGAACAAAATTGCCGATTCTTCGTCCAACGAAGAAATGCCGCCGGTTTGCTTGGCTTCACTTCATACCAAAAGATCTCGGCGGTTATGAGAGTGATAGCATACGATGTGCCCGCTGATTACACCGATGAGTATCTTCGCATTGGCGAAGATAGCACGATCAAAAGCGTGTGTTTGTTTGCTAAAACTGTGATCAAGTTTTTTGACAAAGAGTACCTCCGAAGTCCTAATGAAGAGGACACAAAAAGATTGATGGCGGCAAATGAAGCAAGGGGGTGGCCGGGCATGCTTGGTAGTGTGGATTGCATGCATTGGAGGTGGAAGAATTGCCCGGTGGCTTGGCATGGTCAGTCCACCGGTCATCACCATGATCCTACCATAGTACTCGAAGCGGTTGCTTCGGAGGATCTTTGGATTTGGCATTACTTTTTTGGTTTGCCGGGATCGCTTAATGATATCAATGTTTTACAAAGATCACATCTATTTGCTCGGCTTGCTAGTGGAGATGCCCTGGCTTGCAACTACACCGTCAATGGGCATGACTACACCTTAGGGTACTATCTTGCCGACGGTATATATCCTTGTTGGTCGACATTTGTGAAGACCATTTCAAAACCGGCTAATAAGAAGAATTCCATCTTTGCCAAAGCTCAAGAAGCTTGCCGAAAAGATATTGAAAGGGCATTTGGTGTGTTACAAGCTAGGTTTGCAATTGTTCGAGGTCCGGCTTGATTTTGGGATAAGAAAACCCTCTGTAATATCATGACGGCTTGTGTGATTTTACACAACATGATCGTTGAAGATGAGAGGGATTTAAACTTGGAATTAGACTATGACAACATTGGTAGCCGAGTGAAACCCCAAAGGCACCCGGACCGGATCGAAGCTTTTCTTGAGACCTACCGGAAGATCGAGGACAAGGCCACACACATTCAGCTCCATAAAGATCTTCTTGAACATCAGTGGCAATTGTATGGGAAGAAGTAGTTTCCCATTTTATTCATTTGAGATTGTTGTAATTCAAACCATTTATGTCCTTTCGGACCATTCGATATTGTTTTAATTATTTGGATTTAAACATTTGTTGTAATAATGAGTGATTGTATTGCGTGATGTTTAAACATTTAATATATTGAATTTGTATTGATGTTTGATGAATATTATGTTGTTTAAAATCATGAATTTGATAACAAATATGCAAAAAAGCTTTTCCGGTACTGGTACCGGTACGGGCCGCGTGGTACCGGAAAACGTTTTTCTGCTCAACCGGATCACTTTTATCCGGTATGGAATTATTCGGTATCTGCTAGAGTTGCCCTCATGCATGTTCTCAATTAACTACTCCCTCCATCACAGTTTATACGGCACACACACGTAGTTTAAGAACACACTTGACCACTAATTTAGTCAATAAAAATTAAATTTTATATCACAAAAACTATATCATTAAAAAGTTATTTTCAATATAAATCCAATGATATAATTTTTGTTACATATAATGTATATTTGGTTGACCAATTTTAATAGTCAAACTTTTTCTAGAACTGCGTGTGTGCCCTATAAACTGTGATGGAGGAGTAGTACTCATAGCACCTAGACTAGCTCATACTACTCCCTTTGTTTCAAAATACTACTTGACGTAGATCTATTTAAATTAAACTATGTTTAGACATTTTTAGTGTGTAGATACATATATATAGTTAGACAAAGTTGTGTCAACTATTTTAGGCTTCTGACGCCTTCGCACTCGGAACATTTGCCTTCTCCTTAAGCAGCTGGCCAAAGTTCACTCTCCTAAAAAAGGGGAGGCTTAGGCTTCCTAAATGTATTGTACAGTTAGCTTTTCCTAGCTTTTTTGTTTGCTTTTTCCTCTTGTTTTGAGGCTGCCGTTTAAAAAAAACACCCTATCTGCAGCAGCAGTAGAGCTGTAGGCAGATATTCCAGCCTAGCGGAACGTGCAGTCGATCGTGCGCTTGTGTAGCCGGCGTGACGGCGACATGCATGCATACACGCGGTGCCCAAAGGTAACCTAAAAAGAAAACACCTATTGGCAGCAACAGCAGCAGCAGAGCTGTAGCTAGATATGCCGTGCAATCGTGCGCTTGTGTAGGCGCGACGGCGATGGCCGGCCGGCCGGCCGATCAAGCATTAGCGGGAGCTACATAGAAATCCGCCGGCGCATGCGCGGCGGTGGTGGTAGGTTTGCGAACCCGTGCGTACGTGTTGCTTCCCAGCCGATCCAACTGAGATCGCGGCAAGCGGCCCATTAAAACTGGCGCGTCGTGTTCGATCTTCGTCGCCGGCCGTCGCCCCAACTGCCGCCGCCGTCCGTGCGTGCGTTGGCCGCCGTGCATTTAGTGCGTCGATCGATCTCGGCGGCCACACATGCATGCATGCACGTGGGATCAGCGTCTGCGCGTGGTCCACTGTATTTGTAGTTGTAGGTAGTACAGCGTTCTGATCCATGCCCACTTGCCCGCCCAGACGAGAGACGACCAGACCATATGCGCCACGTACGTACCCTCGTTCTAGGTCAACACGTAGGTACATTCATGGATGCACAGTATGGTCATGGCAGATTAAGGCCAGGTTGCGTGGAACAATGGACGACAAATGACTCAAGTTACGTGCAAAACTGTGTCTTGAGGACACAGTGCTTGATCACTTAAGCTCTGCAGTACATGTCTGTGTACGTACTATCTGAACTAATCCGCGTCAGTGCCACCGTCGTCAAGTACCCTGTTTCGGAGCATGGGATTCTAATTCTGTCGTCAGCTAACCCAACTCGATCGACATCAAAGTGCACCGCCGCCCAAAGGAATTAAGGAACAAATTAGAGATCTGTCGCGTTCAGCACCATGCGCTCGCAGCCAAATTAATGGCCGGCCGCCGATCGTCTACGATTTCGGCGAGGCGAATCTCGTGACGGTATGTAACTCCTGTCCTGTATAGCATTGCCAATTTGCCATACCGCACTAATACATGATGCGGCGCTGCTATTCTACTATATGCACTGGCGGAGACAGGGGGGGACCAGCAGGGGCCCTGGCCCCCCTAATCACATGGATTTGTTCCTTAAAAATTATGAACAGTAATTTTTTAGAAATTTTTGCTTAAACCGGCCCCCCCTAACTTTGAAAATTGAGCATTTCTGCCTCCGCCCCTGACTATATGTATGTGTATGTAGAATATAAAAGACAGAAGAATCCCTGCTCTCTCATGCTTCCACGTCGCCGGCAAACCACATCCGTTCGATCGCGCGATCCGAAGGCCAGGAATCGTCCACGTCGCCTCATCCTCGCCCAGCACTGTAGATGCCGAATTGCTTCCAATCGGAGCGTGCCACGTGCACAGGTCACCAGCCGGTCGCTCCGGTGCCCAGCCGGTCGCCCACCCGGTCGCCGCACTCTTTTCTAAAAACAACCTTCAACTTTCAGATATTTGCATGCTCTCCATGTTTTTTACTCTGCCGGGGGGCTTACTGAAAATTCCAGCAAACACGGGGGCTTATGTGCAAAATCATCAGAGAGCTCTCCTCTCTCCCCGCGCGATGCCGTGCTCGCCGGCGCCGCCGCCGCCACGCCGTCCCTCCCCGCTCAAATCGGATCCCACCACGGGCTCCGCCGTCGCCGCCTCGCCCTCCCCGCCGTCGTTCGGCCGCCGGGACGTCGCCCACGAGCCGGGATCGCCGCGGCCGATCTCGCCGTCCGCCGCCGCTTTGGGCCATCGCCGACCGCTCTCCGGCGACCTACAGGTGGCGGCGCCGCCACTTTGGGACTCCTCGCGACGAGGCGCGCCCGCCGCGCCTACGGGCGCGTCCCCGAACGCGCCGACGCGTCGCCGGCGTCGCTCGCCGTGGCGCCGTGGCCGCTGCCGCTGTGGCCATCGGTGACGTCATCCTGACGTCATCGGTGGCCCACCTGTCAGAATTTCGCAATTCCCAGAAAATAGATTCAAAAATGTCCAAAAATTACAAAATTGATTTCTTCAAATCTAACCATCTGAAAAATATGAAAAAAATATCAAAATGACCAGAAAAATACATGCTGCCTATTTATGTCAAAATACAAAAAATATTTGACTATTTCAAATTGGAATATATTTAATGCATTTCCTCTAATTATGTGGTTGAATTTAAAAAACTCATATAATGCATTCCCTCTCTGATTATGGAGTTACATTAAATATTTAAGGCAAAATACAAATCATATTTGTCTTTTTGAACTCGGTAAACACTTGGAGATAATATAAATGCATTCCCACCTATTTATTTGCGTATTTCAGCTCGACAAGCAATTTTGCAATGTAGACACTTCAAAAATTCATTTTCCCCAAAGAGTTATTTCTTCTTCTGAAGAGAATTTAATCCACCTAACATTTTCGCGCTACCGAACAGAGTTGAAATCCGAACAATTTTCGAATGTGGCCACTTCCAAATTTGAACTTCTTATTCAAATATATCCATTCGAAAATAATTCAAATACCTTCCCGAATTTCATCATTTCATTCACATTAAAAGAACACAAATTTTAATACACCCAATAAGGACCATATCCAAAATCTCGATATTCTTTTAAACGCAAACTTTTCTGAACTAAACTTCCATTCATATTTGAACATCTTCTAAAAAAACGAAATTTATCAAGAAGCTTTCCAATTCAAATTTCAAATTTAATCCCTCCAAACAAACTAAAATCTTTCAATTCCACAGGCGCGGCGGAGTCCGCCCTTATTCCTATTTCTTTTTTTTTTCTTATTTGCTTTCCTTTTGTTTTGCAATAGAACAACATTGGAAATAATAATTGAAAAGAAGAAAAATGCTTTCCCAAATTTAGTTTGTTCAAATAAAAATTTAAAAACATTGATATTCAACCTTCATATTTTTCCCCCTCTTTTTATTTCATTTACAATAAAACAACACTGTAATAATGAGAAGAAAGAAAAAAAATAAGTGCAAAGCATTTTATTTTTGTAGAATAATTGTAAACTGCGATAATTTGTAAACCTGTACAATTTCAAAATCTAGATGTTCTCAAATTTTGATTTCACCACCGAAAAACGTTATCTGAATTTGCATATTTCTAAATTTCAGCTCTCTTTCAAATATCACTATTTCCCGGTTTTTTCGAAATCAAATACTTCATAAATGCAGCCCTTTTTCATATTTCGGTACATCCAAGAACATGGATATTTCCAACTTACAATTTTCTGCACCGCCATATGTACGAACATTGGATAAAAATCTTCCTCCTCCACGATGTCTACGAATGCAACAAAAATCTAAACATGAGCACACCAATAAACACTTTCTATTCACGTCGTACGATCAAAACTCAAATTTGGATGTAATTCAAATTTCAAATTTTCATGCACCTTCCAAATTTGTGTATTTTCGTAGACGTCAAAATGAATTTAAATGTATCAAAACAATTGAAAGAATATATGACTTCCAAATTTGAATGATTTCTAAAAAATGCGGACAATCTTAAAACGGAAACCTCATTTGCATTTCATTAATTCTCGAATGTGCGCAATTTAAAAATGCAGACACTTTCGAGAATAATTTAATGGGTGGACAACGTATGACTAATATGTCAACATGGACACACGGAAAAACACCTACCTACAACATATGATCAAATTCCACGTTTAAATAATTCAAAATTAGCCCACGGGTGCGGCGGAGGCCGCGCTTAATCCCCTAGTACGTACTATGATTTGCGTCCGATTCTTGTACGATGCTTCCTTTGGAGCAGCGAGCTTGCGTGACTCAGGGTAACAAGCAGTTTGGGTTGGGTTGGGTTTGGGTTTGGGCTGGAATCGGACTGCCTCTCCTATTGAGTATTGACACCTCTCAAACATCATTTATTTTTTGTTTTCCTTTCTTGGCCCTTTTGCAAATGCTTAGACAGTTGGACGTAGTGCTCTTCCAGGCTAGCAGCCATTCCACACCGACCTATGTAAGAAGATTTCAGAAGGCCGCTGAGCTCGCGCTCCTCGACTGTGCACAACGCGTCATCCTTGCCGCCGCCGCCGGTTTTAGCACACAAGAATGTGTTTGGTGTAGCAGACGCTGTAAAACTAGGCATAGAATTTGGAAAGAAATTGGAAACTGTGATCCGAAGGTGGGGGGAGAGAGAGAGGCACATCTGGCGGTCACCGGGCATTGAGCTCGAATTTGGCTGGCCGAGGTCACAACAGGCCGAGGAAAATACACGAGGGCGGGACAGGGGCCAGAGGGAAGCCGGAGGATGCAGCGAAATCCGGTGTCACATTGCTAACTGAGCGCCGAGAGATTATCAATGAGCAACAACTTGCCGACGATCGCATGGGGTCGTGGCGGCCGCTAATCAGCGTCGGTGGGTTGCTGTAGTGCCCATCTCGGGCAACGACGAGCAAGGAGCATCCGGAATCGACAGATTCATGCGATGGCATCCCGACATTTAACGGCGGTCTTGGTAGTTTGTGGCGGATGTCACGGGCATCGAGAACGAGGGTGAGGTGGCGGCGAGGCGCTGGGGTGGTTGACGAAGTCGTGGCGGCGAGAACAGGATGTAATCGATGATGTTGCAGCCGATACGTTCTCATGTCCTTGTGGTGGGCGGTAAGCTCGGGCACCACATTCGGGCAGATACGAGCCGTGGGGATTTGGATTTCGCCCGAGATTTCCGAAATTCCACCGAAATTCGGCAATTTCGTTCGGGACCGGTATGGCAATTTACCGAACGAAATATACTGAATTTTGGGGATTTATGGTTGAATTATCTAAAATATTTAAAATATGGAAGAATTTTGTCCGAAAATCCAAATTTTGGTTCAGTTTCGGTCAAATTATGTTCCAAAGTTTAAATATTGCTTCTTGCATTTCGTCCGAGATTGACCGAAATTTTCCGAAATTCCCGAAATCCGGCCATTCCACTCAGGCCCGGTAAAAAATCAAAACCGAAATCCAAAACCCTAAAGACAGAAAATGTCAACGTGATCCCATCTATATCTAACAACAGAAACTATCAGTATAATCCCATTCCCATCAATATCTAACAACGTGAACTATCAGTATGATCCAACTAAAAATCTTGGGTTGGACAACACGAAGGCATTCCCCAACTAATAGATAGGCTTGATTAAAACATAACTTGACTAGCTGTGGAAGATTTGGGACTGACAATGTTTCTGTCGAAAGTTTGGGACTCTCAGTGTGTTGGTATTTTGCTACTCGATCAAAACCATGTAAATAATGGTGCCCAATCTCTTATCTCACTCTCTGGTCCCACAGATTAGAACTGCGACCAAAATACAGTGATTAGCTGCTAAGGAGCAAAACCAACTTACGTAGTCAAACACGATATTCATCAATATGAAAATTCTGCTATAAAGGAGAACAAGACATAGATTAAGAGATTAAGACTCTGCGTGCCTGCTGCTCTTCGGAGTCGCAGCGCGCGTCCTCCCGAGCCACCGTCCGTGACGGCGGTGGTGGCTCTTCGATGGGGGGTCCTTCCTCCTCCGCCGCGGCGGGTGGAGCTGCTTTTGGTCAAGATCTGTAGGAGTTTGCAGGTGAGGAGCTTGTCTGCGCCGGCGATCTCGGTGGGGATGATGGAAGATGGGTGGCGTCCTCGGGCTTGTCTCTGGCGTGAGACGGCGAGGGCGTGCTGGCGGCTCGAAGCCGATGTCCGTTTATCGTCAAGATGCTGGCGCCTGCGTCAGCTGGATTATGCGGCGACTCAACATGGTTGTTCGAGCTGGCGGCTACGGTGCGAGGTGTGCTCGCCTTCCTCTGCTCCGGCGGCGTGCTGGCGGTGCTGGAAGAAGGTGAGCTGCTTGGTCGCTCCGAGTTTGGCGTGCGTTGTGTGCGTCTCGTCTGTGTTCGTGTGTGTTTGTTCTTGATCTTGTTGATCTTGTACACGAACTCCTTTCAAAAAAAAAAAAGACATAGATTAAGAATTTACTACTGGTGTTCACCGTGGGCTGTAATAATGGGCCAAAAACCAAACGAGGGCAAAGTGTGACAACATTTAATCCATTTTCTCTGAATAATCTAACGATGCATGTTCAGCCACAATCTTGGCAACAGAGTACCAGTCCTGCAAGCATAAAACAGTACATGTCACAATTTAGTAGTAAATTGTCTCTATCGAGACTTTAAAGATTCATATCAATACGCGTCTTTCATAAAAATATCACTACAAGGCACCAGAGAATCAGATAAGTATACATGGACAAGTCATGTGCGCGCCTGTGCATTGTGATGTATACATAGTGGTCTGACAGTTTGCTTTACTAAATAGCATCTATTACCTCATTCTCTTTGCAGAACTCTTTGTCTGACCAGCAACTCTCATCTTTGAGTTTATCTTTAGGCCAATTCGGGTTAAAATCAACAGCAGCAGTGGAGGACAAGACAATGACTTTCTGAACCTTCACAGCCGAGCAAACCTTTAGCACATTTGAAGTGCCCTTAACTGCCGGAGCCATTACTTCTGACTGCATGTATATATTTTAAAATGTGGTGAGTAAAGCTGTAGCACTTCTATGTTCAAGATTCACAATGCCAACAAGAAAAACATCCTCACAGCAAACACTTCTAACACTTGGATAATTCAAATAATGTCAGCACACGCAGCCAAAGCACATAACAATCCACTAATTTGTATTGCACTAGTTACCACCTATACTTTTGCAAGCACACAAAATTGACAACTGAAGTTCTTTGTGATTCTATTATTATAGCATATATAACCAGGAGCAAATTATAGGGATTGAAGGTGCATTTAAGTGATAAGCAAACCTTAAAGCAATGTGCCAAATGCAATAGGGATTATTCGTAATCATGTTTCACCATCAATTCAAGCTCAGTATGGTACAGAATTATGTAGCTGCAGTAGCACATGAATAGATTTTAAGGCACCGATGCGTCAGTTTGAAAGAAGACACCTGCCTCAGGATCAACAATCTTATCTTCAGGCACCGGAGTGGCGAGGTGAAAGACTCCCTCGCATCCCTCGAAGGCACGTTTTAGCGTCTCGCAGTCGAGCACGTCGGCCTTGAACAGGTGCAGATTCCCCAGGGCCTCGTCCAGCTGCTTGAGGTGGACATTCTTGGGGTCACCTGAAAGAGCATTCAGCCACTGATTAGAACACTATATTTTTGGAAGAACATTAGAACACTATATACAATGCCCAACAGGGCACTTTGCTTTCTCGCACAGCTCGGCGATTCGCTGGATCGATTGAACTCTTGTTTTCTCCAAGTGGAGCTCATCGGATCAGGTACAGCTAGGATCGCAAAGCAAACGACATCTCGACACGATTGAAAGGGGGCAGTTGCGCTGGCGTGAGGAACAGTCAGGTAGGTCTGCACTGCATCCGTACATGGGTCGCGGAGGGTGGCGTGGACGGCATAGCCGCGGGAGAGGAGCAGCTTGAGGAGCCACGAGGCGATGAACCCGCCGCCGCCGGTCACGCACACGCGCCGCGGCGGCGCCATCTGATCTCCCCTCCTCGGCGTCCTCTACCACCACCGCCTACCGTGAAGTGAGATCTCCGAGATGTGGCCAAATGCACAAATGATTAGATAATCGCAAGTTGGAAGTGGAAGTAAGTAGCAGCTAGCATCCGATTGCGCAAACGGATAAACAAAAGTATTTTTTGGCAGATGCAGGAAGGGACAAGAACACGTGGAGCGGAGTGGGAGACGCACCTCGCCGCCGCTGATCCCCTCCGCCGCTTGTCCTGCGAAGTTCTTGGGGTTACGAAGGGAGGGAAAACCCATCGGAATTTTGACAGCGCCGCCGCCGCCGTGCCGTGGTGGCCGGCGCTTCGGCAAGAACAGACAACGGCTAGTGCTTTCCGGGTTGGGGGCGCCGATAGGTTCTGTTGATTTTAGATCCGACGACTTAGACGGCAGGATGGTGTGGTCGGCCTATAGCCCGTGAATAGCAATTGCTATGGCCCAGTATAGCTCAACAGATCAAGGCCCCGCAAAAGACTACAACCGCATATTTCTGGAACTCTCCTCCTCTCCTCTCTTCTACAGAACCAGAGGCGACTCGAGGGCGACCCTGAGGCGACCAGCGTGCGCCGGCGTATCCGTGGGATTTCCCACCCTCCGGCGGCCGCTCCGGCGGCGGGAGGATGGGGAATCCCCGGATCTGCGCTCCGGCGGTGTAGTTAGGGTGTGGATAGGGTGGATCTCGGGCGTCGGGGTCGAGGCGGGGAGGCCTCCGTCGTCGTTTTGTTGGGAAGCAGCCTCCCTCGCTCCCGACGTCGTCTTCGACGGCGGCGGCTGGCTGCTGCCCTGCTCCACTGGTGCTTCCTCCGGTGCTGGTGTTTTCTTTGCGGTTGGCGTTTTGGTTGGTGTTCTGGAGGCGTGCGGAAGGGATGGGAGGCTGCTGTTGCGCGGGATCGAGGCTTGCAGGTTGAAGATCTGGCCACCTCGGTGGAGGTGGAGTGGCGCTGGCCCTGGATCTGGGGCGGAGGTTGCTTGGGGGACTCCCCCGGCCGATGGACCATCTTCGGCTTCAGATCCAGCTCGTCGGAGCTGGTGGCTGATGCGGCCCGTCAAAGCCTTACCAGCTCGTCGGAGCTGGTGGCTAGGAGTTCTTCCGCTTCGTTGGAGAGGGCTGTCGGCGGCTGGATCCTGCGTCGTCCTCGACAGTGGAGGTCTCGGGTGTTCGGTGTCCTGGAGGTTGAAGAAGATGTTCTGCAGCAGTGCTGCTCTCTGTATCCTCTCCGTATCGTAGCTGCTTGTATTAGGATCTGTACTGCTTTCCTATACGTATGAATACAAGTGTTTAGCGTTCAAAAAAAAAGACGGGCTACCGGCCTGCTGGTGAAAACAAAGATTGAGCCAGCTTGTTCTCGTTCCACTTCCCCTAAAAAAAACCCAGCAGTCAGTAGATACCTGAAGATTTCGAAGATGCAAATCAACAGCAAGACTCAGGACTTCTCTACACGCCAGTGATTCCACAATGCTTGGATCCTTTGATTCTTGTTTCTTCACTCATGAGCGTAGGAAAATTTTGAAGCTCATAGGCTTGCCAAGTTTGCATCTTCTCTTCAAGTTGGGCGCCACATGTGGCTAGGAACCCCTTATGATGTGCTTAATGTACCCATGAACATTCTGGTTGAATAAAGCGTGGCAAATTTTCTAAAACAAAAACTTCCCCTAAAAAAACAAACTTGTTCCTACACTGATAGAGAATTTGGATGCACAAGTGCGCCACCTCAAAACAACAAGAAAACAAGGGAAAAAATAACTTGCAAGGTTGCACCGATTTGCACAACAAGATGTCCGCGATGGCTTCTTGATGACTTCATGTGCTACATCGACCGACAGATATTCAAATATCGTCATTGATGAAATTATAAAGATTATTGTAAAAGAAAAGTAGAACTTTGCCATTGTCTAGAACTTTTGTACGTCATTAAATTTTTATTATTGTTATGTTTCTAGGGTTTAGTTATATTGAAATATGTTTGTACGTTCTACTAAGTGAATAAGTGATCTTCATATATAATATTAATATCTCGTGACTATTTCGATATCTGCATCTATTATTAGAATTCGCCCGATATCAGATTTTTCCGTCCTCCACCAAACTATATGTGCTTAAACCCTGCTCGATCGCTCTCCTAAACATTCAACCATGCATGTGTCAATTCTTGCGATGCTCTATCACTCCGCGAGAGATTTATAGACTATAGTCATGCATGCGTATTGACATATTATGCATGCATGGCTACTAAAATGTACTCCGCAGCTGAACGGTCACATGCATATTGGCTGCAGTGCATAGCACGATCGCGTGTTTTTTTGCTGCCCGTCTAGCGCGTGTCTGTTTGCGGCTCTGTTGGTAGATATTCAATCCTGCGTAGCGCGGAACGTGCATGCATATGCTTATATTTTATGTACTCCCTCCGATCCATATTAGTGGACATAGTTTTGTCTAAATTCATATGTATCTAGTTAAGTATTTAGACTAGACACATGTGTATCTAGACAAAGTTGTGTCCACTAATATGGATCGGAGGGAGTACCAGAATTGTGATTTGTGAAGCCTCGGGGCAAGCGGGTTACTGAGATCCGATCAAAATTGCAGTCTTGGTCTCCCCACACGCATGACCAAGAAGAGACTTTGTTCGTAATTGCGCCGTCCGAATTTTATACTGTATCTTTCTGTAAGCAGACGAGATCACTTCGCGGTAGCTAGCGGGCGTTGAAGTCAAACAAAACAATGTCTTTGGACTGGACGGAAACACATGCGGCCGGGTATGCGGTAGAAACGCTGATCAGAGCAACTCTAGCATAAGGCCCCGTCCCGAAAAATAACTGTTTTTTCCGGGTCCGGGGCAAAATTTCCGCCCGACGAGATGCGGGATAAGCCCCCTATCGGAATTTTTTTTGGGGAGCAGGATATTTCGACCCCGGTGACGAACTGCTTCCGTTTTCGTGGTTTCTTTTCCCGCATCCCGCACTCTTGGCGTCAACGCTCCCGCGCTGAACATTCAGCTCGCCCGTCCTCTTCCTCCCCGCGCCTCCCGCCGCCGCCGCTTCTCGCCGCCTCGCTCTCTCCTGCCCCCGCTTTCACCACACCGCGCGAAAGGGTTACCGGCCACCGGCGACTCGATTCCGCCCAGTTCCGGGCCCGGGGGAGCCGTGCCCCATCCGCACGGACGCTGCGGCCGCCGCCAGGGATACGGCGCCAAGATCGCGCGCGAGCCCTGTTCCCACCGGGAGCGGTGTTTCCCGGCGGATCTGACTATCCCGGAGACACTCTCCTGCTCGCGCGGCTGTCCGGCCGTCGTTTTGCTCCAGGCGGGTCTCGGATCCGGCGTTCGGTGGTGAAGAAGGTGCGTTTTTCTCTCTATTCGTTGTTGATTCGGTAGTTTTAGGTTTACAAATTCGTGGATTTGTAGTTTAATTTAGGAAAAACATCTATTTGCTAGATGGATTGGAGTTCTTCATCATCGTCCTCCTCCGAGTTCGACGATTCCGAGATTGAGGACCTCCTTTTCGACGATGATATCGAGCACATGCTCATGGCTCATCTCGTGGAGCAATACGAGAGCGGAGTCAAGAGGAAGAGGCGAGGCTCGACGGTCGGCCGGCTTTGCATTCCCCGCAACCGAGCGCTTGGAAGTGCGTTGCTCATGAAAGACTACTTCGCCGAGGTACCAACCTATCTGGCTCACCTTTTCCGTAGGCGCTACCGTATGCGTAGACCATTATTTGTTCACATTGCTGAAGCTTGCGAACAAAATTGCCGATTCTTCGTCCAACGAAGAAATGCCGCTGGTTTGCTTGGCTTCACTTCATACCAAAAGATCTCGGCGGCTATGAGAGTGATAGCATACGGTGTGCCCGCTGATTACACCGATGAGTATCTTCGCATTGGCGAAGATAGCACGATCAAAAGCGTGCGTTTGTTTGCTAAAACAGTGATCAAGTTTTTTGACAAAGAGTACCTCCGAAGTCCTAATGAAGAGGACACAAAAAGATTGATGGCGGCAAATAAAGCAAGGGGGGTGGCCGGGCATGCTTGGTAGTGTGGATTGCATGCATTGGAGGTGGAAGAATTGCCCGGTGGCTTGGCATGGTCAGTACACCGGTCATCACCGTGATCCTACCATAGTAATCGAAGCGGTTGCTTCGGAGGATCTTTGGATTTGGCATTACTTTTTTGGTTTGCCGGGATCGCTTAATGATATAAATGTTTTACAAAGATCACATCTATTTGCTCGGCTTGCTAGTGGAGATGCCCCAGCTTGCAACTACACCGTCAATGGGCATGACTACACCTTAGGGTACTATCTTGCCGACGGTATATATCCTTGTTGGTCGACATTTGTGAAGACCATTTCAAAACCGGCTAATAAGAAGAATTCCATCTTTGCCAAAGCTCAAGAAGCTTGCCGAAAAGATATTGAAAGGGCATTTGGTGTGTTGCAAGCTAGGTTTGCAATTGTTCGAGGTACGGCTCGTTTTTGGGATAAGAAAACCCTCCGTAATATCATGAGGGCTTGTGTGATTTTACAAAACATGATCGTTGAAGATGAGAGGGATTTAAACTTGGAATTAGACTATGACAACATTGGTACCCGAGTGAAACCCCAAAGGCACATGGACCGGATCGAAGCTTTTCTTGAGACCTACCGGAAGATCGAGGACAAGGCCACACACATTCAGCTCCATAAAGATCTTGTTGAACATCAGTGGCAATTGTATGGGAAGAAGTAGTTTCCCATTTTATTCATTTGAGATTGTTGTAATTCAAACCATTTATGTCCTTTCGGACCATTCGATATTGTTTTAATTATTTGGATTTAAACATTTGTTGTAATAATGAGTGATTGTATTGTGTGATGTTTAAACATTTAATATATTGAATTTGTATTGATGTTTGATGAATATTATGTTGTATAAAATCATGAATTTGATAACAAATATGCAAAAAAGCTTTTCTGGTACTGGTACCGGTACGGGACGCGTGGTACCGGAAAACGTTTTTCTGTCTGCTAGAGTTGCTCTCATGCATGTTCTCAATTAACTACTCCCTCCATCACAGTTTATACGGCACACACGCGTAGTTTAAGAACACACTTTGACCACTAATTTAGTCAATAAAAATTAAATTTTATATCACAAAAACTATATCATTAAAAAGTTCTTTTCAATATAAATCTAATGATATAATTTTTGTTACATATAATGTATATTTGGTTGACCAATTTTAATAGTCAAACTTTTTCTAGAACTGCGTGTGTGCCCTATAAACTGTGATGAAGGAGTAGTACTCATAGCACCTAGACTAGCTCATACTACTCCCTTCGTTTCAAAATACTACTTGACGTAGATTTATTTAAATTAAGATATGTTTAGACATTTTTAGTGTGTAGATACATATATAGTTAGACAAAGTTGTGTCAACTATTTTGGAACGGAGAGGGTATTTACTGCCGTGTCTATCTGGCAACTAGTTAGACAAAGTTGTGTCAACTATTTTAGGCTTCTGATGCCTTCGCACTCGGAACATTTGCCTTCTCCTTAAGCATCTGGCCAAAGTTCACTCTACTAAAAAGGGAAGTTTATGCTTCCTAAATGTATTGTACAGTTAGCTTTTTCTAGCTTTTTTGTTTGCTTTTTCCTCTTGTTTTGAGGCTGCCGTTTGTTCTTGCCCTTGGTTCTCAAGTGGCTGTTTCTATATCCTGTTTTTGTAGCTCTCAATAATTAAAAAGGTCCAGGTAGGTTTTGCCCCACCGTAGTTGCCCTAAAAAAATCAGCCTCGCCGGCGTCATCACCTACGCCGCACCACGCGAGACAAACTCTGGACATGCTGTATCAAAAAAAAAAAAACCCTCTGGACATGCAATGCAAGATGGAAAAACCATTCGCGTGTCAGTGACTCGATCACGGGAAGGAAGAATCGACCGACGCGTACGCGTGTTTCATCCTGCGCAACTCGCGTGCGTCCGTTTTTTCTTTTGACATGTAAGTAGCAAGTCAATTAAATTGGAACGGAGGGAGTACGTAATACGTGGAGCCGTCGAGGGCGTCAGGATGCCAAGGAAAACTATACTGGCGTCCGTTTGTGGACGTGCATGCATACTGCCCAAGGTAACATAAAAGAAAACACCTATCGGCAGCTAGCAGCGCTGTAGCCAGATATTCGAGCGTAGCTGAATGTATGTGCAGTCGCTTGTGTAGGCGTGGCGCCGATCAAGCATTCCAGCGAGCTAGTACTCCTACATAGGAAACCGCCGGTGCATGCGCGGTGGTGGTGGTAGGTTTGCGGTACGTGTTGCTTCCCAGCCGATCCAACTGATGAGCGGCAAGCAGCCCATTAAAACTGGCGCGTCGTGTTCGATCGCCGTCGCCCCAACTGTCCGTGCGTGCGTTGGCTGCCGTGCATTTAGTGCGTCGATCGATCTCGGCAGCCACACATGCCTCCATGCCCAGACGAGAGACGACCAGACCATATGCGCCACATACCCTTTTCAAGTCAACTCGTACATTCATGGATGCACATTGCACAGTATGCATAGTCATGGCGGATTAAGGCAAAGTATGGACGACAAATTAAGTATCGAAGTTAGGTGCAAAACTCTGTCTCGATGGCACAGTGCTTGAATTAATCGTTCGCGTCAGTGCCACCGTCGTACGTCAAGTACCCTGTTTCGGGGCATGGGATTTTAATTTCGTCGTCAGCTAACACAACTCGACATCAAAGTATACCGCCGCCCAAAGTAATTAAGGAACAAATTAGAGATCAGTCGCGTTCAAGCACTACGGCAAAGACTGAAGACGCCGATGGCCAGGACCTTGTCGGGGTCGTCGGCGTAGATCCTGACCAGGCCAGCCTAGATCTTTTCTTTTTTTTAGCTACGCCGACGGCATGTCGTCGGCCTAGCTCTGTTTTTTTTTTACTTACGCACCGTTTTGAGCATAACTTTTGCATTGGAACTTGGATTTTGATATTCTTTAGCTCGTTTCGAAGAGGAGAAGTAGATCTACATCATCATACACATTGTTCAAACTATATTATTCAAAACAAATTCCATGAGCAAGGACAAAAAATTCCATGTTCAAACTAGGGTTTCGCCGAAGAGGGGCTCCGGAGCGTCGGAATCCAACCAAAAGTTAGGTGGTGCCATACCAAGTGGGTACAAGTGTGTTTTGGGTTGTAGATGTCCAAGATTCCACTCCGGGATGTTAGCGTCTTCACCGTCATCAGTTTCTGGACATACAGCTGGAAACTCCCACTTTGGTCGAATTGGAGGGAATCTTGTGAAGAGTTGGGGTATAACTTTGTTTTGAGACTTTCTAGGGTCCACCCTAACACAACCAAGTAAATAGTTGCACTTTTCTACCCCATTTTGACGCCGGTACCGGCTGTAATCGTATAAGCCTGGTTTTTCTCCAGCAGTGCTAGGTTTTCACCGGAGAGGGGTTCCGGAGCATCAGGATCCCACCACAAGCTAGGGGGTGCCGTACCATGTGTTTACAAGTGTGTTATGGGTTTTGGATGGCAAAGATTGCTCTCCGGAGTGTGACCTGCTTCACCGGCATCCACTTCTCTCTAGGGAGTTTCATGACTTATAGCCTGAAAGTCCCAGATCGGACAAACATGAGAAAATCTTGTCAAGAGTTGGGTTATACCTTTGTCTTGTGACTTCCTAGGGCCTAGCCTAACACAACCAAGTAACTAGTTACACTTTGCAACCCCATTCCTGAAAACGCCAATATGCAAAGCCCAGGCCCGTACCGTCATGTCCATCGGGCCGAAATCTGAGGCCCAGGCCCGACCCATGGGTAAGCCCAGTCGGGCCCAAGCCCGAAAATTTCGTGTCGGGCCGGGCTTCCCATGGCCAGGCATATTTCACGGTGGGCTGTATCTCATTACACGGCCCAACTCATGCTGGCGTGTTTTTTTGGCTGCAGTGTTTAGTTATTTTCCAGTGGGCCTTATCTCATGCCACGGCCCAACTCGCGTTCCATTTTGCCACGGCCCACCGCACACCACACACCGCACACGTTGCCCCCGTTCCCCTCTGTTCCCCTTCTTATCCACTCAAACGCGTCGCACCCTAGCTATTCCCCACCCATTTTAGATCTCGCCCCTCTCGCCGCCGGCGACGGAAACCAACCCCGCCGCCTACAGATCCAGCACCGCCGTCCGACGATGATGAAGCGTGGGGGTTCAAGCTCTCGCGGTGGCCATTCCGGCGGTGGAAAACGCTCCGACGAGGAGCGGAACGGGCGAAAGCGGCGGCCCTCTGACCCCGTGATAACCCACAAGTATAGGGGATCGCGTGTAGCCTTTTCGATAAGTAAGAGTGTCGAACCCAACGAGGAGCTAAAGGTAGGATAAGTATTCTCTCAAGTTATATCAACCACTGATACAACTCTACGCACACTAAACGTTTGCATTATCTAGAAAATAAAACTACGGTAGCAATACGGGTATGAGAGGTAGTTTTGCAAGATAATAAATACAAGAAAGTAAATGTTAGTGCTGCAGCAAATAAATACACTAAGTAACCATATACTAACAGTACCATGAGTGTGGAAAAGTGGTGGTAATTGTGGTGGCTTTGTCCAAGATTAATTAGTGAAGACATCTAGTTCATTGTCTTTGATGCAGTTTTCAATGTGGGAGAGGCTAAATATACATGCACTCCACTACTTGGGATTACAAGTACTATATGATTGGATTGTTAGCAAACATCCGTAAATACTAACAATGCATTAAGGTTTCCCCAACCATAGCCTTAAGTTTATGGTCCTCTTACTCCCATACGTGCAACTAACCGGTTTGAGTCCTTAGGTTTCTGTCACTCCGGCAGAACTACGCCCCTTCCTTTGCACATACTACTAACCCTATGGTGTTGATCCATGCGCGCACAAGTATAATGGACACCAAAGGACAGTACCATATCAACATACAACTCTAATGAACCATAGACATTCAACAAAGCAATCGAAAGACAAATAAACTACATAAACATGACATAAATCATAGGATAAATATTATAGCATCAAACACCATGTTTACATAGAACGGTACAGAGCTTTGTGGGAAGATGAACCACTGAATACAAGGAGGAGTTGGTGATGGAGATGGCGGTGAAGACGGCGTAGAGGGCAGCGAGAGGCGCAGGGGGCTCCTCCTGCGCCGCCGGCTCCATGGGGGAGCACCGCCCCTTAGCCCTCTTCCTTCATGGCTTCAAGGGAGCCCTCCCCATGGAGATGGGATCCATGGGGGAGGCAAAAACGTGGCTTTGGTGGCTGGAAATTCGTGGGTGGAGGAGTCCTCCACGAATTAGGTTTCCTCCCTTTATATATCTTCTCGGATTTCCGTCACCCCCTTTTAGGGTTCCACCAAAACGGGCCTCCAGGCCGCGTCCGAACTCCGATTTGGCTGATCTCGGGCTTAAAATCTTCGTATGGAAAATTGTGACAACTTTCGTAACAGCCAGGTCTCCATATAACGTCATCTTCGAGGGTCAAACTGGCAATCTTCGTAAAAAGTTCTCAGACAGATTTCAGGAAAGTCCCAATTCGACTCCAACAAGGTTTCCTCTTGTATTCTTGATAATTTCTACACATCAAAGAGTAAAACAAGAACATTGTGCACTTTTGCAACTATTAGTAGGTTAGTCCAAATAAATAATAAACTTAATATAAAACAAGTGATAAAAGCATAAAAATGGCATGAAACAATCAAAATTATAGATACGTTTTGGACGTATCACCCCGCTCGGGCGCGCTGCGTAGCTTCCGACGGCGGTCGGAAACGCGGCGCGCGCAGGTACACCAACAATGGCGTCTCGACGCCGCCTGCGTTCTCCCGCCACGAGGTGGTCGAGTACGACCGCCGCATGGAGTTTGCGGCCGCCGTCGGCCGCAGCCGCTACGAGCATGGAAGCTCCTCTGGCGCGGGGAGGTCCTCCATGGCGGCATAGCTGCCGCCGCCGAAGCGGGAGGAGGAGGAGCAGCAGGACCGCCCACCGCGTCGCGGCCTCCTGCCCGGGGACTTCGCCGCCGAACAAGATCTGCCCTGGATCATGGAGGAGGTGATCCAGCGCAGCATGGAGGAGGAGCGGCAGCTCGGCGCGCGCCGTGACATGGAAGCGAAGCTCGATGAACTCCGCCTCCAGCATGCTCTCGCAGCGTCCCGCATGGACATCTCCGACTCCGAGTCCGACTTCGACTTCTCCGACTCCGACTGAGCGGCGCCGCCGCCTAGTCGCCGCCGCACCCTTGGGGTTCCGGTGTGAGCCCAATTTTGGGTCTTAGGTTAGGGTTTGAGCGGCCACGGAAGCCCCCTTTAGCTATGTAATTAGGGTTTGTGCCTGCGTATGGCTTTTGATCCGATGATCGCCACGAAGTGTATGCCCGCCATAGAATTGGCTATGTAATCAACTCAACCACGAAGTGTATGCCCTTATCAATATATGTTTAGTTAAATTTCAGTTGTTGTGATTTAGCTATGTTTCAGTTCAGTTCAATTGCAGCTTCAGTTGAGAAAAGCTCGTCGGCGTTGCCGCGCTGCGTCGCCGGAGAAGAAGAAGAAGAAAGGGAAACAGAGGATGCAGGGGAGGAAGATGCGAGATGCAACGGTCGCGAAGAAGAAAGTAGTGGGTCCCACGCGGCGAGGTTGTGGGTCCCGTGCTGACATGGATAAGTTGTGGGTCCCACTAGGCTCGCATAATCCTAACAGTTTGCGTTTAAGGTCCATGTCGGGCGAGAACTATTTGAGCTCACAGAAGCGTCGCACCCTAGCAATTTTTAGCCAACGACGTCGCTAGCCATTCGATTGCTATCAAATGTGTCGTATATGAAGCTATTTGCCATGCGCCACGTACGTACCCTCGTTTGAAGTCAACACGGACATTCATGGATGCACAGTATGGTCATGGCAGATTAAGGCCAGGTTGCGTCAAACAATGGACAAATTAAAGGACTGAAGTTACGTGCAAAACTCTGTCTCGAGGACAGAGTGCTTAATCACTTAAGCTCTGCAGTATATGTCTCTACTGTCGACTGTAGTACGTACGTACTATCTGAATTAATCCGCGTCAGTGCCTCCGTCGTACGTCAAGTACCCTGTTTCGGAGCATGGGATTTTAATTTCGTCGTCAGCTAACACAACTCGATCGACATCAAAGTGTACCGCTGCCCAAAGGAATTAATTAAGGAACAAATTAGAGATCAGTCGCGTTCAGCAGCATGCGCTCGCAGCCAAATTAATGGCCGGCCGCCGATCGTCTATGATTTCGGCGAGGCGAATCTCGTGACGGTAGGTAACTCCTGTACGTATAGCATTGCCAATTTGCCATAATAGTTGATGGCCATGCCAAGACTAGCCACAATGGGGGTATCATAGGTGGTATCATGCATGTCATGTTGACAAAAAAATGACGTGTCACTGCAATTAATGATAAGAGATGTGATAGTGGTATCATAGGTAGATACCGTAACATAACGGATTTCAATGCAAGATGAGTCTACAATCTAATAAATGCAGTAGTATATGATACTCCCTCCTTCTCAAGGCATAAGGCGTAAAAAGTTTGGCTCTCCGATTAAGAAGAGCTGCAGCGACGCATGTCTTTCCTAAAGTACCCCTATTTAATCTCTTTCTCTCTCCCTGCATGCAAGATGCCCAGCCAATGGAAACGCCACCAGCTCACAATTACAACTGCCCTCTTAATTCTCTGCTCCTTCCCCGTATGCACCCGCCATGCATGGCCAATGCCAGCCCTACAATAACTTCTCCGTTCCGATTATTTTGGTCGATGTAAACAACGATAAGGGGCAGTTTTGGAAGAAACGGTGTAAACACAACCCTGCGCCTTAAGCCTTGAGTGAAAATTGGAAAAAAAATTAAAGCCTTATGCCTTGAGAAGGAGGAAGTACCACACATATGTTACTACCCATTGTGGCACTAATAATATAGACTAGTATCATATGCATGATACTAGTATATGATACTCCCCATTGTAACTAGTCTTAACTGGAGAAGCCGGCCGGCCGACAGATGCATGGCCGGTGAGATACCATGCATACTGATCGATATCCAGACGTACTATCCATGAGACCATGACTGTGCACTGCATATATAATGTACGTACATGCATCAGTGTACGTATCCATGAGACCATGCATGACTGTGCACTGGATACAGCCGCACTGCATAATGTACATGTATCAATGTCCGTACCCATGCATGCCCATGCACTGATGCGAATACGCCTACCCTGGTGGAGTTTTATTAGGTTCCATGCATGCATGCACAAGTCAACGGCGAGAGAGTGTTATTGGTGAAGGTTCCATGCACGTACGTTCCTCAAGGGCGGAGCCTCTCTTTGATCTTTCCCTTGCCGATCGGTGGTCGGTTTTTAATTTTCTTCAAGTTTAGGTTTAGGTTTTAGGGTTTAATGTTAGGAGAAAGTCCTAAATTTACTATGTAATTTCAGTTTCTAAAAATGTAATCCTAGTATTAAAAAAAATTGCATAAAAAAAGATGCAAGCGGACTCAATGCGTCGGCCCCGTTGGACGCAGTGGCCGGAAAGGGACGGACCTGAGCCGGACGCGCGTCCTTTTGGCGACGCAACCGGACCAAACGCGCGTCCGTTTGCGTCGTCCCGTTGGAGTCATCCTTAGTGCCATGCACGAGTCCACGGTGAGAGAGTGTTATTGGTGAAGGTTCCATGCACGTACGTGCTCCTAGTCCTAGCTAGGGTGGCGGCCGGCCGGCGACCATGACGTACTCAGTATACCGGCCAGGAGATGCCCATCCTGTTGCCGCCACGCTAACGTAGGTGAAGTGGACGTGGTACTGCTACCACACGCGCGCGTGGTACTGTATATACTATGTGAATTTTATTCGTCATTCGTCCGTAGCTAGCTAGCCGCCGCTTCGCATTCCACGCGCGCGTGGTATATTTGCTAAAAAAAAAGCTAGCCGCCGCCACGCAGTTTCGATCGATCTCGAAAGTTACGTACGTCCGTTTTATTTCGTGCCGGCAAAATGAAATTAAATTACCAGGCGCTCGATCTGGCGCCGTCTTAATTTGGACCAACTACAGGGTTAGCGATTAGGTTAATTCATCGCCAGTGGCGGAGCCGGAAACGGAGAAAGGGTGGTGCTAACTAAATGAATGCCAAAATTTCTACTATAGATTGCAACCAAAAATTTCACCATAGTAGTACATTCGTACTGAGACTAACATAAATAGCTGATTAAATAATTGATGAACACAAAATGCAAATTATTTATGTACATAAATTCACCCGATGTATCGATACATACTAATTTGGAATTTAGGGATGAAAATCATACGTACCTTCAACCAGGACGAACTGCTCAACCGATCAATGTAATGTTCATTGTAGAGGACTAGTAGGCACATTGGTAGAGGACTAGGAGGCAGATTGGTGCAGGCGGCCAACGGAGGGAGTAAATCATTGACTGTCGCTGAAGCGCCGCCGTAGTATGTTAGGTTTTTTGGAATTCGATCTGCCGATCTGGGTTCGGCCAATCGGATGAGACGGCAGTTAACGTGGAACAAAGGAAGAACGGGCGCGACCTGGGAGTCTCGTTTTGATCAGCCGGGATGGGGCAACAGGTTGCGACCAAACCAGCTTGTGGGAACTGGAAGGAGCGGACATCTTTCGCATGGGGCTAAGACGGGCTGCCTGGTGCTGCGCTAGTTGCCTGTTCATTTTTTGAACAAATTCTTCTTACCTGATCCCTTGGGCTTTTGTGCTCGACCGGTGCTACAGCCCGGGTAGCACCGGGCCCAGCTCCGCCCCTGTTCATCGCATTCCACACGTGATAAGCAATTTCAAACGAACCAAAAACGAATAGGTACGTATGAGAATAATTTGGAGGCATGTTACACGCATGAAATGAGTACCCTGACAATCAATTAATTAACCATGCAGACAAGCAAGATCTTGAAGCTAGGAGTTACTAGTCCGGCACATGATGAATTGACCGAAATCTTGAACAGATACGTCTATATAGGGGATAGCTCGACGGCTCAATATTTATTTATTTTTACCTGACGGCTCAAATTAACGTGCTGGTCGTGGTTTGGTCAATCATCTCACACAGTCGTGGTTGGAGGCGCCGGCTGACCGGCGGCTAGCTATACTCGGGTTATGACTTGGCGACGACAAACTATTGACTGGAGAGCTTTCATTTTATCTAAAAAGAGAGCTTTCATGATTTACAACCGTCAAACCAGTATCCGGCGTGCCGGATACATGCTATTGGAAAAGTAAAATTGACCGGCCCTTTGTCGCTGACGAGACGGCCCCGTACGATAGGATCCGATGTGATATATTCAAGCGCGCCAGCAACTTTTGACATATTGGGCTCGCCGCTGGGGCGATTTTGTGCCGGTGCGCCAATAGATGGAAATCCATTTCGGCTTGTGGGACCTGTACATAAACCTCTATTCTATCTAATCGGATGACGGATACGACCGCCTTTTAACCCCAAAAAAAATTCCGAAAAAAATTCGAGTGTTCATATAGACATTTTATGAAGGCACACAAAATTTCGTCAAAAAATACATTTTTTGTGTCCTGTGTAAAAAAAACAAAAACATGTCTAGTAAAAAGTCATTTTTAGCACCGAATTTGTATTTTTATACATAACACAAAAACATTATTTTTTCGTGACACTTTGTGTGTCAACATAAATGTTCGAGGTACACTCAAAATTTATTTCATAATTTTTGGCATTTTAAATATTTTAAACTGCGGTTCACATAATGGGACTAGATGGTCCTAAAAAGAGAGCTTTCATGATTTACAGCAGTCAAACAACCGGTATCGAGTAATCCAATAATGGATCGATCAGCTGCCGGCCGGCTGCTATAACAGATAATGTCTAGCTAGGGACGATGTGAAATCAGCATGCCAAATATGCATTGTGGATCACTGGAGCATCCTCACTGGCGTGTTCAATAGAGTATCCGGCAAGTGTGCCGGACACATGCTATTGGAAAGTGAAATAGACCGGCCCTTTGTCACTGACGAGACGGCCCCGCGCGGCATGATCCGACATGGCGCGCTGCCGCGGTTGCATGCGTGCTCGCTTGTCTCCCTAGAAATAGGGCGCGAATCGGAATTGCCGGACGCTCTATTCAAGTGTACCGGCAACTTTTAGCATATTGGGCTCGTCGCTGGGAACCGATTTTGTGAGCGCTATTGGCCACGCCGATAGAGATGCTCTTAATTACAGAGCAAGGATGATGCATTGTGGTTATTGTTCATCCTATGCAGTGGCGAATCTTAGCCTAGGAAGTGGCAAATGCTGAAATGAAATAACCAGGTGCTCGACCTGACGATGTCTTTGGACTAACTAGAGAGTTAAAGATTAGGTTAATCTATCGCATTGCATACGTGATAAGCAATTTCAAACCAACAAAAAACGCAAAAAAAAAAAAATGGAGGCATGCATGTACACCTCCCGGCCGGGGGAGTACTTAGGTAACCTGACAAACAATTATCTAACCATGCGCAAGATCTTGAAGCTCGGAATAACTACTATAAAGTCTGCGACACATGAATTGACCTAAGCATAAACGAAGACGGCTGGAATTAACCTGCTGATAGTGGTATGGTCAATCGACCTAACAAGGTCGGGGGGCGCCTCCTGACCGGCGGCTATACTCGTGTTATGACTTGGAGAGTGCATGAATATGGACCCAAGTCAGGCCACGGATATATACGCGACGAGAAATAATTGACTGACTTAAGTAGGAGTACCGTCAAAGAGAGCTTTCATGATTAACAGCCGTCAAACCTGTATACTCCATTATAATATGCAGTAGGAGTACCGTCAAGTAGGAGTACTAGTACTGTGAGATCATTATAATAGGCAGTGAAATAATGCCATTAATTACAGGGCAGCAAGGATGATGGTATAATATGCAGTGGCAAATGCTGAAATTGGTTCAATCATTATGCTGGTATAATCTTAATCTGGAAAGTGGCAAATGCTGAAATTAAGTTCCTGTATAGTACTAACACAATTGGTTCAATCATGTTTTCTAGGTTTGTAGATTGCACTAGATTATAAAATAAATTTAACTATTCATCATCAGACACAAACTGGGTCTAGCTAAGTAGAAAATACGGAGTTATGTTATGAAAAGTACTGCACTTTTTGTTTATCCTGGGAGACTACATGCTCGGAGACTCGGGGTTCATAATCGAACTTTTGGATTGTAGTTCAAAAAATCACGATTTAGTTGGTCCAAATCCTATAAAGTCAAGCATATACTAGTCACCCCTTCTGAATAAAGGAAACATGTGTTGTTGAACCTGGGAGGAAACTTGCATTGTGCTTCTATATAAGTCAAGCATATACTAATTTCAAGATACAAATTTCATGCTGAAAACATTTGCTTGCTATGATAATATTTTCATCGTGCATTGTAAAACTTGTGCAATGTGACCACTTACTACTATAAAACCACTAGAATTCAAGACATAGAAATGCACTTCATAAGTGTCTAGATCGAGGAAGTCTCCATAGGAAAGAATTATAATAACTGAAATCCTTTAGATTTACCATAAGGATTCCATTAAATACACGTGAACTATAAATATATTATAAATATGACGAACAATTATTATGCATGATGTAATTAAACAATATACATACCTAGCTAAGACTCCCCCGACACATCAAAAGTCAGTAGTGGAAAATGGTGAGGCGTAACGATACAACACCGCATCTTCTTTGTATCTTGGGTAGACCGCATGCTCGGAATTCATAACAGAGCTTTTGGATTGGAGTGAAAACGTCGCCATTTAACTACTCCATGTCATAAGAAGTCATGCATATGCTGATGACCAATTTTGAAGAAACGGAAGCACATGTTGTTGACCTTGGAAGGTTTCAAACTCGGATTGTGCTTCACATGATATATAAGGAGATTCAGTTATCCTATACTACAACAAATTTCAAGCACAAAAGTACAAGATCCACTTAACAAAATTCATTTTAAAAACATTCTCGTATTAGATATGCATCGTAAAACTTGTCCAGTCTAATAATATATGGCTACAGATGTGTAGCATCACTCGAATACTTTCCCTGATAAAAGGAAACATGACTGTTCAAAAAGAAATAAAAGGAAACATGGAAATTGCACACATAGCTATTTACAACGAGCACTTACAAGAGATCCACTAGAATTGAAGGATGCAGAAATGCACGCTGTTCATAATGTATGTGGACATATTCTAAGACATCCTTTTCCGAACGGAGTGAGTAAATGGCATCCACTAATTGTACACATTAAATATGAAGAGCTATTCTTAATTTCTTATCATGCACATGCTGTAACTACAAATAAAACATAGCTGTAAGAATCAGTGATCGATGTCAGTGTCGTGGGAAATGGCTGCCGGTAACGAAGCAGTGCCGCATCTTCGCGTGCGGATTGGAGGTCGATGGAAGCGTCGCCATTTTAAATTGGTCCAAGCCGTAGGAAGTCGAGTCGTGCGTGTGCCGGTGACTTGGTTTGAAGAAAGGAAAACACATGTTGTTGAACGTGGGCAGAATCCAAGTACAAATGTATATCGGCCCCACTGCTTGAGTATCTATCTTATCAGCACCTTCCTTTTTTGACAAAGCTGATTAATATATTCTTCTACCTGAGTAATAATAACACATGAAAAAAAAAATGAATTTCCACGGACAGCCGTCCTTGAGAAACGGATAGAACATGCTGTAGTGGCATTTGGGTAGGTACCCGCCTGGGCGCGCAGTCGGCACGACTTGTGAGACGCTGCCCACGTATTACCCCCACGTATCCTGGCAGCCATCGGCTAACACAGCACACATCAGGAAGAAGCACTAGCCTTTTTTTCTTTTTATTAGGTGGAAAGAAGCACTAGCTGTGCCGGAAAGTGTCTTAAACTCCCAAGTTCCAGTGTTTGCTCCTTTTAAAATATTTAAGAAATATATCTATAGATTTCAAAATAAAATCTGGAGACAATCCCATCAATCATATATCACTCTCTTGTCATTTTTTTTAAGAATAAAAGGGCTCCTGCCCCAGTTTCATTGATAAACAAAGAAACTTGGAGTTCCGGTTTCAGTACATGATTCAAAAACAGGAAAAGAAGACAACAAACCACAGCAGGAAAGCTGAATGGTGCGTCAGGAAGCTAGAGTTCAGAAGATGCTCCTTAAATTTATTATAGCAGCGCTTCAGAAGAAGGCAAGGTAAACTAGAAGTGAGCTGACATCCTAGGGAGACACTATGCCTTCAGGAAGAACCGTTGGCGACGAATGCTTGAGCTTTTTCAGCGGCGTAGCTCCTAACGCCGGTGACCAGCAACTCATATCAAGAGGCGATGCCGGGCTGAGCAGCACGGTCTTCTTGTCACGCTGAGAGCTGGGAGGTGAGCTTGGAGGCGAGCTGTTTCTGGAGATGCAAAGGCCTCGGATGAGGTCCATGGGAACCGAAGGCTTGCTCAACCACTCTCCAGACAGAGCAGGGCCTGCAGCTTCTTGGTGACCTAGTGGCAGAACGCCTCGATCTTTGGTATATGTTGTTCTTGATCGAGTGGAATATTCTCCTCAGTACCTTTTAGTATCAAGCCAACATACACCGTTAAAGGTTAAGTCATTTATGAATTTCCATAGGTTCCAAAGTACAGCAGCACAAATGGAATTCAACGCAGCATTAGACTTATTAGAAACCCAAAATCTAGCTACAGATTTGAAAGAGTCTCCAATATTTACTGCAAAGAAATCAGAGACAACTGCCCAGGTGTTTTTGGCCACTATACAATCAAAGAAGAGATGGTGAACCGTCTCCTTCTCTTGTCATTTTTTTGTAACTCACAATACAAGTAATCCCTCCGTCCAATAATAACTGTCTCAAGTTTGCCAAAAAATGGATGTATCTAGACATGAAACATGTATGGATAAATCTATTTTTTTACAAACTTGAGATAGTTATTATCGGACGGAGGGAGTATTTGACATCGATACTTGCACGTTTAAAAAAAAATCGGATCTCCTAAAGATTATTTACAATTTTTTTAAAACAATAGAATCACGGAGCTCTGAAGCGAGCAATCTCCACAGCTGCGGAAGGAAAAAACAAACGGAAACACCCGTCCCAAAGCTGGAAACCCAACGGCCCACGGCGCAGGGAGCCAGAGGAACAAAACAAAAAGGCAGGCGGACTTCGGGCCCAACAGCGACGGGTAGTACCAGCAGTGGGGCCAGCGTGTCAGCGAGACAGCAGCAGTACATCGCAGAGGCTATTAAAACCGGTGGATCCTTCCCTCAATCCCCAACCCAAACCCCCGACTCAACCGCCGACGAGCCCACCGCCGCCCTATCCAACCGCCGACGAGCCCCGCCGCCCAAACCACATGGCTGTCGATGTCCGCCGCGCGCCGCAGCCCCGCGGCCGGGTCGTCGAGGGCAGGGGGAGAAGGGCCTCCGGAGGGTGCAGGCCGGGGACGCGCTGCCGCTGCCGATCCGCCACACGAACCTCATCTTCTCGGCGCTCTTCGCGGCCTCGCTCGCCTACCTCATGCGCCGCTGGAGGGAGAAGATCCGCAACTCCACACCGCTCCACGTCGTCGGCCTCACCGAGATCTTCGCCATCTGCGGCCTCGTCGCCTCCCTCATCTCTCCTCAGCTTCTTCGGCATCGCCTTCGTGCAGTCCGTCGTCTCCAACAGCGACGACGAGGACGAGGACTTCCTCATCCCCTCCTCCGCCCCCACCTCCACCAAGCCCCCAGGCGCCCAAACCCGCTCCACCGCAGCAGTGCGCGCTCCTCGCCAGCGCCGGCGGCGCGGCCCCCGAGAAAATGCCGGAGGAGGACGAGGAGATCGTGGCGGGGGTCGTGGCGGGAAAGATCCCGTCCTACGTGCTCGAGACCAGGCTCGGCGACTGCCGCAGGGCCGCCGGGATCCGCCGCGAGGCGCTGCGCCGGATCACCGGCCGGGAGATCAACGGCCTCCCGCTGACGGATTCGACTACGAGGCCATCCTCGGCCAGTGCTGCGAGATGCCCGTCGGGTACGTGCAGCTGCCCGTGGGAGTCGCCGGCCCGCTCGTCCTCGACGGCCGCAGGCTCTACGTCCCCATGGCCACCACCGAGGGCTGCCTCATCGCCAGCACCAACCGGGTTGCAAGGCCATTGCCGAGTCCGGCGGCGCCTCCAGCGTCGTCTACCGCGACGGGATGACCCGCGCCCCCGTCGCACGATTCCCATCTGCTCGCCGCGCCGCCGAGCTCAAGGGCTTCTTGGAGAACCCGGCCAACTTCGATACCCTCTCCGTAGTTTTTAACAGGTAACACACCAAATTCCAAATTTCATTGTCTCTCTGTCTGTCCCTTTCAACACTAGTCCCAAGCTCTACTCGCACACCAAATGGCATTACGCCACTGCCTGACCTGTGTTTGACGATACGTCTCTGTGCCATCAGTCACCATCAATCAAAGAAGCAACGTTTTTTAATCAAAATTGATCAGTTTGATGACCGTAGCAATGCCTTTTCAACCCAAATTTGGTTATACGGTTGTGTAGTTTTAATAATGACCATGTTCCTTTGGAAACGTTTCTGCAGATCAAGCAGATTTGGAAGGCTGCAGGGGGTCAAGTGCGCGTTGGCTGGTAGGAACTTGTACATGAGGTTCACCTGCAGCACTGGGGATGCCATGGGGATGAACATGGTCTCCAAGGGCGTCCAAAATGTGCTGGACTACCTGCAGGATGACTTCCCTGACATGGATGTCGTCAGCATCTCAGGTATGCTTCCCACTTCATACACTGAAAGTTTACTCTGCTATATTTGGTTGGCTTGTTATTCAGCTGTCACCTTGTTGTTCTCCGTTCCATTGTGACTTAGTATAAATTATACCGTTGAATTCGATAGATAATGCTAGTTATTACTTATGATTTGAGAAACATCAAATAATAAGAGCACACCAGATTCTCTTAATTCAATCCAATTATGCAAATTTTGATGGCTAGATAGTTAATGAATAACAGAGCCTGATAGATGTTTAAGTTGTAAATTTAGATTCCCTTAAAGTGTTATTTTAATTGGATATCCCTTTCATGTCATCACTCGATCCAAGCTGATGTTGACTCCAGTTGTTCTCATTATTAGTAGTTGGGGTTACTTTTTTGTCCAATTCCACCACCTTGCTGCCACCGATGGTTTCATGGTACTTTCAAGAAAGAACGAGAATGCACACAAAAGAGAATTTGGACAAAACAATGCACATAAAAGGAAATTTGGACAAAGCCACCTCATCCCTCTCAGACTTTTATATACGCGCTTTGACGTAACACGACTACAGGCATGGAGCAAAGTACTAATAATAGAACTAGTTTAGCATGTTAGCGATGTGCTGGCAGTTAACAGCAGATATGTATGCCTAATCATGTCCATACAATTATATTTTCAGTATAGCAGTATGTTTCTGCCTAAATGAATAATATCATTTAAAAGTTACCTTTCACATATCACGGTGCTACACAATTTCTTAACTGAACTGCCATAAAAAACAGGCAACTTTTGTTCCGACAAGAAGTCAGCTGCTGTAAACTGGATTGAAGGGCGTGGAAAGTCCGTGGTTTGCGAGGCAGTAATCAGAGAAGAAGTTGTCCACAAGGTTCTCAAGACCAATGTTCAGTCCCTCGTCGAGCTGAATGTGATCAAGAACCTTGCTGGCTCAGCTGTTGCTGGAGCTCTTGGCGGTTTCAATGCTCACGCAAGCAACATTGTGACGGCTATCTTCATTGCGACCGGTCAGGATCCTGCACAGAATGTGGAGAGCTCACAGTGTATCACCATGTTGGAAGCTATAAATGATGGCAGAGACCTTCACATCTCCGTTACTATGCCATCTATCGAGGTATGATACATTATTATCCTTCATGATCAGATCAAATCATGCTCTTTATATTCTTACCGTAACAATCTGTAGTTTATGTTGATTGCTGAATGCCATTTATATCCTTGTGCCAATGCTTTTTGCACTTTAAACCATGATCCTTTTCAAGACTATTGATTTATTCATTTGAACAATTACATGTCGCCACTCCCTGGAATATTAAATTTAATAATTATCCACCGAATCTGTATATTTAGTATTTTGTTGATCTCATGATAGGCATTTTCATTTAATAATAGCTATATGGAACCTAAAATTTAAGGATAAAGCTGTTGGGCCTGGGGCTTGATTTTGTACTCATTTAAGCATTAAGAACTAAGTAGAGGTTGGACTACCGAAATCTACAGACAAGTTCAGCGATGCTTACATGTCATGTAGAACAAAATCTTGGAGTATCTGCCAATGACAATTTATCCTTGTGTGGGCCATTATTTGTTATAGCTGCATCACCTGATTTTCCTATACGATTCTGTTTCGGTTGTCGTCCACTTTCTCTTGATTTTGCAATCATCCAGCTATAGTTGAATCAGCCGTTATCTGTCTTATTAGTGGCTTAATCTTGTTACGTAGCATCTGTTACTGTCGAGGAAGCATCCAATCGCCTGTACTGGCCACTTGGACATAATTGGATCAATATCATATAGCACCTAACGTTCGCCAGCTACTAAAAATATATCTACATAAAACTGATGGATGTGTTGTGATGATCAGGTGGGCACAGTTGGTGGAGGCACGCAGCTGGCCTCACAGTCGGCTTGCCTGGACCTACTCGGCGTCAAGGGCGCCAACAGGGAATCTCCGGGATCGAACGCCAGGCTCCTTGCCTCGGTGGTGGCTGGTGCGGTCCTAGCTGGGGAGCTGTCCCTCATCTCTGCTCAAGCTGCCGGCCATCTGGTCCAGAGCCACATGAAATACAACAGATCCAGCAAGGATGTGTCCAAGGTCGCCTGCTGAGCGCGTCACCTGGACCCCTGCCAGAGCAAATTAGACACAACCCAAACGGAAATGCTGGCCACTACTATAATTAATTCCCTTCACCTTGATGGGAGTAGTGGACAAGGAAGGGTTCCCCATGGTGCTGATTCCTTGTGTGTCATGGCATGGCATGCTCAGGAGGTGAAAAGGGTAAAAAACCCGTGTCATGGCATGGCATGCTCAGGAGTAGTGGACAAGGAAGGGTTCCCCATGGTGCTGATTCCTTGTGTGTCATGGCATGGCATGCTCAGGAGGTAAAAAACCCGTGGAGGAAGAGAAGCCCATCTGTTACCACCGCCTTGTGCATGCGTCCTGGAGCGTGGCCTATTTATTTTATTTATTTATTTATGTTGTTGTTGTTCCTCCTCTTCACGCTCAGGCACCAACTGGCTCTTGTTGGGAATCTGACCCGTTGTTTTGTTCAAAGCTTTACTACAGTTTCATTTTACAGTCGTCTCTGTTTCACTTATCTTGCCGCTGCCTGTTGCTACTGCTGCTACTGCTTCAGAATGCATGTAGTAACATTGTAACTACCTCGCTGTCATCTGTTGATATTCTTTTTTTTTATATTGTACTGGTGACTCGCATGTACAAACGATGTGGTCCGTGTCTGCCTCCATGGCTAATTATCTTATATACTTGTGTTGCCATCCCCGGATATTTTTGACCTGTGATTACTATATTGTCACTCCCGATCATGATTCTTGTTGCTCCATGCCTGTTCCAGTGCATCAGATCCAAGGCTAGCGAGAAAATCGTGGTTAGAAATTTGGCACTGATGGCTAAGTTGTGGCAATATTAAGGAATTTAGAAGCATGGCACTCACGGCATGCGGTGTAGTGCATCAGATCCAAGGTTTTCTCTCTTGAAAAAAGAAAGCAGCAGCATAACATCCCAGCTCGTGAAGTTCATGATGGGAATTAGAGCAGCACACTGTTTGAAGAGCTCTACCGATGGTTTTCAGCCTCAAAAAGCGTATGTGGTGATGCCCACAAGACAATCCGTAGCTGCTCGCACGATGGATCCATCGTTAATGTACATGGCCTTGATAATCAGGTCAGGTCGCACATGCAAGGTCCCGGGCTATATATGTACTATTCCAGTTTGTTTATAAAGAGCTTAACCGCCAGCCGTCTAATGTTGTCTGGTGCGTGTGCTCCTAATCATCGTCGACCTGATCAGCATGGCAACCGCGAGTGGTTAAAGTCTCCGGCCGGCGGCCCCGGTTGCTGTTGGGGACACGCCGCCGCCCGCTCGTGATCCACCCAGAGATGGCCAGATCTATGGTGAAGAAGCAACGCAAGCAGTAGCTTCTTCCACACCGGCTCCACGAACGAACGTACTAGTCCCGGGCCACGGCACCGGTCGCCATCAGCGTGCATGCATGCGACGAAACACGACAAGCCGTCGCACCACATGGCGTGACGGCCGCTCCTCGTGGCGCTGCCGTGCCACCGCATTGACTTTGCCGTGTCTTCGTCGTCGTCGCCGCCAGTCACGGGCGACAGCGAGAGTTCTTCGTTCTTTTCTTCTGTTTTTTTTTCGGTGAGGAAGAGCACAGATGCCGAAAGTAGCCAGGTGGAGTTTGGTTTGTCAAGACGGACGGCATTGCGATTTTTTGGAGGCCCGAGTAGACGAGGCCGTCACTACCTGGCCCGATTAATCGCGACTTGTAAGCCCACCAAGCAGCCCGTGCTCTCTTGTGCACCTCCTACTGGAAGTATCCCGGCCCAAGTATCCCCGTGTGGGAAATTGAGAGCATGTCAAACTCCTTTTTTCTTCGAGAAGGCAGTGTGCCAGTGTCAACATCCGACATACAACTAGGATGAACGGCTCGAGCAGTTTTTTTTTAGACCAGCCAGGTTAATCCAGATTGTGCATGATTTTTCTTATTTTTTGTGCGAAAAGTTCCACCGATTTATTGATAATCATCCATAGCAGTTCAAAGAACACAAAAGGTAATAAAAATTACAGATAGGTCACAGGGCCGCCGGGAGTACCTTATTCTGACTTCTCGGTGTAGCCGCCGCCTCACCATTCCGAAAAAGGCACTGAAAAACAGGCTAAACAAAGAACGGGAACCTCCCGCCGTTGAGGAGTCGTGGTCCGTCACGCCTCCGAGGCCCCAAGGCCACCGGAGGCAGAGTGGAACGGCGGCGTCGCCGGCGAGGGGATGGAACCCTAGATGGGTTTTAGGATCACCTCTCTCCTGGAGCTTTCCACGTACCGGTTCGGTACAACTGGCAATTATTACATGAGTATTCTTCTACAACATTACAAATACATTATTTAAATTCTTATAGTCTGCTGACTGTATCTTATTGTACTTGCTCTAAACATTGCAGCTTCTCTCCCTTTTCCTCCTGGGGCACTATCAGGACAAAATTAATTAACCCGCCATAAACACCACAAAGCCCATGCGGGAAATCACTCCATAAAAACGGTTCGTTCGTTACTTCTATTTGTTTTTCTTCTTCCTGGCAGAACTTAGGAACAGAAGAAACTCTCATCCATGGCCAAACATCTGTAGCACATGTATTCGATACTTTTTTGGCAAAATTGGAGGGTAGACTTGAGCCATATGAAGCCTGCCCGGTAAAATCGCCGTTGCTCATGTGGCATGCCAAATCTCATTGTGGAACCTATTTTGTAACATTCTAACACGCCAAATCTCATCGTGGAACCACACTAGTGGTGGACAGTAGAAATACAAAAGCTCATCGTGAACATGATGAAAGTGAAGATTCTAGCAGCAGAAAGAAATTTTATTAAAATTCTAGAGTTTCATGCAGGAAATAGTGAAGAAATGCATAAGTATGTTTTGAACAATGCTCCAGGTAATTGCACCTTAACTAGCCCAAATATACAGAATGAGGTTATTCAACGCTCTGCCATAGAAATCAGAAATAAAATAATTGAAGAACTTGGTGATGAGCCCTATGCAATTTGAACTTGTTGATGAACGAGATTTTTTTTTAATAACTCCTAGCGTCCTGCTACATTCACCGTTTGTATGTAGTTGTTTTAACGTTACTTCCCTTCATGGTTTAGAGCCAATCCAATTAATTTTTGGACCCTGTCGAGTTAAATAAATATAATTGCACAAATATTTTGTATTTTTTAGTATTTGTCACTGTATTATCGTTTTAACAAATATATGTTGTATACTTTGTTAGCATTGTTAACTATAGAATGTGTTTTTAGTTGTTTCCACTATATAGTTGTAATGTATATAATTGAAAATATAGTTGAGTCATACAAACTACTTTTTCCCTTTGCGAAATATTATTCTTAATAAGGTAAAAAAATATTATTTTAAATGTGAAAAAAGAATTATAGAAATGGCCGGCTGCTTTACGATTGCTTAATTATATATCGTACATGTATATTATTGTGTGGATGTTCTTCTCTACTTTTAGTATTATTATTAAATATTTTGGTAGAGATGTGAGTGCATACAACCTAGTAAATATCTTGGCAGAGGTGTGTAGAGATTTCAATGCATACTACAAGAATTTCAGGATGCGCGTCTAAGAGATATAATGTAACATTCACAACAGTTTTTCATGTAAAAAGACGATATTGTACGGCACAACACGTGTAAAATTGATTCATACTTAAATTGAAATGTCCAAATACACCCAAAGAGACTTCGGACTCAATTCAACTATGTATTTAGAAACATATGGCCAAATAGAGTTTAATTAAAGTCGTCAGTGATGGTTCCACAATATTTTTCTGGCACCGAAATCGAACTAAAAGTTGATTTGGGATTATCCGATGGGTTTTTATTAGCAGAATTATTGGATCGGCTGATGGTTTGCTCGCCTTCCTGACCTTCGTAGAAAAATGGAGGCCCAGTAGAGATTGTGTAGCAGGGCACCAAACACGGTCCAAGAAGTGGCACCGCAGTACCAAAAAACAGACACAAAATAAGTGGCACCACAACACCAGCCTGGGCATTGGGCACAGCCGTTCCTGGTCGAAATGAACCGAGACGGGCGTCAACCTGAAGTGCTAAGTTATCCATCTAACCGTCGTGGTGGTGGTTGCCATAGAAATGTGGGCCAGGTATCCATGCCTAGTTGCACCTGATCGATCCATTCGGCACGAGCATATAGTTGGATCCAGCCGTGTCACCTAGAACAAGAATCTGTATGAAAGGGGACGTATCAGGTGAAAATGGCCTAACTTTTGCAAATCTGAAAATGCCTATCTGAACCGTCGGATCGTGTACGAACGCTCAGATTAGCCCAGCTCTTCCCACCCGACAGTTTCGCAAAACAAACCCTGAAATCATATCGCACTCCCGTTCTCTGCCATTGCTACGAGTTCTTCTCTCTTCCCCATTCTCACCACTCCCCAACGGAATCCCTCCACAACTAGGCAGTATGCCCGCAGTTCGAAGAACGGAGCCGTCCTGGGTAGCAAAACCAACGATGGGCAAGAGGAGCAAGATTGTAGTATTTATTCCCTTCTCTTCCATTGCAGCCTGATCTGTAGCAGGCAAGAACACACGGCTGGGTGCCTTTGTTGCCATTCTTTTTGCTCAAGTTGTAGCAGATCTAATGGAGTAATCTCAGATTTGGTATGGACTTTTGTTGTGTTTGCTCTGGAAGGTGAAAACTATTCCAGATCCAGAATTGTCATTTGGACATTTTTTTTTATTGTACGGCGACAAATTTGTTTCAGAAATATGTCAATTCAGATTTTTTTTTCATAACCGGCACATTGTTTGATAAGATCGGATCTGCTATTCAATCAGTTTATCCGTTGTCAATTCTGTTGTTTTTCACTTTTCTTTCCGTTGCCAATTCCAGTGTCAGCTACAGAGATCTCCAAATTGAGTCTCCTAATGATTTCGTGGAATATGCAATATGTTAGTACTAGGGGTTTACGTGAAAAGATGTGCTCCATCTCATGGTGCTGGGACAAAGACTCAAATCTCACCCTTGGTACACGATCGGAGGGCTAGGAGTAGAAATTTTCAGATTTTCAGAACTTTGCCATTTGCACCTGATATGTCCCTCTGTATGAAATGTCGACATGTTGTGGCGTCGAACAAGTTATAGGGATTGACGAAATCTGGCCATGCATCCATCAGTTACCATACGTTTTCTTACAATTTACTGTCAGCTGTTGGCCTTGTTTTGTTTATTTACCTTATGCCTGGTAAGGAATTTGCAGTATGTCACAGTATCAGACTAGACATGCGTACTTGGAACTGTTCCTTGGTTGTAGATTAAAGCAAGCAGAAACTGGATGTAACCCCTGTCGCATCGTAAGCACTAATACTACATTTTTAACTGACGACTAGTCTTTTGGTCAGCGCGGGTAAAAGTGAACTTGAGCGCGTTTGCTGACCAAACCAAAGGCCAACAAACTGCTCTTGTGCCTGACCGGCATTACGGCTAGGGCATGCGCTAGTTAATACTGAACCAATCGATCGTGATATCCTACAACAGCTACAACTAACCAAAACATATTTTAACTGGAAGCGGCCCCGCATCTGCAACCCTAATTACGGCAGACTTGAACGGCGACCGACCGACGGTTCCGTTGGATTTCACCCAGCTGCCTGCGGGGTCAGCTGGCACTGGCAGTCCATTGATATTGATGGCTAGGTCCGTGTCGGCCAGATCCAGTTTCAGCAAATTTTGTGTTCAGCGGAGTTGGGGTTAAGCATTCATGGACAGTATACAGTGCACAGTACTGTAGAAGATAACAGCGGAACAGGTGTAGGCCGACGCGTGCGTCAGTCGGCGTCCGTCCGGCATCGGCTGCAAGGTGCGTTGTGCACTGACGCGGCAGGTGGGTCGTGCTCACTCACTCCTGTACGTGACGCAGCTTTCTACAACAACAACATCCAGGAGATGAAGATGGTGCGGCAACTTGCAGATGACGCGCACGTACTAGTACGTGTTGGTGACGCGACCGACGGTGGCTCACGGCGGACAAGACCCTCCGTCCAAAACCAGGCCGGCAGAGTGACGGGTCCTGCGCGTGCGTGGTCGACAAAATCGGCTGCTCATCACGAGCGATGGGGCCAAAAATAAGAGGCCTAAACACTCGGACGGACTTAAGGCTTTTCCTTTTCCATGGAGACACGTACTGGCGCCGGTGGTGGTGGGTTCGGTTTGTCGCGGTCACTGCCCACTGGCCACTGGCCCCAGTTTCCATCTTCTACTAGATCGATCGCGACGTACGTACAGCCCTTTTCCCCTGGGTTTTTTTTCCTTGGGTTCCTTTTTTTTTTTTTTGATAACGTACATACTTGTATTCATACGGATAAGAGTACAAAGCACAACCAAGTACACGCAAAGAGAGAAAACAAGAAACGGCAGCACTGGCTTCTACCATCTTCAACCTCAAGATCTCCAGACGCACTGGCCTTCCACCGCCGAAGCCGTCGAAGGATCCAGCCACCTAGAACGATCACCCTTGGAGCAGAAGAACTTCTAGCCCGAAGGCGTTGGCGAACCGCAGCATCCACCAGCTCCGAAGAACAGGATCTGCAACCTCTGATCGAACATTTCCTTGGGTTCCTTTGTGCTCGGGAACGTGCGGATGAACGGAGCTTTTGCTTCCGATATTACGCAAGGCGGTGATGTCTACGAAACAAGTTACTCCAGTGGCAGTCACGGAGCTTTTGCTTCCGATATTACGCAAGGCGGTGACGTCTACGAAACAAGTTACTCCAGTGGCAGTCGCAAAAATCGTGTCTGCCACCGGTCCCAATTGGGGATGTCGGACATGTGTCCGCATAATTGGGGGTGCAGCTCACAGCGCCACACTCCAAAGAACAACCCCGATTCGATCCAAAATTTGAGCAAATGATTAAACACTTTGTGGGCATGGTTCAAACTCTACATTTTTTATTCAAACTTACCCTACAACGCGATACAATATTTAAACTATAATAAAAACTAAAACCTATTGGACGTACACGTTATTGGACGTACAAAATGCAGAAAAAAATATTTTCTGCTCTAGATAAAAGACCAGGCACAATTTATTCCGAGTTTTAAATTTTTGGGTTGTTTCCAATGCTTTTTTTGTTGTTCGGATACTCTTTGCTTCTGCTCGTAACATGCAAACACGAAATAGAGGTCCATGCCACATGGGGGCCACATACCACTACAATATACCAACAAGTAGGCGACCAAGAAGTTTCTGTGTACATTACTACATTGGAGCCCCTAGGTAAACTCTACAACATAAAAAACAAAAAGTTTCCATTCAATAGTCACCACACCTTAAGAAAGCCAGAAATATTGCAAAAGTAGTTATCGGTAATTTTTTTGCTACAAATAAATTCAACAAACATTTTTTGTTCGCACGACAAATCCTGGTCTAAAATAGCAACACAATGGGTGTGTCTTATAGTCTCCAACTAACATTTCCTGCATCTAATTAGTGAGATAGCCCGATTTTAGAAGAAGATAAAGGAGTTCTCTACAAGTGCAAATTCAACACTGGGAGGAACATAAATGAGTGCTAAGTGTACATTTTAAATTTTGGAATAAGATAAATGAGTATCATTCACTCCTGACGCCGAAAGCAACCCATGTTACCGCAGCGGATCCACCGGTTAATTAATCAGATGCTGGCTGGAGCTTTTGACTGGATCATACTACTGCGACGCACCGCCGGCACCGGGATCGGTGAAGGAATCATAATGCATGAGAATATGCGGTGCTGCACCGATCTCGACGGCGACGCGGTCGATCGGGCAGTGCGGTACACGTTCCCGTCGACATGTTCATCAGAGTATATATTGGTACCAATAAATAAAGAACACGCTTCTGGTGAGATCGGGACGTGATGCGGGGACCTCGACACGTCGTACTGCCTGGCTCGGGTCCGAGGTAGCACTGGTAGTCTGGTACCCACGCGCGGCCTCTGGATCGACCGGTCGCCCCCGCCCGCGGCCGCGCGGAAGGGTAACGGCAGCGTGACGCCGCCGGGTCAGCTGGAAACCGGCGAGGAGAAAAGCCAAGGGCGCCTAATCCCTTGTCTCTTTCGCCGTCATCTCCATGGATCCCGGCTCGACTAGGACGGACGGCGGGGAACGTATGGGTCCGTCCGGTCAAACGTGGCTCCTTTTTCTTTTCCAGAAGAGTTGGATGTACCAACCGTTATTAACTTGGCCGGGACGTACTCCGGTGAGAAAGAAACGCTCTCCGGAGATCGATCGACCGTGTCACGGTACGGTGACGGGAGATCTACCGTGAGTGGACTGGGGAGTACGTACCTTTACCCACGACTGCCGTAAGCCCGTGACCATCTGCCCAAGACCCGTTCGTACGAACACGTCCGGTACACGTTATACTCGACTTACAAAATGCGGACTCCACTCCGTTCTTAATAAGTTTAAAAATATGGGCAATCACATATTTTAAGAACGTGACTTTCATCATGCAGCTTGGAACCATAACATACACGTTGACTTTCCTAAGACTCTCAAATAAATATTGTTATCGGATTTTTTAATATTCTTCATAATATTGAAATTACATTCCTCAAATTCATTATATCCTCTTCTGAAAAACAGTAATAGGTACACTTTAGTTTGCAAGAGAGAAGAAGAAATTATAGGATGTTGGCTATAATCTCGTGGGGGGAGGACAATATGCACGCTATTTCTACGTACGACATTAGACTGGATTTAGATTATTGCGAGTTTTAAGTTTTCAGCTTGCTTTCAATGTCTTTTTGGTTCTTCGAACATAGGTCCATGCCACATACCCGTCCAATCTACCAACAATTACGCGACCAAGAAGTTCCTATGTGCACATTGGAGCCCTAGGTAAACTCAACGAAATCAAAAGAAAAAGGTTGAAATTCAATAGTTACCGTACCTTGAGAAAAACAGAAATATTGCAACTGATTTCTTTGCTACAAATAAATTCTAACAATCAATTTTTTTTCGCATGACTAATCCTGGTCTAAAATAGCAACACAATAGGGTGTGTCTTACAGTCTCCAACCAACATTTCTTGAAGCTAATTAGTGAGATGGTCCAATTTTAGAAGAAGATAAAGGAGTTCTACAAGTGCAATTTCAATATTGGGAAGAACATAAATGAGTGCTAATTGTACATTTCAAATTTTGTAATAAGATAAATGAGAATCACGAGAGCATTATTGTTTCCCCAATTTTTGAGATTAACGAGGAATTTCGATACTACATGTTTACCCATATTTCTTTAATATGTTTGGAAAAAATAAATCGCATCACTCCGTTACAAAAAGGCGAGAAGAGTCCTATCAATGATGTTTTGAAATTAAGAACAATAAAAATGTAATATTTTTGCGACAAAGTACTAGCGAAGTCACAACCCATGCTCTGTTCCCAAATTATGTGATTCGATCACAATATTAATATGTGATTGGCAATTTTTAATTCTTTTTACTCCCTCCGATCCATATTAGTGGGCATAGCTTTGTCTAGATTCATATGTATCTAGTTAAGTATTTAGACTAGATACATGTGTATCTAGACAAAGTTGTGCCCACTAATATGGATCGGAGGTAGTACAACAATTAATTATATGTTTCAACTTTAGGAAGAAGGTTTGAACGAATAGCGCAACTTTGCCGGACGCTCTATTGGGAGCGCCGGTGGAGATGTTCTTAACTTACTTTTTTTCTTACTCCCTTGGTTTGAAAATGGATGTCTTTCATATATCCAAATTATATATGAATCTAGACAAATCCAATACTTCCTTTTTCGGATGGAGGGAGTACAATTTACTGCCAGCGGCTCGCGGCAAATTTGACGAATTTGACCATTTTTCAAAATCATTTCACAAAATGGACCCAAATTCAAATTATTTCACGATCTGACCCTTTCTCACGGCGCCCGCCCCCGGGGCGCCGTGCTCAACTGTACAACGCCCCGGTCTGAGGCGTTATGAATCCTGCCACGTCAGAATAAGGGGGACCCATCTTGATAGCACGACGCCCTGGTCCAGGGCGCCGTGCCTACAACCATGGCGCCTTTATCCGGGGTGCCGTGCTCTTTTTTTTTTGGCTTGTTGGTACAAGCCAAAAGAGAACAAAAGCAGCACATGTATATAATGGGTATATGAGGCGTTCACTAGTCCAGTGGTCTTTGGTGTGTTGCTAGTTCATTTGGTTTAGGGTTCGAATCCTCATCTAGCAGCATTTATTTTTCCCGAAATTTGTGTTACTTTTTGTTTATTCACTCAACCAACATATACAATATCTATACTACTATTAAAAGAGCAAACTTGTGTTGATACATTGAATCTGAGCCCTTCAATATTTGGCCAACGGTCCAGATCGTTCCAATGTTTGACAACTCAACACAAATCCACTTTTGCCCATTTTACCCTCCCACCAAATCACATAATACTGCTAATGCCATCGTACCGGTTCGTTTTCTTTTATTCTTCTCTTCCCCGACCTTTTTGTCCCAATCCTCCCGTGCCCGGCGAGATCTGCTGCTGGCGGCGCTGTGCGTTCTGGCTC
Organism: Poa pratensis; assembly: GCA_947311845.1. Lineage (NCBI taxonomy): Eukaryota > Viridiplantae > Streptophyta > Magnoliopsida > Poales > Poaceae > Poa > Poa pratensis. The sequence goes on along the minus strand of CAMZMU010000083.1, from coordinate 13,455,923 downwards.
TCCTCGCCGTCGGGTCGGAATCCCAAGGGCTGGAGGAGTTCGGCGAAGGGAAGACGGAGGCGACGCTCGAGATGGCCTCCTTCTTTGGCGCCAAGCCCGAGGCCGCCCTGCTCCCGGAGGCCCCGCCCACCAAGCCGGAGGCAGCCTCGGCGATGCCTACCACCACGAACTCCAACGCCGCAACGTCGTTGTCGACGCGCAGGTCCGTGTCCCCTTTGGTCCGGAAGTAGCACCATCCCTCGCGCCGACCGGAGATCCGGAGTAGCAATGTCCGCTCACGACGATCTCGATTCCCTGCCACCGGAAGGCAAGCCAACTCCTCCGCGCGGCGGTTGAGCTTCTCCGCTCGCTGAACCAGCTCCTCTGTGCAACTCGGATGCGCCGCCACCGCTTCTCTCCGCCGCCCACTTTTCCCTGGCCTCGGTTAAATCCAACGCGGTCGACTAGCCACTCCACCGGACGCCAGCCCAGCCAGAAGCCTAGCTCCCGCCGCCGACCCAACTGGCCCCGTCATGCGCGCATGTGAGGTGTGCTGCTTCTTCTGCTCTATTTCCCCTGCGCGCAGTGACTAATTATTGATCTGTTCGAAGTGCAGTTTACCTATTGATCATAGCAATTATCCATTCTAATTTTAGCACCATGTGTAGTTTACATACTGCTTCATTTCGTTTGCAGCTAGCGACTAATGATTGATCTGTTCGAAGTGCAGGGCTCACTACAGATGTCATAAAAAAAATTAATACTTGAATGTTTTGTAATCTTTCCGGTTATATATGACTATTTAATCTGCCAAATAATACATGGATTCAGTCTTGGGAAAGTGTCAATGGTAACATGTAACCAAGGTTTGTGCTATAGTTCTTTAGCTATGGTGCTTGGTTCTAAATCCGTTAAACAAAATGGATTTAATCAGATTCATGGACAGTAAAACTTTGCAGCTTTAAAATTCCACACCGGAATTTTATTACCACAAGCTTCAGTTAACATAGATGTATTCATACCAGCAGCTTCAGATAAAAACCTTCTATAGGAAAACAATGACATAAAATGCTATTCTGGATATTGATGTTTTAATATGTCCATTCTACCTTGAATTGTTCCCGTGATGAACATAGATGTATTTATATAGCTACAACCCTTTACTCATTAAGAGCCTTCCAAGGTATAGAAGGATTGTTTTTGTCTGAAATCATTTTGCTATGTACTTTTTGTGCAGGAAGCACAGCACCGCGAGTTCTTGAGAATTGAGTGAATCACCGGATTTGAGCAGTCTATATAAGTGTTTCATCCTTTCTGAATATACTTGGTACACATGTGCAAAATGTGAATATTTACCCCACTTTCTGTGAAAACTACATGGTATTAGTTTCCTGCCAAACAAGCATGCATGCTAAAAGTTTCTCAGTCAGAGTGAAGTGGGCAACGAAACTGAAGATCATCATTACCATTATATCATTCCAATTTGGAATAGAACATGGTTATCGCTCAATGGATCATTATCCCTAGCAGCATGTGAGTATGTAGCATACCGAGATGTCTACCTCTGCCTCCGACTCATTTTTTTCAGCAGTTAGTACTTTTGACACTTTCCTGTGATTTACGAATTATTTCATGAATTAGTTTGTTTTTCTCTGAAACTATTTCTTGATTGGGATTTTCTCTGAGATTATTCCGAAATATTTAATTTTATCACAGATTGGTACAACTGGATTTATTTGGGAAGCTGACTTGAATATCTCTCCTCGCCGTGATAAGGTGAGTATTTTGGGCTCAAAGGAAATATATTCTTAATATTTTCCTGACCAAAGATTTATTTCCAATTATCAACTGTTCATATATATAGTAATTATGCATTTGGATGTATTACTCTTTGGAAGACTTTACAGACATGAAAGCTGCATGATGTTTGTGTCTGCGGTTGCACATCTTGCACATGTTACTTTGGGTTTCTCAAATTCTTAGTTTTGGGATTTTTTTTTTCATCTCCAATGAAAATAATAGTAGGCATGCAGGTTCCTTTATGTGGTCTCCTAGCCATTTTCCGCGAGAAAAACAAGGTACCACTGAAGGGCGGAATAGCACCGTTTCTTTTTCCTGGTTACAACTACATCCAGCACCATGGTATGTTTTCCAGTTACCCCTTTTTAGCTCTTGGCCTTTAATTGCATCCACCTGTTGTTGATTTATAGGGCTTAGCACTGCCATTTTGATTGTGTCTTGTAAACTGCAGCTCATAGCCAACCTTGCTGCTAACAAGCAACTGGTTGTGCTTGTGCATGCATTTAATATACTTAAGCTTGCTATGCATGCAGGGCCCCAGAACAAAATTAGCATGCAGCTTCCATTAACTTTCTTGCTAGGTTTCACCAAAATTGACAAAAGTCACAGAATGACATCAGGTTGCCCAGGTAATTACCAAGTACTTTACAACTAATTCGTTGGATCACATATTGTTCTTTGTTGATTGATAAGAAGAAAAGCTGTCCATATGTTTGTTACTATATGACAATCTTCTAGATAAATAGAATGTTATATTTTAGGATAGAAAAATATCAATATGAAGCACTTGGTGGCTGTACGGTAAAAGATTTTGAGATGCTTTGAAGTTTTAACTGACCGATGATAATTGCTTTTCAAAAGCCACTGTGATACCAAAATTAGCTAAGATATGTGTTGCTGTTTCAAAATTTGGGTGCTTTGACTGTATTAAACACTAATTATACCAATCTTTCATTGCAGATGAGAATGTCGTTGATTTTGCAGGTCGGTGCTTGCACCTGAGATCTTTAGGCTTGTACTACTACAATAATATCACTAACCATGCATCCAATCCATCACAAACAGCTTTGTGAAGAGCAAACAAGGAATACAGATACGTTGAAGAGTAGAAATTCGAAAGAGTAGAACTGGGGAAGGCATGGTGCGCGCGGTCGGGCCACATACCATTGAAAGTTGATCACCTAAGTAGGGATGGAGGAGTATCAAGCATGTCCTCTACAGCTTGGTCGTGTCAAGGTCGTTCAATCTCAACAATCCCAAACAAAGGATTATAACCACTTGGAGAACTCTATATCCAGAAAGTGTGCATTCAGTAAGCCATTATATAATTGGTGCAACTTATATAAAATTGTGTTAAATATGGGTACATTTGGTTGATAAAAAATGATTTTCCAAATAGTTTGTACCAGTAGGAAATATGTACTACACGCTTGGTGTGGAATTTAAATTTTTGAGAAAACACTTATCCTATATTTTAAATTGTGGAGTAATGTGTACAACGTCCATCGATTTTCTAAATTGGCTAAATTCGGTGCTATTGTAGTATCATTAAGTTCACCGGGGATAAGTGGATTCGACCTGATGACATCCATCACAACATAAACCATGGCCTGTCGGTTCTCCCCGATGGGTTTTATCATAGAGAACGATAGACACTAACTCTCTCGAACACCGCTTAGAATTTTCATTGCATTGTGCTCTCCAAAAGCAACTCTTATCAAAATCTCAAGCAAAAGCGTGCGTTGCACGTGCACTGCTACTATGTTATACAAAACATAAAAATATTTTTTTTTTGTTCTCTCCTCCTCACATAAGTAGGCAATGTTGCAAATTTTGCAATATGTATTAAAAAACATAATACTAATTTTTTTTGTTGCCTTTTATTTTTCACATAAGTAAACAACGTTGCAATAAGTAGGCAACCCTGCAAATTCTGCAATATGTATTACAAAACATAATATTAATTTTTTGTTGCCTTTTGTTTTTCACATAGGTAAACAACGTTGCAAATCCTTGTATACAAGAATTTGCAGGATATTTGCAATGTTGCACTTATATAAGTAAACATAAAATTAATTAAAATCAAAGTATATATTGTACGTATATATATAATATGATACACAAAACATAAAAATAATTTTGTATATGTTGGTACGTTATATATACTTTCATTATATTATGTTTTGTATATGTTGGTACGTATATACAATATGATATACTAAACACAAAATAATTTTGTATATGTTCATACATTTATATCGTATGTATATACAATATGTTATACAAGAATTTAATTAAGTTTTATGTGAAGAAGAGAAAGCAACAAAAAAATATTTTAATTTTTTGTATAACATATTGTATTTGTTGGTTGAGTGAATAAACAAAAAGGAACAAAAAATTTCGGGAAAAACATTTGCTGCTACATGAGGTTTCGAACTCACGACCTAAATGACTAGGAGCAGACAACAGACCACTGGACTAGAGCAAGCTTCGTGTAGCCACTATATACATGGACCGCTTTTGTTCTGTTCTCGCTTGTATCCAACAAGAAAAAAAAAGGAGCACGGCGCCCCGGTTGAAGGCGCCATGGTTGTAGGCACGGCGCCCCGGACCAGGGCGTCGTGCTATTAAAATGGGTCCCGCTTATTCTGACGTGGCAAGATTCACAACGCCTCAGACCGGGGCGTTGTATAGTTGAGCACGGTGCCCCGGGGGCGGGCGCCGTGAGAAAGGGTCAGATCGTGAAATAATTTGAATTTAGGTCTATTTTGTGAAATGATTTCGAGAAAGGGTCAAATTCGTCAAATTTGCCGCGGCTCGCCTCGTCTTGTTTACGTACCATACGCCTGGTAAAGGGAATTTGCAGTCGCCAGTATGTCAGAGTATCAGACTGGGCATATGCGTACTTGGTAGCAGAAACTGTATGTAACTGCTGTCGCATGATAGGTAAGCTGCAGTACATCTTTTTTAACTGAAAAGGTATGACTAGTCTTTTGGTCGTAGCCTCGTAGGTATGCCTGGCCATCAGTCGTAGGTGGTGATCGCGGGTAAAAGTAGAAGTTGAGTGCGTTTGCTGACCGAAAGACAAACTGTTGTGCTGAAGACCCCGCAAGCCGGCCCGTTATTACGGCAGAGTTTAGTAGCAAGACTTGAACGGCGATGGACCGACGATCGATCCCGTTCGATTTCCCGCAGCTGCGATCGATCGGGGTCAGCTGGCACTCTTGATGGCTAGGTCCGTCTGACGGACTGCCGCAACGTCGGCCAGATCCAGTTTCAGCAAATTTTTGTGTTCAGTGGAGTTGGGGTTAAGCATTCATGGACAGTATACAGTGCACACTGTGCAAGATAACAGCCGTCCGTCCGAACAGGTGTCGGCTGGCAGGTGCGCAGTGCACTGACGCAGCAGGTGGGTCGTGCCGCCAGCTGCTCGCTCACGCGAGCTCGCAGCTTTTTACAACAACATCCAGGAGATACTAGATGGTGTTCGTGCGGTGCTGTGGTCTTCTTCTCGGCAAAGCTGATCTGACGACGCAACGAACGGCCCCCGCACGCGTGAGGAGGCGCCGAGGTTTTTCTCTTTTCGCAGTACGTGCCGGTGACGCGACCGACGGTGGCTCACGCCGGACAAGACCCTCCATCCAAAACCAGGCCGGCAGAGTGACGGGTCCTGCGCGTGCGTGGTCGAGAAAATTGGCTGCTTATCGCGAGCGATCGGGCTAAAAATAACCTAAACACTCGCGCGCTACACAATGAAGGATGCAGGATTGGAGGCTTTTCCTTTTCCATGGAGACACGTGGTTGTGGTGGTGGGTTCGGTTTGTCGCGGTCACTTGCCACTGGGTCACTGAACGATTGTCCCCGTGTTCTAGATCGATCGCGACGTACGGCCCTTTTCCCCTATTTTTTTTTCTCGGCGATGGTGACGGATTCCCTTGTGCTTGTGCGCCTCGATCGGAAACGCGGTGCTTTTGCTTCCGATATTACGCAAGCCAGTAGCTGGCAGTGACGTCTACGAAACAAGGTTACTACTCTTGGAGATATAGTGCCTGCCTGGGTCAACAGTTTCTGCTGGAATCGTGATGTGGTGACGCCATTTCAGTTGGCTCATTTCGCATAGGTGGGCAGTCCATTTTGATGAGCAGATCGGAACGGAACGGAGGGGAACAGATCGACTAGCTGGCCAGGACTGGACTGCTTGCCGGAGATGTAGATAGACAAAGATCCAACAACAAAATATCCCGGGCACGCACAGATCTGAATCACGACCAGACCATCTCTGATCTCTCGCTCTCGCTCGCCAGGCGCCAGCTACCGTCTTTCCTCACTCTGCAGCCAGGGTCGGTGCCGTGGCAACGCCAGGCTTGCAAGACAAATCGAGATTCGGAACTTGTTGCTGTTTCACTCTCTAGCCGCCAGTAGGCAGCAGCAGTCTATGCGGAAGCAAGCTGCTGTTGTGTCTGCCCGGTCAAAAGAGTAACGGATGGACAGCATCATTCGGCCGGATGGACGCGAAAGCCTCTTTCTCTATGCATCCCGTTGGATCTCCTCCTCGCAGTCTGTCACGGGCCGCTTTGCTCGCGACGCCGAAAGCGACCCATGTTACGGCAGCGGATCCGCCGGTTAGTTAATCAGATGCTGGAACCCCTAAAAAAAAGTTAATCAGATGCTGAAGATTTTGACTGGATCATCCTGCTGCGACGCACCGGGATCGGTGAAGGAATAGGAATACTACTACAGTACATGAGAGCGATCTGGACGGCGACGCGGTGGATCGGGCAGTGCGGTACACGTTCCCGTCGACATGTTCAGGGTCAGGGAGTATATATATATTTGGTGGTAGCAATAAATAAAGAACAGTGTCCAGCCGAAGGCGACGCACGCTTCCAGTGAGATCGGGACGCCAGGCGGGGACCTAGACACGTCGTACTGCCTAGGCTCGGGTCCCAGGTAGCACTGGTGGTACCCACGCGCGCGTGAGCCTCTCGATCGACCGGTCGACCCTGCCCGCGGAAGGGTACGTAACGGCAGAGTGACGCCGACGGGTGAGCTGGAAACGGCCAGGAAGAAATTAAGGCGAGTTCACGCCTAGTCCCTTGTCTCTTTTGCCGTCATCTCCATGGATCCCGGCTCTACCACCAGGCCGCGGGGACGAACGTATGGGTCCGTCCGGTCAAACGTGGTTCCCTTTTTTTTCATTCCATTCCATTCCAGAAGAGTTGGATGTACCAACCGTTATTAACTTCGCTGGGACTCCGGTGAGAAACAAACGCTCTCCGCTGATTCCGTGGAGATCGATCCACCGTGTCCCGGTACGGTGACGGGAGATCTACCGTGAGTGGACTGCGGGGTACGTTTACGTACCTACCGGTTATGGTAGATTTGCCACGGGCGCGGTAAACCAATCTTCTGCCCAAGACCCGTTCGATCGTACGAACACCACCGGTTCACGTTATCACACGTACAAAATGCAGCAACAAATTTCTGATATGATCCCATTTTACAAGGAGATAAAGGAGTTCTACAGGTGCAATTTCAATATTGGGAAGGACATAAATGAGTGCTAAGTGTACATTTCAAATTCTGGAATAAGATAAATGAGTATCATGAGAGCATTGTTGTTTCGCCAGTTTTTTTTTTTTGATTAAAGAAGAAATTATATACCACATGTTTTTACCCATATTTCTTTAATGTTTTATCTTTTGCAAAAATAAGTGGCATCACTACAATTAGAAAGAGGCTAGAAGAGTCCTATCAATGTTGTTTTAAAATTACGAACAATAAAAATGTATATTTTTGCGACAAAGTACTAGCAAAGTCACAACCCATGCTCTGTTCCCAAATTATGTGATTCGATCACAATATTAATATGTCATTGGCAAATTTTTAATTCTTTTTACAACAATTAATTATATGTTTCAACTTTAGGAAGAAGGTATGCGATTCCTTGCAATGGAGTTTCCAATAGCGCAAAATTATAAATGAGTCCTAGCAAAGCAATGATGCATACTATTTTTTTCCAATTTGTGTGATGAAAGCATTATACAGTTGTTGCCCATATTTATTGGTTTTGCAAAATGAACTTCACACGTTTCAAGGTTAGGAAGATGTTATAAGAGACGTAGAAATATAATAACACGTGTTATTTTTCTGAAATTGCATGATTATACAATGATATTGTTATGGGTTTCCAATATGTGTAAATATTCTTTAAAATACATTAGTTGGACGTTTCAATTGTACGTAAAAGGTACAAGTGTCCTATCGGTGCAGTTTCCAATAGGATGAAGTTAAATGAATCCCAACAATGCAATAATGTTTCCCTTATATTGTGATTAAATCATGATCACGATATGTTGATGTCCATTTTTCATTTTTTTAGTAATTAATTACATGTTTAAATTTTAGGAAGAGGGTATAAGAATCCTAGCAATGCATTTTCCAACACTAGACAAATATAAATGAATGCTATTCAATAAATAATATATTTTTTCAAAATTGTACGATTAAAGCAAAATTTTAATATACTCCAATACAATTCCTATCGGTGTAGTATCGACGCCCATATTTTTGGATTAATTATTTACACTAAACTACTTGCATGTTTCATTTTTAGGAAGAAGATATAAGTCTTACCAATACAATACCAATATCGGAAGATATTAAAGGAGCAAAGGAACAATGCATATACTAGTTTTTAAAATTGCCTAATTAAGATAAATAATTAATATTTATGGGCAAAAAATATCTCGGCAACCACATACTCAATCTTTGCTTTTATTACACGTATTGAGAAGATAATGTGCATTGTCACTTTGCTAGTACTCATTTATATTCTTCCCAAAAATGAAGCATCAATGCGAGGACTAATTTATCTTCTTCCTAAAATTAAAGCATGCAACTAATTTGATACTAATTAAAATAAATAATTAATATATATATGGGCAAAAAAAATCTAGGCAACCACATACTCAATCTTTGCTTTTATTACACAAATTGGGAAGATAATGTGCATTGTCACTTTGCTAGTACTCATTTATATTCTTCCCAAAAATGAAGCATCAATGGGAGGACTAATTTATCTTCGTCCTAAAATTAAAGCATGCAAATTTGATATAAATAAGTATAAAAAAATGGTAAACATATATTTAGAGTTTGCTTCAACCACAAAGTTTGACAAACAACTGTACATTTTCACTTTGCTAGAACTATTTTTTTCGTAGTACTGAAACTACATTGCTATGATTCCTTTCTTCCTCCTCAAAGTAAGGTGGGACATTATCTTTTGTAGAAAAAGTTTTGAAAATTATGGGAACCATCTTAGCAAGAATTTCTCTAATCGCTCGATGGAAACCATTATGCATTGTTTCTTTGCTAGGACTCATTTATCACCTTCCTCTTGTCCAAGCTAAGTTTCTAGGAATCATTTATTCTCTTCCTAAAATTTCAAATTTCATTATTATTTGCCAAAAAATAAAATGTGGCAAATAACATATCAAAAATTTAATTAATCGTGCAATTGTGAGAGAGTAGCATTTATTTTGTGTCATGCGTGTCATTATTTTTGTTGCAAAAAAATATTCGTAAGTATGGAGGATAATATTTTGCTTTAATCACACCAAAATATTATGCATTAATTTGTTTCCCGTTGAGCATTATCATATAAAGATTTTATTTTAATCACACAAAATTAATATGCATTAATTGTAGATTTCTACCTACGAGCAAATTAATGCATATTATTTCCAAAAAATCTCGTGTGATTGAAGAAACATTGTTATATAAGAAATAATATAACATTGTTAAAAAAACAAATTTTTAATAATCACACAAAAATAATATGCATTAATTGTTGATTTTCTATCACTAGAAAAATAATATACTATTTTTGAGTGATTAAACCAACACATTAGAGTTGTTTTAATCACAAGATTTTTAAGAAATAATATGCATTAATTTTATCTATAATAGAAATCAACAATTAATGCAAAATGTTTTTGTGTAATTAAAACCAAATCTTAACGGGTAAAAAATTAATGCATAATATTTTGCCATAATTAAAGCAAGATATTATCCTCCATAATTACGAATATTTTTTGCAAGCAATTAATGACAATCAAGGCACAAAATTAATACTAGTATGTCGCAGTATTGCAATTTTATTATGTCCATATTTAAATAATTTTTCAAAATATTAATTGCACATTTCATTATACACCCGAAATATTTGGTTGCTACAAAAAAAGGCTATGCCATAACTTTTACAAAGCCACTCCTATTATATGACAAATACTTATAGGCCCTTGAATTTAGAAGAAAATACCTTGGACGATTGGAGTACCCACCCCCAACAAAGTTGATGGTGCCAAAGTTAAATCGCTGAGCACATGTGATATCCCGCTGTGTTGCCTAGATAATCCTCTAGTGCACACCATGGAAAACATGAGAGTGCCTCTAATCCATGGAGGTTAAAGAGAAACTCCATTGAGAACTTGAGATCAACTATGTTGCCACTCAACACTTACAATTTATGAAAGTTGATATCTGAAGGTAAGCTCTGATAACTCTGATAAACCAAACCCATAAGCAATAAACATCCACTAAAAAAAAGTAAGTTAGCGAAGTGGACAACTTGTGAAATAGAGGGATAACAAGACACTTAAAGGGAGACGAGATGTAGCGCCAAAGCGATGATCATTGACTAACAGTGGCACAAAGTAAGTTTATTCAGCCATAAGAGGTTGAAATGATGGATGAGGCTCACAACAATACTGATGCAGGCTTTCACCAAGAACATGGTAAAGGCTATTAAGGAAGGAGTTTTTCGAGTTCATATCTATGGTAGAAGATACCCGATAGGAGGAGGAATCTAGTTAAGCGATTACAAACCTATACCTATAATTGTTGGGAATTGCGACCCTTTCCAACTTCATTGCTGTCGTTGAGCAATTTTGGGAGAGAGAGAGAGAGAGGAAGAATCGACGAAGGAGAATTCGGTGTTATCTCTCATTTTCGGCCGAAACTCTTTGTGGCATTTTCTTATATGCATACCGGCACTCTCGTGGAAACGACAATTGGGCGACAGGTGGACGGGCTCGATGTTTCCTTTTCACGTTTACTCTTTCAATATGTTTCGTCATTTCCTATTATTTTTCACCCACTCTCTTTAATTCAATGTACACGTGTTCCCTATTCGTGACACTATATTACATTGGCGTGTACTGAGTGTAGAAAACCAAGGTTATTCCTAGCTCCATGCAGAGGCGGAGATAGAGCAGAAATAATTAGCATGCCATGCCGTAAAATGTGGTGCTATGATAGAGAAAAATTGTTCTTAGGTTGCTCATATAATGAAGCGTTGGGAGAATCTACACTCTAATATGATATGAATGTTTTGGATTTTGTTTTCAAGGCCATGGGTCAACATTTCTTAATGAAAATTCACGATAATCTCATTACTTTAATTTCAGGTTCCTAGTTAAAAGTTCAAATTGATGTACTTTCAACCAACTGAAACTAGAAACATATTTTTTCAATACCTATTATTTCGACTCTACCTCCAAAAATCATCTTGCTCTATCTAATGATACAATTTTTAAGAGATGAAACCACCAAAACACGATTATGATCCAAAAACATGAATTCATTTACGTGATTTGATTAAGTACTTGAATTTTCATTCTGAGGCGTCATAAGTTAAATAAAACATGAGGAGGGCTTGAAAAATGAAGACGAGTGAAATACGCGGGAACAAGAGGACATGTGACACACATCATGGGCATAACTGAACTTCCACTACAAAGGAAAGCCATGGATTAAAATCGACCTTAATTATCATACATTGCTTCAAAATGTTTATATTTTCTCAATATGTTATCCCTCCCTAACGTATCACATTCACATTAGATTCTCGTTACAAAAAGAGAAAGTAGGTTAAGGCACGAAAAATAAGAGAATGACCATTTTCAGTTGTCCTGTCCAAATTTTACATGTACATGAGAAAGTCTTTTAATAAATACGAAACTTGAGAAACTGTTTGGGGTAAATTCACAAGTGTTTTTAAAAAGTCTCATGTGTTGTTAATATCATGTTGCTCTATTCAATAAACCTAAGGCACAACTCTTAGGAACACTCAAACAAGGTACGACTCTAGATACCTCACTCATAGTCATAGGAGCTCCCCACAAGCTACAAGAGGAAAGGGAAGAAACACGCGGGATATGAATAGAGGAGCACGTGCCACGTGATTGGTGTCTACAACTTTCAATCTCACAGTAGCCGCTGAATGTAAGCCATCTTAATTGTCATTTGATTTTTTTCATTGTTTCGTAGCATTATATTGGTCTCGTACATCATCTTGATCCAGTTAGCAACAAGGAAGAAGAGTCAAGCATATAGGGCATCCAATACGAGTCGAGCACCTCTTTTATGTTCTGCTCTTTTGAAATTGTGTTTGGAGTTCAGTGAAGGAACATCTTTCAGTCAAGCTCTACAAGAAATCATTGACCCATATGAAGCAATGCATTTTTGGTTTTGTTGGCAGGACGTCTCCTATCCGGCCTACATCCTTGGTGGTCACATGTTGGCATATATAGGAAGCACACAATGATGTCAATGGAAAGGGCCTTATGCATCCGACGCGAGTGACGGGCAAGATCAAAACATATGCTGATAAAATTGTTCAAACTTCAACTCTTCGTTGGCTAAAAGATGTGATTCCTCCTCTACAACACGATGGCTTCCATCACCGGCAGAATGGGGTTGTGTTAATGTGGATGTTTCCATCTGCCTGTTGAACAATGGATGAGTCTGAGGTGATGATACCGATCACGCAGGTTCTTTGAAATTGGCCTGAAGTAAGGGTATCGAAGGTATTACATCTCCAGATCTTGTTGAAGCAATGCTTTAATTTAGGTGCGCACTGTCTATCTTCAGAGACAATGGTTTCACAAACATCATTATGACATCCAAGTACCCAAAGCCTACATGGAATCCAAATTATCTGAAAAAGTAAATAAGGGTAATACGGTGGAAAGAATAGGACAAGCATGGGACCATCACGGTGGATTTTCAAACTTATGAGTAACCGTTGATTAGATTCCCGCGCTTAACTAACGGTCATAATTTTTTGAAAATACAATTTCTCCAAGGCATAATTTTACTACCATTTCATGAGAAATCCTTTATCGTAGGTCGGATGGTGTATCATCCTGCACAGTTTGATAACGCAAAAGGGACGATCTTCTAAGAATAGCATTGGAGATCAAATGCCTAACACACATGACTCAAATAAGCCGAAAGAGGAAACCATGAAAACCCGCGGGAAAAAGAGTGGAAGAAGCGCGCACCACGTGGCAGGTGTTTGCGGGTTTTCAAAAAAGGAGTAGAGGAAGCGCGGTACCACGTGGCATGTGTTTGCGGGTTTTCAAACTTTAAAAGTAACCGTAGATTTGCTTCGCGCGCTTAACCAACGGTCATCATTTTTTTCTTCAGAAATTTAAATTTTCTTGAGAGCACATCATCTGTTCGCAAAACCTCATCACACCATGGATCACAACATGGATCATCTTGCTCCAAATACCTAAAACTAAAAGCCTCCACATAAATTCGGTGCAAGGCCGTTTACAAAAACAACCTCACAAGCCACACGCAATCGCGCATAGATCCATGCAAGTTTGTTTGTTCGATCCCTCTACAACAACAAAAAAAGACTTTGGTTAGCTGGATCGGGTCCTATCCGAACTTCTTTTCGGCTGGCCGCGCCCGAGACTCTTCTCTCAGTAGCAGTACAAGTAGCCTCACCCGAGAGGAGGAGGAGGAGGAGGAGAGATCTGAGACTTCTGTTTGTTGAGAATAAAATCACGCCAAAACCCAAAGCGCAAAACAGAAACACACAGAGCACGGAAGCAACCCGTCGCGAGAGAGAGAGAGAGGCAGATCCATCTCGCCGTCGTCGCCGATCGCGGATCGATCCTGCTTCTTCTCCCTGCTGCCGGCGAGCGGAGACGGCGGAGGGGAGCTTCTTTCCGGATCCGCGCCAGAGTTGTAAGTGCCTTCCTGCTCCGAGATCTTTTCTTCTGGTTTGTAAATATCTGCGAGGTGGTACTTGTTTTTTCGTGGTGGTTCTTGGTTTTTCGTGGCGGATTGTTTCGTTGATCTGTGATCCGGGCGGGACGGGGGCTGACGGGACGGTGTATTTTCTGGTTCTGGCGTGCAGGATCGGGGCGTGATCCGCGGTTCTGGAGCAATGACGGCCGAGGGGACGGCGTGCAACGAGGCGCCGAAGGCGGAATTGGCGGCGGCGAAGGTGGCCGGGGCGGAGGAGCGCGAGGGGGTGGGCGGCCCCTTCGTGATCGTCAACGGCGACTCGGACGGCCTCTCCGACCGGTCCTGCTCCTGCAAGGCGGATTCCCCGCGCTCGGATGAGGAGGATCTGCCGCCGGCCAATGCGGGCTCGGATGCGGAGCCGGATCACGGCACCGCCGGTGGGGAATTGGGCGGTTCGGACGCCACCGTCGGGCTTCCATCCGCCAACGGGCATGCTCCTCCTCCTCCCGCTGTGGAGTCGGAGGATGGTGTGGGCGAAGAAGGCAAAGCGGAGGTAAGTAACAATTCTGAGGATGGACTGGGGGAGCAGGGGACAGCCGTGGGAGAGCTTGGCGGAGAAGATGCCCCGGCAGAAATTGAGATTGACCATGCAGAAGCTGGTGCAGATTCCGCAGCACCTGCTGTGGATTGTGTGGTTAATGGCGAGGAGCTCGAGAAGGAAACAAGTGCTGCCGCTGATGTTGTTCCTGAAGAACAACAGGATACCGCTGTGGAGTCCAGTGGTCCGGATGATACCCCCACACACGCTGAGTCTGGCTCCGTTGTCTTGGAGTCTGAGGGTACCAACGGAGAACAAATTGCTGCTGAAATCATGGAGCTGGGTACAGATGGATCGGGTGTTTCAGGGGAGAATGGACAACATGATGCTGACATGAGTGTCGATTCATGTGTAACTGCTACTGAGCCCGAGATTCATGTCGATGAGGGAAAGCATCAAGAATCTACCATCACAGAATTGGTGGAGCAGGATGGGAGCAACGGGAATGCTCATGTCGAGCCGGTTGCTGATTCTTGCACATCTGCTCCTGAGTTTGACACTATTGGGGGCGAAGGGCAACAAACAGAATCACTGAAGACTGAGCCTGAAGAATCGGATGGAAGAGATTGTGGTAAGGGACCTATAGAAGAGGAAGTTGCTGCAAACGGGTCTGGCAGTGCTGCGGACACAGCTGATACTTCGCAGAGCTTGAACCTGCTGTTGATGAGGGTGAGGGCGAAGTCGCCTGTGGTGTTGTTGAAACAGAAGACGTAATAGGAAAGGATAGCGAGGGGGATTTGCATGATGGCGAGACGGCTGTTGCTGTCTCATCTGATGAGGAAGCAAAACATCCTGCGAATGATGGAATAGAGGAAGCCATTCCTGCTGAAGCTGGGGTGTGTGTAGTTACTGAGAATGGAAGTGAAGAAATAGTGCAAGATGATGAATTAGTCAAGAATGATGACTCTTCTGGCATACTTCATTCAGAACAATCTGAACCAGATAGAGTAGTTGAACTTGAGGGGGATCAAGAAGTCCAGGTAGAAGTTACTGCTGGCGATGGAAACACGCCAGTTTCTGATGTGAAGGCTGTCATGGTAGAAATGAACACAGCAGATAGTGTTCAAACACAAGATCTCGGGCCCGCATTTGAAGACAGGAGTTTACCACTGCAAGAGATTTCGTCCGGTGAAGTCGAGGAGGAGGTAAACGGACAAGCTTGCCCTGAGGATGCACATTTAACTCTGAATGACTGTTCTTCTGTACAGAGTGGAAAGCACGGGCAGTTAGAATTACCTGGTGCTGGTGTAACTGAGAAAAGTGACAATGCTGTGGTAGAGGCAGAACCAAGGAAAGAGGATGAGACGGAGGTTGTTGATGTTGTTCCGTTGCATGTACCTGCAGCTTCTGCTGTTCTTAATGAGCCAAGGTCAATTGATTTCATCAATACTGAGTTGGAAAGTTCTGACCATGTACAAGCAAGGGAGTGTAGTTCTGAGGAAATCTCTAGCACCACTGTCGATCAAGTTATATCTGGTGTTTCTGGGGAACATGGAACTGCTGTGGCTGATGACGCTGAACTCAGATGTAAGACAGGCGATGCATCTCTTGAAATATCTAGCGAAGCTGCTAGTGATCAAGGTGAACCTGTTGCATTTGGTGACAATAAATCTGTTGTGGTAGATGAGGTTAAACCCTCTTCTGCTACAGAAAGTGAGTCTGACGTGGTTCGTGAAGCTAGTGATATTTGTCAAACAGGCGAATCACGTGATGTTGCTGCAGAAGAGCTAGTTTCTCCAATTGAAGGTCCTCGCATTTTAGATGTTACATTGGAACCTGGAGTTAAGGCTACCTACACTGCCCAGGAGACGGGCATGTCAGATGAGACATGCAAAGATATTGAAAATATAGATGCATGCAAGAGATCTTCTGAAGAGGTTGAAACCAAATGTTTGGAAGGTATGCAAATCATTTTGCTCGGCTATCCTTTTGGTTCTTTGATTTTACTGTTGTCCTTAATGTTGATCATAGTTGCTTGTACAAGTATAAATGCTTACCCTAGTTATTGTGTAACAGTGTTGGAACCTTCAGCTGTTGATGGGTTAGTTCCAGTGGAACACAAGAATGATGACAAACATGCACGAAAGGCAAGGAGAAGATTGCTGAGAACTCCAGTGAGTCACCTATGGATCTTGATAAGAGTCATAAAGGAGATATACAGGTCATTAGGCCACAGAATTTCTTCCACATTGCAAGGGTTCCAAGACTTGCGGGGATGAAGTCTGGGCAAGGGTACAGGAGGCACAAGTTCATCTGGATCGCCTGACTCAAGAAAGAGATGCACTTAATGTTCGCAAGAAAAAGCAAAAGGTAACAGGCCTCCTAATGTCCAGTATATTTTTCCTTCCTTAGCATGTTTCTGACTTTTGGATTAACATACCACAGGCTGTTTTTGATGGTATGGGAGAAATTAGAGGCAGCACGGCAAGAAGAGAATGAAGCGAGAGCTGCTCTTGTTGATAAGAGGAGTGGTCTAGATAGTGCACGGTCAGTGATTGGGAAGCTGAATCAAGCAAATTCAGTTGAAGAAATTGATGAGTTGGTAAGCATTCTGCGCTGGTGTATTGACTTTATTCCCCTGCTTGTGTTATGTTCTTCTGGTTTTAATATGGCATCTTATCTTAAAAATATTCTGATGATTCAGATTGCAAGGAAAGAGAGGACTATGGAACATGAGACCATTTCTTGAAACAAGAGAAGCTTTTCATTAAAGAGATTAATGAACTAAAAGCCCAAAGGAAGCAAGTGTGCTCCAATCTGGGATCGAAGTCTGAAATCAGTGAAGCATTCATCAAAAGGATCACATTCACGAGCAGCATAAGGTCCTTTTTTCTAAAGCAGCATCTTGTTCTCTTCAGTCTGAATTCATCAATTTTCATACTGACATATGTTCTCTTTTTCTAGACTTTGAAGAAGGAAGCAGATTTACTTTTTAAAAATCTGAAGTCCCTTGAGGAGAACAGAAAAAAGATTCAAGTTTCCTTTGAGGATGAAAGAGCAGTTCTGAGAAAATTAATGATGAATTGCATGCTGCTAATGAAATGCGTCAAAAGGCCTACGTGAAGTGGGTTGAGCTGAAAGCGGAACCAAACAAGAAGGTAAGAAGCTTCTTGTATTTAAGGGAGGCTTGTAGTGTAATATTTCTATGCTAAATAAACGAAGCGACAAGTAGTCAGTTATTGTTTCCAAAGGTCTACACCATCCACAAAATGGAGGCATGTTGCCTGGTTAAATATTGAGAAAGCCCAAATACTAAATAAACCTGGGTGAGAACCCTATGTGGTGTTAGTTCCAAACATGTCTGAGTATACCGATTGATAGATTGACTTCATGTAGCAGCAACATTTTATTTAGCGTCACCAGTTTAAATAGAGTGCCTCCTGACCTGCTATCTATCATGCACCTGTACTGTTGATGTCTGATTCTTTGTAATATGCTACTCCCTTAGTAGTTAGGGGCTGGGAAGATAAGTTCCCTTGTTAAGAAAAATACTACTGTGCTAGTGGCTACCAATGCAGATGCTATTCTGTAGTATTTCTACTTAGTTGTGTAAAAAGCTGATAATCCTTCTCTCATTTTTGGCATGGCAGAACATGTACTTCAAAATGTACATGAAAGACAGGGATGTTGTGACCAAGTACCAAACAAGCCGTGACATGGATGGACTTCATTTATATTGTAATAATCAGGTAAACCACACAACCCCTCTCCGATATTATCTCAGTTATGCATTTCGTAGGATTGATATTTATCCATGGTTTTGATGTCTAACTTGCTTAAGCTGGTCAACTTCAACGTGCTATTGAGCCAATTAGCCAACATCATAGACACATGCCACTAACATTGACATCTTCTTATCTCTGACAAAACATATGCTGCCGTGCTAGTGCATAACATAATGATTATCTACTTTTGAATGTACTAGGGTCTTTGGATGAGAAGTTCCCACAAGTACCAAAATGCTAGTAATTCATAATATGCACAGGCATACCTCTGATGACTGATGATCAATAGCAGCATCATGATGACTCATTTCTTATGCTATTTAAATTGTCATTAAACTACAACTATTGTTCCTTGATTGGATCCTCCTATAATATGATGCTCTTATCTTTGAGCAGTAATTTTTGAACGTTCTTCCGTTTTCAGGTAGAGAACTTTATGGAGATGTGGAACAAAGATGATGACTTCCGCAGGATGTATGTTGAAGCAAACAAGATTAGCACTCTGAGGAGACTTGGGACCCATGATGGAAGATCACTTGGCCCTGACGAGGAGCCTCCAGTCATTCCCAGGAACAATTTCAACAGAAGACCGAACAATCCATCTCAACTCACTGCTTCAAGCCCAAACATTACAACTTCAGAAGCAGCACCTGAAAAGTCTGCTGCAGTTGTAGTTCCTGTAGAAGAGGATACCTTTCCAGTTTTACCACCAACCCAGATCCATAAGCAGGCCAAATCAAAGACAGCTGCTAGTTCACCCCAGAAAGAAATAACTACAGCTCCAGCGTCAGAAGTGGAAGATGTAAAACACATTGAAAAGGAAAAGGCCCGTCTTCAGGCGGAGGAGTTGGAGCTAAAAAAGAAGGCGGAGGAGTTGGCACGGAAGGAGGAGGAATTAAGAAAGCTGAAGGCTGCAGCTGAAAAGGAACGACTTGTGTCGGAGCAGAAGGCCAAAGCTAAGGAGGCTGAGGAGAGGAAGAGAAGGCAAGCACAAAAGGCCCAGGAAAGAGCCGAGTTCAAAGCACGGAAGGAAGCTGAGCTGAAGGAACAGGTACGTCTCCACAATTTTGTGCTTTCATGTTAGAGCTCAATTTTTCATGATATACCGTACTGCTCAGTGCTCACATAACAAAATATTAATTGTACTATTATCAAACATGTGCAGAAGAGACAAAATAAGGTCAATAAGATTGGCAAAACAGACTTGGCAAGTGGTGGTGGCGAGGGCAACTCTGCAGCTATAGCTACAGCAGACACTGAAAGCAATACATCCCAAAATGCTAGGGATTCTGAGGTTCCTCAACCAGCAGCCTCAAAGAGGATTGTTAGACCACCACCAGCAGTGAGGCAGCCAAAGAGGATACAGCCATGCCCATACCCCTGCGTAACAAGTTCAAAAGAGAACGCAACAATACATGTTCATCGGAGTTGCTGTCGCCCTAGCGATTATCGCATTGGTCCTTGCAGGCAGATTCTTAAACCTCCCCGGTTTAAGTTTTCTTGGCTTCTGAGTTAGTACTTACTCCCTATGGATGGCGAGGCGTTCGCTCACATATTCATCCACAACCGTAGGGAGGTGGAGAGGAGGCTTCTGATAGAAAATCCGGGACAGTTGTTTCGCGGGAAACTTGGTTGCTCTACCTAGAGACATGGCTTATTTTTTCTGTTTGAACTGTGGATGCCGTTACTGTACTTATTTTACCCTATAGATTGTGTTGGGAGTGTATTGTGCCTAGACTTACCGGATGGTGGTGAAATATTCGTTAAAGTGAACATAATAATATCTATAGATTTATTTTGGACATATATATCTGGTGTGGTGGTGGTATGTTATTTACATGTGTATATATATGTATGTTATGCCTTTATGTTGGGTTGGATTGTTGCTGTCCCAACAAGCCACCACATGATCTCATTCACATTTTGCTGGAACCAACCACCTGCTCGGTGGTAGCCGGGAGAAGTCACCATGGAGAGCGCCAGATTTGAGACAAAGGTAAATTTTCTTTCAGATTTGATGCTGCCTGTATATGTATCAGCTACAGTTTTGTCTATAAGTATCAGGTACACACTTTTACAACGATGAACACCACTGGCCGGCCATAGCCACAGACGCACACATTATGTTTCTGCATCTTCACCTAATCAGCTGAAGCTTCTGCCTCTACTCCTGCCGATGTTCTCCACGAAGGCCTCGCCAATCCCTTCGCCGATGCCCTCCACGAGGCCGCTGATGACCCCAAAGAGGGCGTTGATGGTGACTTTG
Source organism: Poa pratensis (assembly GCA_947311845.1). Taxonomy (NCBI): domain Eukaryota; kingdom Viridiplantae; phylum Streptophyta; class Magnoliopsida; order Poales; family Poaceae; genus Poa; species Poa pratensis. The sequence continues at coordinate 13,435,507 of CAMZMU010000083.1, read as the reverse complement.
GCCACGGCCACGAGCGGGTTGCTCCTCTCGGGCGGCACCACGCCGTGCTCGTAGAGCCCGTTCACCATGTCCTTGGCGCACTTGGCGTGAATGTAGTAGCCGCACGGCATGCACTGGTAGACGCGCCCCGACCGCCGCCTCCAGCACACCTGGCACACGAAGCTGGTGGCCACGCCGGCGCCAGAGTCCGGCTCGGCGAGCAGCAGCGGGTGGCCGTGCGCCGCCGGGAGCTCCATCCGCCGTGTCATGGCCGCGCAGCACGGGTGCACGTCGAAGCTGCAGCACGCGCACCGGAACGAGAAGCCCTTGACGGCCTTGCCGCAGACGTCGCACTTGCACCGGAGAAACCCACCTGGCTTCTCGAAGAAGAGGAGGTGCTGGTGCCTGGGATGGAAAGGGTGGTCGTGGAGCGACGGAGGAGCCAGGGCGCAGAAGTCGTGCAGCTGGAAGCCGCAAAGCTGGCACATGAACCGCTTGCCGGCGCCGTACTCCTTGCAGCCCATGCACATGAAGAGGTACGGGAAGTCGAACCGGGCCAGCCGGTGCTCCGGGTGGCTGAAATGCACCATCTCGCCGTCGCCATCGCCGCCGCTGTCTTCTGCTTCGTGCTGCTGCTGCTGGCTCGTGTCAGGAGGATCGGCGTCCTCCGAGAGCGGCAGCTTGCCGCTGAGATTTCTCGGTTTCATGGACACGCATCTGCTGCTCATGTTGCTTGAGTGCTATGGTGCGTGTACCTCTGCCTCCTGATTGTGTGCCATATAAGGAAGGAAAGAAGAAAGCTTGAGCAGGACGGCCTCTCACTGCATGGTTTTACTGTTGAACTAAAAATGGTTAATTTGCTCCATCCCACAGCTAGCAGTGCAGCAGCAGCTGCAGCCTTGTTAACACCCAGCGGTAAAGCCAAGTTTCGATGCTTGTGTGATGGACAAGTCTTATCTCCTGTGACTACTGTGGAAGTTACAGCATCAAGAAATCTCGCCCTGCTTTTGCAGCATCCAGTTCTGATGCATGGGGTTCAGAATGGGCACAAAGCTATGTACACGATCAGAAACTACAGCTGCGGGTGAGGAAATCTTGTGTCGGACTCTGATGACCCACACATGCACTTCTAGCTCATTCCCTATTCTGTTTTCTCTCGAAAAGGGGACTCCTATTCTGTTATGACGTGTAAAATGAGGGAGGAGTTTTGGTTCCTGGGTGTCAGCGATCTCGGAATTTGAAAACATTCGAAAAATATTATTTTCAGGTTTCAAAAAATTCTAAAAAGAACTGACATAGATACATACAGATGTTATCAAAGTTTCGCGAGATAATACATATATATACATACTTGTATGCCTTTTTTCAGGATTTTTAGAGACGTAAAATTGAACTTTGTTTTAAGACAGGAGCACTGGTGCTGGTGTGCCAAAATGACTTTTCGATGTAAAATTTGCTTCGAAGTAGCGTAGGTGAAATTTGCTTGACTGAATTATTATTTTACTTTTTGAACACCTATGAATTCTTATTAAATATTTTGTTTCAACGACACACCATCAGTACTTGAAAAGAATGCACAGGGAAAAAAGAAATCACTTTTGGTCCCTAGAAAGCAAATATATTCCAAATTTGGTCCCTAACTCCAGTAGCAGACATCTTGGGCGCTAAACTGATATTTTTAAAATCAAACAAATTTGGTACGCTCTTAGCCAAAGCATTATGATTGATTAAGCGGCGGTGATTTTGCACACGTGGCAGCCTAGTCAACAAAAAAGATATCAGAAATCAGGAAAATGACGAGAAAAAAATCCGAAAACCTTGAAGGAAAAGTAAAATGTAATAGAAAACTGAATACGAATCATATTTATTGAAAAGGTGTATCTAAAACAGTAAATATCCTAGGAAATTCAAAAAGGGGAAATTAATAAAACAAAATTAGAGGATTTTAAGAAGGATAAAAAAACAAGCAATATTAATTCAAGAAAACTCACAAAACATGTATGAACATAACTGGAACATCAACATATTTTTTTATTATTTTCTTAAACTATTTGTGAGTTTTCCCGAATTTCCAATTTCCTTGGTGTACTTTAGAATTTTCCTTTTAAATTTCCTCTTTTTTTTCACTTTCCGTAGCTTGAACATTTTGACGACATTTCATTCTTTTAAATTCTTTTGGTTGAATTTATTTTATTTATTATAACCACATTTTTGTCATTGGACGGACATAGTCATATCGTGAGTCATACTACTTTGAGTGTTGCCTTTTCCTACAATATACAATGGGGAAGTCATCGGAGATTTCTCTCTTCCAAGTGCTTGCATGCCACTACTGTGCCCAAGTGCAAGGTTTTTTCTTGGACCGTCCTTCATGGCAAGATTCTTACTGCCAAAAACCTAGCAACCCCATTTTCCAGTTCGGCCTCTTTCATGACGAGATGGTGCTCCACCTTTGCAAGCAGTAAACATTTCCCATGAGATCCTCCAGACCGTCATGATCGACGTGGGCTCCCAGAACCTCCTATGCGTTGCAATCCGAGTCGGTGAATCCGTGGAAAAACATGATGACGGCCCCTCTAGTGTGAAAACTCGTGACCGGAACGGGCATCTCATCTACGACCTATGGCACATTCGAAAGAACGGACCAAGAGTTTTCAATGGAGAATGCAAAAACATATAAGGAGCCCGGAGGTAGCGGAGGTGGCATTTTTGTCCTTGGCGGACATTCATTTGCATTCTTGTAATAGTTTTTTTTTGGTACTAAGCCCCATGTCGGCCGCTGTGGGGATTTTACGGGCTCCTTACCCGTATTGCCCTTGTAGTTTTCTTGTAAAGTTCCCTTTTCTAATTGAAAGGCACGGTTCCTGCCGATTTCTCAACAAAAAACAAGTTCAGGATCAAAATACATAGTTGTGAAGTTTAGAGACCAATATGGCCAAAAGATGCTACTCACGTCCTAGAAGATTCTACGAATGTTTTTATATACAAATGTAGGAGAAATAATAATGCAGGATAAAGAGAAAAATCCAAATAAATATCCGACAAAATTTCAAAATATCATAGAAGTGAGTATAAATCATAAGCTATGATAAAGATTGAAAATAAGAATTTGAACAAGCAAACATATGATTTTTTTTAAAATGTGGAATTGTTAAATCAATATTATGTAACTTAATTAAATTCAATGAAATTTTTTAAAGTAGTTTTTATGAAAAAATAGTTAATTCATAAAAAAGTATTACAATTAATTTAACATGAAAATATTTTTCGTAATTCCTAATATCTTGTAAGTTTACTTGAATTTATAATTTATTAAAAAGCTTGTATTTTCATATTTTCATGTTTGCTCCATGGTTTTTGATAAAAAAATCTTTCTTTCAACTCCTCACGAGTTGGTAATAAAATTCAAGTTTTAACAACTACACATTCCTTCATTTTTCCACCTTAGGCTAGTGATTGTACTCTCACGTATACCGAATCATGGTCATATAATCATTTCATGAGACACACGACTTCGAAAAAAGATAAAACCAAAAATGTCGTTTCAAATATTTGTTGTCCAAAATACCTGATAGTGGCAAGTGGCAACCATAACGTATGTCAAAAGACTGTTTCTCTCCGTTGTTAATGCCCCATTTGTTGGGATTTGGCAATGGATATATTGTAACCAATTAATGAATTTGGCACCGATGCCAATTGTTGAAACACTTAAACATTTAGGATTTTCTGTGTGTTTTTGCCGCCATATAATTTTTGATGACACATTCTTGTGCTCTCAATTTTAGTAGGTTCCAATACTACATGACAGTCTAATTCTTCATTTTGTTTTCAAATTCCGTGAACCCAAAAGGGTTTTAATGAGAACCGTCATCACATTATCATTGGTAATAAAGCCCGCTCGATATAAAAATAAGCATCTTACATGTGCTCTTACCATCTACTCTTACTTGGACATCATAATAGATGACTTTCTCTAGGAACGATTTTGTTTGCCCGACTGATCCATGTATTCGGGCTAGGGGCGTCGCTTCTACATGTGGCTAGATTGTCTTCGCAAAAGTCTCTCTAGATCTATAGTTCTTTGCCTATTATCTCTTTTCTGCGCAATTCTGTCATGAGATCATGTCCAAGTTCCACAACATCTCTTCGACCGCTGCTCTTCCTGTGTTTCCCCTCCTTCTCCATCAAACAACTCCACCCTCGGTTCTCCTCACTTGCCCCGACTGGAATCCTTAGAGCTCGTTGCCATAAAAAACCATTGTGGATGTTGAACTAGAGCCACTGGGAGTTTTCCATACACTAGACCTAGAAATGAAGGTGTCACATGGTGGATGGTTTGAGACTCTCTAGATCAAACGATGTTGGGGCTCCCGTGAGCCGTTTGTTTTGCTAGCGAGGACGTGATCAGATTGTTGACGGTGAAAGTTAGTGATTTTGCATATGTTCTTTCAACATGCTATGAGCTCATTTTAGGTTTGCTGCATACACACGAGGGACATATAGCATTGTTTTATTCTATTTTGCAAATGTCGTGTTCTTGTTGTAAGGTTGTTTTCGCGTTATTGTAAACATTATTCCTATGTTGCATATGTCGCAAGGGATTTTCGAAGGCTGTGTTTGGATGTAGATATCTGGGTTGGGATTAGACACTATCATTGTCGAGGAGATCAATGACGACTACTCCTCTCTTCTCTGAAGGTATGTCGCCTCCACCCTTTTCACTGTCCTCTATCCTCTTTTCTCTTTCAATCTCACCTTTCTCCTCTCTATATAAGACCCGGCTGAGGGTAGGAACTCAGTGGCGACTGCCATGCTGATCTTCAAAGTCCCCGTAAAAGATGATTTGCTTTGGAAGAAAATCAATCCATACAACAAAGTTTCCATTTTTAAGTCCTATCGGCTCAGTGGATGCATGAATCTTATGTACTGATAGATTTGAGAAAGAGTCGATGTATTTGTGTGTTGAGTGCCATTTGTGCCCTCCATGTGTTTGTGATAATGCCTGATGGGACATGGTGTTCTTATATTTTCCAAGTTTCCATATTTTTTGGTTGTTATAAGAGGAAGTGAGAATGATTTTCAATGATATTAGCTTGTCCTTTTATTTTATGTGATATATAATTATCCAAAGCATATTTAGATGTTATACATAAAACATTTTTGATACATGTATACACCAGTATAATGATCTATACAACTCCAATTTATCACTTTGACCATCCAAATAACATTTGACATTTAACCCGAATATCAAGTTTGAGTTCCAAAATCTAAACATCCAAGCACACATATTAAATTTAATCTCAATCTCAGTATCTTGTGACATTGACATTGAACCCAAATACAATACTAATGCTCCAAATGTCTACGTCCAATTGGAGCCTAACGGTTTAGTGCGGGCTTTGGAGATTTGTGTGGCACATACTTTGTAATGGATTTTTGCGTTATTGCAAACGTTGCAACAAATTCTGTTGGATGGACGTTTTGAAAAGCTGCAACATTTGTGCGTGTCTTTGACAGACCATGAGAAATAAAAAAGTATAGTGAGGGTGTCACATCAGTCGAATGAATGTTGCAGCAGGACACAGTGGACGGAAGCTCTAGGAGGGGATGAGGACTGGGTCCCACGTTATCCCAGCTCGAGGACGCGATGGACGCCACGTCAGACACCACACATTTTGATGATACGAGATGCTGCAGCAGGGAAGATCAGGGATGATGATCCGAGGAGTCGGAGCAGCAGAGAGCTAGCTCGACTGGACTGCACTAGTTCGATCGGCAACATGGAGGCCAAGGCCGCCGCCGTCTCCCTCTCGGCGCCGCTGCAACGGTGCCGCATCAGCAGCGGTAACAACCTGCTCACGTGCTCTGCGCGGGGGTCGCGCAGGTGCAGATACTATCACGGCGCTCCTCTCTGCAGGTCACTCGTTCCCTCCTCCTCTGCTCGCTCCTTCCCGGCCGGTCGTGTCTACGCGGCCGCGGCCGCATCGACGCCGGCGAAAGAGCAGGACCTCGTCTTCGTCGCCGGCGCCACCGGGAAGGTTGGCTCCCGGACCGTAAGGTACTCTCCTACTCTACTCTCTACTCTGCTGGCGACTGACAGTTAGCGACTCCATCTGCTGCTGCATTGACGCAAAATGCGATGCGCAGGGAGCTCGTCAAGCTCGGCTTCCGCGTTCGTGCCGCTGTCCGGAGCAAGGAGAGGGCGTCGTCCCTCGTGCAGAGCGTGGAGCGGCTGGAGCTAGGCGAAGGGAGCACCGCGGGCTCGAGGCTGGAGCTGGTGGAGTGCGACTTGGAGAAGCAGGGCCAGTCGGGCATCGCGGCCGCCATCGGCGGCGCGTCGCTCGTGGTGTGCTCCATCGGGGCAAGCGAGAAGGAGGTCCTCGACGTCACGGGACCCTACCGCATCGACTACGTGGCCACCGCCAACCTCGTGCGCGCCGCGGCCACGGCCGGCGTCGAGCACTTCGTCCTCGTGACCTCCCTCGGCACCACCAGGATCGGCTTCCCCGCCGCCCTCCTCAAGTAAGCTCGCAGCTAACAGATCAGTTAAGATTTGGCCACAAGATTAACCGAGATTTGGCATGATCGGTGATGACCAGCTTGTTCTGGGGTGTGCTGTACTGGAAGAAGCTGGCGGAGGAGGCGCTGGTGGCGAGCGGCGTGCCGTACACGATCGTGCGGCCGGGAGGGATGGAGAGGCCGACGGACGCGTACAAGGAGACGCACAACCTGGTGTTGGCGCCCCGGGACACCTACATCGGCGGCCAGGTGTCGAACCTCCAGGTGGCGGAGCTGATCGCGTGCGTGGCCAAGAACAGGACCGCGGCATACTGCAAGGTGGTGGAGGTGGTGGCTGAGACAACCGCGCCGCTGCTGCCCACGGAGCGCCTCCTCGCCAGGGTCCGTTCCGACCCCGGCAGGACTCCGCCTCCTCCACCCCCCGCTCCGGCGGCTCCGGTCACCGTTACCGAGGCGGTGAAGGAGTCGCCTCCTGCACCACCGGTAGAGGCACCAGCGCCGGCTGCAGAGGCACCAGCACCACCAGCTGCAGCACCGATAGCAGAGCGGCCGCTTTCGCCTTACACTGCGTAAGTGAATCAACTGAACAGAGTTAGCCTGACGAGTGGCCATTTCCTGATGTATTTTGTTGCACTTCAGGTACGAGGGGCTGAAGCCACCGTCCTCCCCAACACCCAGCTTTACAAGCGGCACCAGCAGTCAGGCCAAGGAGTCACCTCCTGCTCCTGCAGCGCCAACACCAGCACCAGCACCAGCTGCTCCGGCAACAGCAAAGCAACGGCCCCTCTCACCTTACACGGCGTAAGTATAATAAACCGACTGATGTTACATCCTGAGCTGGCCTCTGATGGATGCCGTCCTGAATTCCTGATGGCATTGCAGGTACGAGGGGCTGAAGCCACCGTCTTCGCCAACGCCGAGCAGGAGCAGCGGCAAGGGGAAGGATGTCGATTCTCCTTCTCCGCCGCCCTCTGCTACCTCTACGGATGCAGCAACTAGCACCGTCGCCGAGGCTGCAGCTACGCCGCCGTCGTTGGGCTCCAGCGACAACGGAGCTCCAACGACCGCCTCTCCAGCGCGCCCACTTTCACCATACGCCAGGTACCCATCATCTACGAATTTCTTCCTGCTCAGCTCATCGCTAGTCCATGACATTCGAATTCACATGTATAACTCATTCTTCTGTGACTGCCTAACTAATTTCAAGGTATGAAGATCTCAAACCGCCGACCACGCCAACTCCATCCGCGCCCAAAGTATAGGCCGGCTGGCGGCAACTTAGATTTCTCTCCCTCCGTGGCCTCATCTGTCCGCATGCGAGCTCAGGGCAACTGGCAACACCCATATGATAATTGTTTTATCCGGTCCAGAATTACAAATTATGTATATGTTCGATGACATGATGTATACCTTCGCCCGTAGTCACTGACCCTATGAACCGAGGCCATGGCTATTCGGGACAGAGTCATCTTCGCAAAGCTCAGGGGTTACAACAATGTGTATTGCCTGGAGGTAATAAAGCCCTGGAACACTCGCAGCGATTCTGATATGTTTGATAGTCAGCATGTAATAAGATCGGCCAACGGTCCACCTCACTTGTGTGCCAAGCATGCGTGAACTGTGTACCGATAGTTGGAACGAGGAAATCCTTTGTACCTGATGGCTGACTGCTCGACGAGTGTTTTTTGGCCGAACAAGTTCTAGGAATTTATCTAAATAAAAGTAGCAAATCATCTAGGCCGTGTTTGGTTAGCCGAACTAGGCCCATGAGACCCAAATTGGCCCAATGGTATGCCTGCATGTGCGCCTAGGCCTAGATGTCATGAAACTTATAAAAGGAAAAAGTATAGATTTCACCCTGAAATCTCACCTTCCGGATACATTTCACCCCAATCTCCAAAACCGGATAATTTGTACCCTGAACTTTGCAATACCGGACAAATCACACCCTGATAGTGGTTTTGCTCGATTTGGGACGGTTTTCGGTCAATTTTGACATTTTCTTGGGATGACGTGGCGCAAACAAAAAAAAGAAAAATCCCCAAGGGATCAGCCGCCGCCGGCCCGCTCGGCTCCTGCCTCCCCGCATGCGCCGCCAGGCTTCGCCGGAGCTCGCCGTCGGGATTGCTCGTCAGGATCCCGTGTGGGCGGCGCAGCTGCTGCGACCGGCTCGAGCTCGGAAGCCAAGACGTGGAGGCGGCAGATCCTGGGTGGCGCAGCCACTTCCTCCGGCTCGACGGCGGCAGGCCGGCTGCCCGTAGCTGAAACGGAGGCTACAACGCGCATGGAGAAGCCTACAGTTCGTTGACCCTCCAATTTTGCGCTTAATTTTTGTTATGTCCTAGAATTACGGGAGTAATTGGTATTTGCCTGTATACGCCTCCCCGCATACCTTCCGCCGTCGATGGGTCGACGGGAATCTCGGCAGCTGGTAGTACACGGAGAGCACGGCGCAGGACTGGATCCACAGCATGCCGCGCGGCCGCGCGGGAGGCCCATGTCGGCGGCCACGCGGAGCGCCCACGGGACGAAGGCGTTGGTCACCACGCACGTCACCGGCCGCCCGGCCTCCGCCTCCCCGCGGATGAGCGCCTCCACCGCCGCTGGTCCGGCGGCCTCCAAGTGGCGCGCCATATTGACGGCGATGACGAACCGGGGATCGTCGGGCTCCCACAGCCCGCCTCCACGCAGACGCTGCACGCGGAACCCGTGGACGCCAGAGACCTCGTCGAGGCGGATGCGGCTGAACCGACGTCGTCAGCATCGTGGTCACTGACCAGGAACCCGGTGGCGGTGGCCGTGGCAGCTCTTCGCTCCTGGCTGCGAAGAACCCAGGACCAGCTGCCGAGATCCCCGGCGACCCATCGGCGGCGGAAGGTATGCGGGGAGGCAGGAGCCGAGCGGTGGCTGATCCCTAGGGATTTTTCTGTTTTTTTGTTTGCGCCACATCAGCGCCACGTCATCCTAAGAAAATGTCAAAATGGACCGAAAACCGTCCCAAATCGAGCAAAACCACTATCAGGGTGTGATTTGTCCGGTATTGCAAAGTTCAGGGTACACATTATCCGATTTTGGAGATTGGGGTGAAATGTATCCGGAAGGTGAGATTTCAGGGTGAAATCTATACTTTTTCCAACTTAAAATATCTCTGTGCCAGACCCTTGAGCAACGTAAAAATTGACCGTTTTCGTGGAGCCAAAACCGTGGTAGGGAAAGGAAAACAGGCTGGCGCGCACACGTAGAATGGCATCATACACCGATTCCTCGGAGCACGCGTAACCCCTCACATCATCCACCACCTCACGCTTAGAATGGCCCGAGCTCTCCCTCCCACGACACAGGCTCTCCTGGCTTGACATTAATGGCGGTAAGACTGTAACTGTAGCACAAAAAACACTTAGGATTTTAGATCTATAAACACTAGTTTTGTTGTTTTCGGTGACATGCATGGGTTAGATGTGCCGTGTTTGCGGAGGGAGGGAGGGAGGGGGGTTGTCCACTTACGGTTTTGACTGTGCCATAATTGGCTTTGATTTGCTATCGATATGGGGGGATTGTACTTTTATGGTTTTGCTTAGGCCATGTTTGGGTAGATGTGCTCCCATTTGGGAGATTGTCACGTTTAAGGGTTGATCCGCTACCAGTTTGGGTTTTTTACCGTTTATTGGTTTTGTCCATGATTGTGTATGATGATCATTTGGTTTGGTGTATTCTTTTGTTGTCATGGTTGTGTCTGATTATTACTCTGCTTAGCCCAATGATTATTTGGGATGTATGTGTGGAAAGCCTCAACAGGTTGCATGCAGTACATGCCCATTATGATTGGTTTCACTCTCACCACACATTTTACCTCTATGAGGCGGCATTCTGTGACAGTGCCGATGATTAATCACTACCACCCTTTTTTAACGGGATGACCTACTGTACCTAGTGCTATTTATAAGTACATTTCTTCCACAAGTCCAAAAAGGCATCCACTTTTCTTAAACATAAATTACCATTTGTGAAGTCAGCCAAAATCGTACAAGATTATTATCGCTGAACTGTATTAAACGGGACACACATAATTTGTTTCATATAATCGTGTGTGATATCAGCAAAGTTGGCACACGAGTCATTATTGGAAACCGGGTGCGATAAAGCGCTCACATTTTAAGGTAACAAACAGTGTGCGATGACCTACACTTCGTGCACGCGCATGGATGGAGGGCTTACGAAGAACTTTTAAATTGTATCGTAAGCTATCTGTCAAGAAGAGGGCTGAAATAAACCGAACTGATGTGATTCCGTGCGTTGGAGCATGCCGTACTGCAATAGGGTCATGACGGGCCGTCATCATGGCCAACACATAGCTAGAGGAAGCAGTCACTGCCTTCGGTCGTCTGATGGCCTTGTCCAGCAACAACGAGGTGATTGGCGGTGAGAGTGTTCGATGGCACGAAAGGCTGGGACGCCGCCCGAAGTAGCGACACCGGAGGCTAAGTGCCTCTTTGGACTGAAGGAGTTTCATACAAATATTAGATGATTCCAATCCATATGATTTTTTCCTAAGGAATTCCTTTGGATCAAATGAATGACACCTCTAAAATTTCTATGGATTTTTTTTTGAATGGTTATTTCTATGGATTGAATCGCTATACCCCAATCCCATATAAATTTCAACATACACTCTAACTTTTTTTTAAACCAAAGTAGCGTTTTCTTTTCTTGAGGTAATTATTCTTTTTATTCTGCTTGCAGCAGTCTAGTCATGCATGCAACCGCAATATATGGACCTGGCCGAAACTTTTCCATGTCGGATCGAGCGGCGAGATCGCAATACCAAAAGCCTCCAATAGAGGTTTAGAATCACTAGAATTTACTACTCCAGTTGGAGATCTTACTCGATCAGTACTTGGCCTTTCTGTCTGTCTTTAACGCTAGCAGACAGTCTGGTCCATTAGCAGCATCAGCACGCACATATGGATGGTATAGTACTGCCTGCTACGTGCCTAGAATATGTGTCGCTTTTTACTGAACCGGAGGAAAAAAATGTGCCGACGTAGTCTGAAGAACTGATGTCGTATCCGCAGATATTCTAGAAGCTTCGGGTATGTACTACCAGTCAGTGAAGGGAAAGGCAAAAGATTTGGCTTACTTCATTAAATAAGAAGGAGTTTCAACAAGGTTTAGTGTTACATACCACCACCCTAAAATACAAGCCGACTCTCCCGGCATGAGATGATCCAAATGTTTTGCACCCGCAAACACCCAATTCCTCACCTCCGACTTAATACGAGAGAAGATGATCATCGGAAGAGTGCTAGTGTGCTTGAAAACCCTCACGTTGCGTTCATTCCAAATTTCCCAAGAGACAAGCATGAGCAGCGACGGCCCTCCTCCTTCTTCCATTTGTGATGGCAAGGTGCTCCCACCAAGACTTGACGTCGTCAAAAGCCACCCAATCCGGAGGGTTGAAGTCCCCAATATTGAGCCAATTCTTGATCATGCCCCAAAGCCGAATGGAAAAACGGCAAGTGAAGAGGAGGTGTCTAGCCGTCTCGTCTTCACGGCGGCAAAGGGGGCAAAGCCGTCTCATCCAATCTAGTCAGTCATTCAGTCAGTCACTTTGCAGACTACAACAGTTTTTTACGGAGCTTACGTAGGAAATGCTAAGTGGATTCTGCTCGATCCATTGAGATAGAGACTGATGATCCACAAGGGCCGACCCTGACTTGAAAATTGGAGACAATCATCACCATTTTCACCAGAGGCATCAGCCATTGACAGTGGCCGAATCTTGAACGCCGACCAGTCCAGCTTGCTTGTTTGCTGCTTTGCTCTGTACTTCCAAAGAGAGGATCTGCCGGGGACACAACGCAAGCGTGCAACCAAAAGGAATGCAGAGGACACCACTGGCGGAGCTTAGTGGGGGCGAATGGGGCGGTCGCCCCCCCCAGCCCATGTAGAGCCCATGAGAAATCTGCTAGGTATGCTTAGCTAATTGCCGCATATGTCAGGGAAAATCGGCCCAAATTCAAGTTTTCTTGCCCCCCCAAGCCCATTTGCCCCTCCAACACTCTGGCCCAAGCTCCGCCACTGGAGGACACAGAAAGAAACAGGAATTCAGTTTGGACCCGTCTTTCCAGTAGACAGTATTACGTCTAAAGGAGAGGACAGAAAGCAACAAACGGCAGATTGTATACGTGGCTACGTGCGATTTTGTCGTAGAAACATGAAGAACCGTAGGAGACAAATCGACAGTACAACTACAGCAGTAGTCGTAGTTCACTGTGTTGCTGAGTTCCGTTTCAGGCTAGAAATCACGCGTGCAGCGGAGCGGATGCAAATAGAGACTCTGCTTCTCCAGTTCTCCTATAGCTTCTTCGTCGGTGATCGATGATCCCGGCCGGCCCCGACTTGACCACGACGAATGATGGACGTCGGGGTCGCGTCTGCTCGATAGAAACCATCTCGATCAACCGCCACCGCAAGTCATGAACAGTATACTCCACTCCTAGTGCTTTCAAGAGGATCCAGGAAGAAGGAAGAAGAAACAAATTACTGCAGGAACTAATCGACGTGAGAGTGACCGGCATTTACGAGTGCACGCGTAAGCGCGTATACAACCGAGAGAAGAATGCATGTGTGGTGGCCATGGCGTCATGCAGCAGAGCATCGATGGATCGTTCTACGTGATCGATCACTAGCTGTCTTATCTTGATTGGTGCATGAACTGCAACAAGTTAACTGAGAGCTAATTTCCTGTTCCCCAAATCCCCGTTACGAAAAGAAATTCCTGTTCCCCAAATGCCAGACGCACCAATTTCCATCATCATTAGTTAGTGTTTAAGTTTAACTGCAAGAAGCGCGGATTCAGTATAAATATCCGGAGAGAGATTTCTTTTGTGTATGGATGTCTAGCTTCTAGACTGCTGATGCTTGAATGTGTGATTTTTTTTTTCATGACACGTACTACTCATTAACTGGATTAATTTTATGAGAGAAAAAGCCGCGTGGGCTCCATGAAAAAGATGCAAGAGTGAATCCTTCTGCTAACACTCTTAAAAAGAGCGGGGTTTTTCAAAGCTATTGCGTACTAACTATGCCCTTACTATTTTCAGTGTAGTGAAATTCTTAAAAAGTCTAGAGACGAACTCTTCTTGAACGATTTGCCTCAAAGTTGTGTACTTTTCACTTATTTCGATCACTTTTCATATTGTTTGTGGTAGGAGATACAGATACTGTCGCGAAGCAGATGGCCTCGATATTTTTATCCGATTTGTTCGGCATCGACTACTTTGTCTTATATTTTTGGATAATGAGCGATTTATGGAAGTATGTATCTGCAGATGCAAAGGCTGGTGGTGTTTCTCCTTAAGAAAAAGGATTTTTTTTAAGATTAAAAGGCAGGAGTTCTGCCATTGCATTATAGAAGAGGAGAAATAGTAACCGGGTTACAGAGTAAAACAGAACAAAAACAGGGGCCAAATGCTGTAAGCCCAGTTTTTTCAGAACAGTAGCGCCGTAAGAGAATCATTGCAGGGTAAAACAGAACAAAAAAGGAAAATTCACAATCTGGAGAAACGAGGCATATCTGGAGAACAGTAGCGCTGTAAGAGAATCATTGCAGATTTTTGTTTTGAGACACTGGAGTACTGGACTAGGGCTGCAAGCTCAGTTTTTTGAAACACCGAGACCATATTGTCTGAGTAAGGTAACGCCCGACCTTATCCCCTCCCTGCTACAGTAGAGAGAGGCGGAGAGGAGGCGACTCGCGTGTTCCAGCTTCTCGCTGGTGAGTCGGCCGCTCCCCTTCTCCTCCGGTCGCCGGTTCGGCACCGCGAGGTGGGGGGGGGGGGGGGGGAGCTCTGGTTCTTGGCCGTGCGTGTAGATAGGTAGTAGATAGGTTGTAGGTGTGAGTTCCTGCCGGCGGCGTTGAAGACGGAGGCGATGTCGTCGGTGAGTAGGGTGTGGTCCTTCCCCTCCGCTCCCCGTTCCGGCCGTCGTGCCGGGGAGGTCGTGAAGGCTCTGGGTCGGGTGCTCTCTTCCTCTTTCGTTTCTCCGGCCGACCGTGGTGGTGAGGGGAGAAGGAGGTGGTTGCGGGCGTCCCGTTTTTGGTGGTGGTGCTGTTGGCGGTCTTCTTCTTCGCAGGTTCTGCTCCGGCCGGCCGTGGTGGCGAGGGGAGCTTCTGTGCGAAGGTGGGTGATGGTGGTGGTGGCTCTAGGCGTTCCGGTGGCGGCTGGAAGATGGGTGGAGGCGGGAAGACGGTGCTTTGGCCGAGCTCGTTCGTCGAGGCTAGATTCCGTCGCTTGCGATGGATGGATTCTGCGGTCTTCTACATGGTGGTGGCGCCTTCTTCCTGGCGGACGGCGGTACGGCGTCTCCGGCAACGTCTAGAAGCTTGGGGTGCGGCGGTGGTGGATCCGATTGCTCTTCTTCCTGTTGGTTTGGGGTGGTTTTTGCACTTTTCAGGGGTCCTTTTCTGTTTTTCTATTTTATTTGGACCTTTTTGTAAAGTGTACGAACTGTCTTAATATATGTATCGGATCCTTTCCTCAAAAAAAAAAAAAAAAATGTCTGAGTAAGCTTCCCGGTCTCCGGGCTGCTCATCGTATGAAACACCCCGGCAGTATCAACCGCTCACGCGTCCACCGGAAAACGATTGGTGCGTATATGATTACGAACAGGCAAAGGAAACCACGCGGGATCATCACCATATCAGCAGCACGCGTTCCGTGTTGAAATTTCAGTCACCAATCTGCTGAGTGTGTGGTCTATTATCTGAAGAGGGGAATTTGTGGCTGATCTATGTAATGCACAGATTCAGACATATGCATCTCTAATCTATATATGGTCATCATCAATCCAGACCTGCAACTGTCACGTTGATGCACAAAATCACTGGACCATTTATCGCTCGGACCACGACGCGAAGTGCCAACTAAAATACCAGTTCGAAATCCACTTGTCACCATCCGTACGTTCCACACTGCAAAACATTTCTGGGCTTTGCTCTGTCCTTTTTCTCAGCCTAATATTTCCATAAATAATCTGCAGGGACCAACCTATGGGTGCTATGTATCAATCTAGTTCTTGATCACTGGTTAATATCGCAGTTACGGCACAAGACACTACTTTTGTGTCTCACAAGTTGCTTCAACCATCTGGTACAGTATGTACTCCTACGTAGTACTCCGTACCTGAAAATGCAGTTGCAAGAACTCCTACGTAGTACCTGAAAATGCAGTTGCAACTTGCAAATTAATAGCAGCTGCCGATAGACGTCTCCACTTGTCTGCCTAGCCCAACCCAACCGTAGGATGCACGCGAGAGCGCTAGTAGTGGAGAAATAATATAGAGGTGGAGTAGATTTCAGTACGTTGCACCCTGTCTGCCACTGTTGGGTGCATCCATCCTTAATTACTTCCTTGAGAACTTCTATGAGCATTAATTAACTATTGGATATGAGTGACTTTTTAAACAGTTCTTTTTTTTATCAAGTGCATTTTTCCGCTGTATTCTAATTAGAAAAGTCCACTTATCTTCAATTTTGAAGCAATTTACTTGGATCATGTTTCATCATATAAAAAATTGGGCTCGATCACTTAACCTCTCCTGACTATCGTACCCTGGAGCACTTTCCCGCCTGGCCAGTTTCCATGGTGCAATAATTAGATTGTATTCACTTCAAAGAATATGGTGTTATTTTATGCACTTGATATTTCTTTTGAAATTCCATCCATTTTTGACCGGTGTAAAATAATACAAGTCTCATCTTGCAAATAGTCATTGTCTGTATCATGATCCCTCAACTTATCTTTTTTTTCTAAAGGAAAGGCAAACACCTCCTAGCTTTTGCATCGTCAGATGATGAAAATAATATTTTTGTTGAAAAACATGTTAAGCATCAAACCTACAGTTGTGTTCGGCTAGTGAGATTTCATTAGCCGGTCAATGATGATGGTAGAGACGGCTTCAACGGTGAGTATGCGCACTGGTTTAAGTGCATCTCTCTCCATAGAAGACGGACAACGATAATTAATTTCTCTCGTTTTTCAGCATCGATGCCACCCCGAAAATTTTATATAAGACTTGACAGACATGGGCTAGCTTTATGATATTGACCATGGCAGTTATTTTGGTGAAGGAAAATGGAATTGAAGCGCTTCTTGATTGTGTCTCAGGTGAAAACACAATATCCCTGATCAGATAATATTGATGCGTACATGTTGCATGCCCTTGTTGAACGTGGTGGTTCAAAACTCGACTTTTGGGACGAAAATCCCAAGATTGACCGCCGGTTGGACTCGTCATAATCAGCGCATGTAAAGAAGTTATGTACTTGTCGTTTATCTCGGTCTTTCACTATTGGGTTAGTGCTAGTCTGGTGGAATTATTGTCATGAGTCATAGTGTGTCGTAATTTTTCTTTCTTTTCAGATCGACTTGTTCGGTCTTATGTCTAGTTTACTTGCCTTTTGAATAATTAATAATATATAGTTGTGTGCATCGATCCCAGGGTTATTCTCCGTTTCAAAAAATTACTACTTACAGTGCGAACAAGTTACCGAGTTGGAAAAAATTCCTAGCCACACCCATGTATTAATATGGATGGATATCTTAGATTAATTAATCTGATTGTACTTTAGTTCTTATAAGCGAGTTAATTTTTTTAAGAAGCCTAAGTGAGTTAATTTGCAACATACGCTAGACGGATCCGTCTAATCTATGCATAAGATACGAAACATGCAGTCACAGGTCCCTATCAACAGAAATGGGCGGCGGCCATGGGCATGCCATGAATCATGATGTGCACCACCTTGGCAAGTAAAATCCTGGATTGAGTAGAAGGCATTCCATTCACCAAGCCAGACAGCGACGACTCGATCCGGCCCTTTCGTATCTACGGTGCACATTACAAAATCCAGGAGAATGATTGGCTGCACACACTCCGAGGATGATTCGACGGCCGGCAGCAGGCCCACCAGCAAGTGTCTAGCAATTCGTACATACTCCTGTATTTATCTTTTGATCTTAATTAATTTATTTATTTGTGTACATAAGTTATGAGTCACATATGCCCGAAGAAGCAAGGGAATAGTTAACGTGTGCTGCAAGCAGCTAAAGTAAGTACATAAGTCTTGCACACCAATATAGCGGCAGTAAAGCTAATTCAACTGACGGAGACTGATGTACCGAAATATGCTAGCATGGATTTGTGGGTGGTGGTAATGGTCGCTAATTAACCTAAGGACTGTGGTTTTAGCCGACCAAATCGACCACCACCACCACCCCACCCGGGTAGCCACCCCCATGCGCAATCCATGGCTTTTTACTGGCTAGATAAGCCTGATCTCACTGTCTCGAACCTTTCACTGTCACTGCAAAAATTGATCAGTCGATGGATGCTTTTTGGCGCATATAAATAGGACCCCAATCAGGCTTCCGTAGCTACCAACTTCGTCTTCTCAGCGGGTCCTATTGCAATTGAGCACCTCATCTCATTCTCTCCCTCAGACTACTGCATCATAAAAAACGACTCTGCTCCAAAAACCCAGCAAGCAGCTGCTCCTGCTAGCTACTAGCTCTTCGATCTCCTCGGTTCGTTTGGTGAGTCCCCACCCTATGAAATATATGCATGCTTTGTTGTATGTACATGGTTTGTTAATTAGTTTGTTCGGTCCATCTGCATATGCATGCACTGTCGCACTGATACTTTGCTACACCAGCCAGTTTTTATTACGGAAGCTAGCTAGTACTTAGTAGTTAGTCATGGCTCCGTGACTGATGAGCTAGCCTAGTGAAGCATGGTTACTATGGACTATGGTACCATCACCAGGCACCAGCATGCAAAATTGACCTCTGAGCGAAGTGGAATCCTCACTATACTCCTGCTCGTACTGGCCATATGCATGTACCTACATATAATAGGTACTCTTACTAGTACGTGGTGTCGAGTTTCCCCAACGTACCAGCAAGCACATGGAGAGAAGGTTATTTCCGAAATTCAGAGCTACATATATATATATGGATCCAGTTGAGTTGAGTCGATATGATTGTCTAACTTATCCTGTTTTAGCTTGAATCTCAATTCGTCACCTCAAGGCATGAAATAGTGCACGTACTTGTATTGTAGTCTGGCCAGTCCACCACAAAATTGACCAGAGACCAGATATTCTCTCTACCTGTAGTTTAATTAGGTACGTGTCCAGTACCAGTAGGCCGGCGTAGAGAAATCATGAAAAGTACACAGAGATCCTGATAGTGGATGTGTGAGAGGCACAACAGAGAGTGTGTGAGAGGAGAGTCTAAGCCTGAAGTGCACTCAAAGGAACATGTTGTCTTTGCATTCGTACCCCTAAAAGCTTCACTCTCACAGCTAGCCGGCCGGCCAGAAGCAGCTAGCATGTCCTTTTCATTCCCTCTTCCCTTACCACTTTAGAAGCTAGACCCACATTCCACTACATCAATTGTTTGCAATCAGGCTAGATTACAAGTGTACTTTGTCCTCAGGAAATGCATCCAGGACATGATTGCATTGCACTTATAGTACATAGATAGATTAGATAGATTTTTGGTGTTTGCTACAAGTTGCTAGATCACAATACAACACTATAAAAGGGGAGTGCGCCTACGTGTGCTCCTGATGTGCTCGTTGTCAGCAGGTCACTTCTCATTGCAGTTATGCACGAGTGCACCAAGCTACCTACCTAGCTAGATGGCAGTCATTGTGCTTGTCTAGATCTCTAGCTATCTACAAAGATCTCATTCTTATTTGGTCCACACGCATATCCTGCTACACATGTATGCACACTAGCTAGCTAGTTAGTAGTAGTAAGTTGAAAAGGTTGTGTGCTTGATTTCAGCAGAAGACAGATCGGTTGCTAGCAAGTAGCAATGGACCAGCATCATCAGGAGGAGTCATGTGTTCCCCCAGGGTTCAGGTTCCACCCAACGGAGGAGGAGCTGGTAGGGTACTACCTCACCAGGAAAGTGGCCTCCCAGAAGATCGACCTCGACATCATCCAGGAGGTCGATCTCTACCGGATCGAGCCATGGGATCTTCAAGGTACATACACATGCTCACTTTTTTGGGTTTGTACTCGGCGATTGATCGATCGAGTCGACGCAACTTCCTCATCAACAAGTTAGAAATTGACGTTGCTGCTAATTTGTGGATGATGCAGAGAGGTGTGGCAGGGGAGGAGGAGCGCAGGCGGCGGAGGACGACCTGTCGTCGTCGTCGGAGCGGTACTTCTTCTGCTTCAAGGACCGCAAGTACCCGAGCGGCACGCGCACCAACCGGGCCACGGCGGCCGGGTTCTGGAAGGCCACCGGCCGCGACAAGCCGGTGCTGTCGTCGAGGCCGGGCCGGGGCGGCGTGATCGGCATGCGGAAGACGCTCGTCTTCTACAAGGGCCGCGCGCCCAACGGGCGCAGGACCGACTGGATCATCCACGAGTACCGCCTGCAGTCCAGCGAGCACGCCCCCACGCAGGAGGAGGGCTGGGTCGTGTGCCGCGCGTTCCAGAAGCCTGTCCCGAACCAGAGGTCCTTCGTCTTCCCCGCCTACGCCGCCGCTTCTGCCTACTACGACGACCCGCGGCCACATCTGCATGGCCATGGTGGAGGTGATCTCCGTTACTTGCACCCTGCCGCTGCCGGAGTCGGCGGCTTCACCTTCCCAGCAGGCCAGGGTGAGGACTTTGAGTCCAAGAAGAATCTCTTCAACAGTATCCCCCAGCTGATTGAGAGCCCGCCGACGACCACCGCCGTGTGCGGCGGCGACGCTGACGACATGGTGCAGCACGGACAAGTGGCGGCTGCCATCGACTGGAACTTCCTGGACAGCTTGCTGTCCACCTCGCTGCTACACGACTCCTCCTCTGTCAGTGCAGCCTCCCAGTTGTACTTGGAGTAGCGAACGTTGATTTATTTTGTCATGTACGGAGTATGATTTGGTAATAAATAATTTAGTACAGACTGTAGATCTCAGATGATCGACGTCCATGTGTTTGTGTTGCATATGCCATCGATCTAGAGTACACGATTATAGTAAATTATCATTGTCACGCCAAGCTTAAATTATCATCGACGTCCACGTTCGTTTCAGTGCACATAACTAGTAACATCTAAACCCGATGTGCCTGATCCTCCTCCGATAAATCCATCCCAAGATAGCCATAATGTTCTCAAGTTCTTTGTAACGTTGCAAAGTTTTATTAACTCTTTGCGCAGTTTAAAAATAACACCGGTCAGACGCCGCCCCAGAAATCCTGCCCTGATGCCCACTCGCCAGGCCAGCGATCGGCGGGCTGTCACCTCCATGGCGGGGTTGAGCACGGTTGAGAAGGCGCGTCGTGTCCTACGCAAGAAATGGGGGCTGCCAGCGGAAGACGAAGCGACAGGGAAGGAGGTGCAGCAGCAGTGTTTCATGGCCCTCTTCAAGGATCCAAAGACGGCACTGGAGACCGAGGCGGTGAGGGCTCTGTTCGGCAGAGTTGGGCCTTCAAGATCTGTGATTTCCAAGACAGCCGGGAGCCGGGCTACTACGACTGCGGCCCGGGCTGCCGCGCAGTTGAAGATCTGGAGTTGGAGCCGCCTGTAGAGGCGTATTCTCGCGAGTAGTCGTCAGAGGTTGGCAGCCTTCGCTGTCATTATTGTTGTTGTTGTTTTCTCTATGTGTTTCGCTAGATCCTTTCTAGCGTGTAACTGAACTACCTTCTATCTTCTTAATTGATTTGGCAGAACACCTGCCCGTTATCCTTCAAAAAAAAAAAAAAAAAAAATAACATACTCCCTCCGTTCACAAAAGGATGTCTCAACCTATCTCAAATATGTATGTATCTACACACTAAATCATGTCTACATACATGCAAATTTGAGAATAATTGAGACATCCTTTTGTGAACGGAGGGAGTAGCAAACAAAAGTATAATAAAAAAAGGAATGACGCATGTACATACATGACCAAATACATACCTAGAATTTTTTAGCAAGAATATATTGTTCCATAGCGACACATGGGCATCTAGTTAGTAACAATAAAGTCCTGGACTAATAATATACATTTAAATAAATATGTCACATAAATAGTGCAGGGACTAGTTTTCAGATGGTAACAGTAAAGTAACATAAGTTCACCCTGAGATAGGGCAACCAACATTTTCCTTGATAGCCAACAAACTATATATAGTGGACTGTGTACACTCAAAGGCGAATACACACTAGCTTCATCGGTCGACCAACCACTAATACAAGCGGCTGAGATAATATGCTCAGATCTCAAGATTGAGTTAATAATCGAGATAATGTGTACTCCCTCTGCCACAAAATAAGTTGATTTCTAGTTTTGTCTTAAGTGAAACTACCATAAGTTTGATCAAGCTTATAGAAAAGAAGTACCAATCTTTATATGACACCAAATTAGTATCCTGTCATAAAATATGATTTCATTGTTGTGTGCTTATTTGGTGTCATATATGTTAGTCAGACTTAAGATAATTTAATCTACGAAAAGTCTAGAAATGAACTCATTTTGGGACAAGAGGGAGTATAATCAACTTTGAGTGTACTTAGGATTCCCCCATCTTACGAAGGGCAGAGATGTCGTCCACATCATTAATTCTTTAAACCTTTCAAATCTGGAGGTCAAATGAAGAATCATAATTAGAAAACCAAACAACAACATTATGTACAATGTATGAAAACAGTAGCGTTAGCTTACTTTGCGGATCTTTTATCACGTAGTTCAACTTCTCCAACAATTGTTTCTTTTCCTCGAGAGCCATGGCCAAGGTTTCTAGAAGTCCCTTCTCCTCCTCCTTTAAAATCTTCATATGTACCAACATGTGAAATTTTTCATCACGTTGTATCAGAATCTTGGTGGAGTGAACTGCACAAATGTTCGTCAACAACAATTTTGTATGGGCCTCCATTTGACTACGCCAGGAAGTTAGGAAGCTTTGATTTATTTTGTTTTTTTTAAACTACAAGCCATGTGATATCCCCTTGTACCCTTCCATATCCGATGCATCCACTGACACATCGCCTTGCAATATTTTCTGATTGTCTATTTCTGAATTTCAAAAAGAGGATGTAACTATGATACTACCATCTATTCGCTGGCATAAAAAATCTTAATTTGAATACCTACATTAAGATAGATTGAAGTTTGGGAGAAGCATAGCCGTGTAGGTGGCGTTAACATCAAAAGGGCCGTCATATCAAAGAAAGATTCAGGAAAAGAAGGGAGTAGAGATTTCTTGCTCCCGGGTCCAGTGATCCCTCTAGTTA
This sequence comes from Poa pratensis, assembly GCA_947311845.1. NCBI lineage: Eukaryota > Viridiplantae > Streptophyta > Magnoliopsida > Poales > Poaceae > Poa > Poa pratensis. The sequence goes on along the minus strand of CAMZMU010000083.1, from coordinate 13,412,729 downwards.
AAAACAATGAAAAAAAATCATATCTATAAGTTTCAAAAAATTATGGAAAAAATCCTGCGTGTTGTCAATATATGTCCCACAAACGTGCAAAATCTCGGTTTGAAATAATTTATATTCTGTTATACACAAAAATGACAAATGTGTGGATCTAAATGTACATACTTTCAAATCTCCAAAATATACAAGATTTGTTATTTTTATGTAGCCTAGAATATAATGTATTTCAAATCAAAATTTTGCATGTTTGTGACATACATCATTAGGAACATGCATGAATTTTTTTAATTTTTTTTAAAACTTAAAAATATGATTTTTGAATTTATTTAACCATAGGTAGCACTGGAGCTTAGGAGCAATAAGTGTTTTCTGGAAAAGAAGGTCTGTAGGCTGAGCATTTAATGGTTACCACTGACCATGTGAAGAATGCTGTCTTGTGGCCTCTCATAAATAGCTACTCCCTCCTTTCTAAATTATAAGATGTTTTGACTACTTCAATATGAACTAGATATGGACTGAAATGAGTAAACACACTAAAATACGTCCATATACGTATGAATCAGGAAAAAGCTAAAAAAATCTTATATTTAGGAACGGAGTGAGTACAGTCCAGGACAACGGCGAGTCCAGGAACTAGTTGGAGGTGGGCTGAAAGTTTTTTTTCAGAAAAAATCCATATATTATATTACACCAGCCCTTACAAAAACATTCTTACAATAAAAAGAAATAACACACAAGTCCTTCATCTTCCTTCTGCGTCCTCGATGGCGCGCCGTGAGCAAAGCTCGATGCCGCCTCTAGGACTCTGGCGCAACGAAACTCGTGTCGGAGAAATCTTGAAAAAACCTAGGCGCTTGTATAAGCAGCCACTTGAAGTCATTGACGTAGACCAGAAGATGCCAGCGACATCAATCTCAAGAGATCGACGTCCCGAAGAAGCTAGTACCGAGATAGGCGGGGAGATAATCCCAGCTCCGGCTAGACGGAGATGGTGGACACCAAACTCGCAATTTCCCCGACGAAGCCGTACCTGGCTTAGCCTCATCGGAAGAGGAGGAACTTGAGGACATCAATACACTGCGACATCACCCTCTCCACAGAACACCGTCGACGTAGACTAAACAACTACTTCCGAAGAAAATAAATCAGTATGTAAGATATAGAATTATTTAAGACAAAAATAACACAAATTTTCAGGTTAAAAGCATATGAATCACACACTAATGCATCCAGTACTAAAGAAACAACCACAAAAAGACAAAACCAATTATATATAACATTGCTTCTTGGGCGGGCTCGCTGCTGCTCTGCTTGCTTGCCGCGAGGACTAGGGATTGCATCGTGTGGAAGGGGATTGCTTCGCATGGAAGAGCTGCGCTGTGCTGCCTGTCTGTGCGATGCGAATGCGAGTCTGCTGTGCGATGTGAGTTGGGCTGGAAATATTCGTTCAATGGGCCTGGCACAAAGAATAGTAGTAGTAAAAAATATATTTGCTTTTTTGGAGGACCGGCTGAAGCCTGTTAAAGCCTGTCTAGTGGACTCACCTTTGGTCCAGGATATTTTTCTTTTCTCTATTCTGTCAGCGAACATTCAACTAAAAATCTTTCACGACATTGCCATCAATTTTTTCAGCGAGCCAGTATACATGGACAGACTCCAAGGGTAGTATTGAACTCTGGATAGGCCCATGACTACCTCAAACAATTGCATTTTTTCTAACCCATTGCTCAACAACCCAGATAAAAGTTACTGTGTAATAGTTAAAGGAAGATGCACCATTCCGCAGAGCTCCTGCTGTTCGATCCTCATCCGTGTCCCTCCCAACTCCCAATCCACAATCCTCTAACCCTATGGGCTATGGGCACATACCTTATTGATCTGTGTATTGTACTTTTTTGCAACACTCGTATTTATACAGGCTGGCATCTTGGACTTCCGGTACCATGAAAAAATGGCATAACTCCGTTTAAAAAAAAATGGCATAACAAACAGGAACACCCATTGAAGTTACTGGGTTCATGGCTGCCGCATATATGCATGCAGTACGATGATTCTTCAGCGGAGAGAACCGCGCTGACCTATCTGACCCTTCTAGTCCAATTGATGGCCAGTTGTTTTCCACAATTGGAGACCCGGCGGTAAATCAACCACAGAATAAAAATTTCGCCTACATGTTAAATTGCTTCTCTGATTTACAACGAGGAAAGGAGGCGAAGATTACCTTTTTGGTTGGTTTCTCCCAGTGATGCCGGAGCTGAAGAGCCGCGGCTTCTCCACGGCCGGCCGTACCGGCCGCGAGAGAGAAGGGCGATGTTTAATCGACCGCCGAAGCGCGCCGGCGGCGTGTCGATGCAGCAAAGTGGACATCCTTATTCCAGCCCTATGTTTTACTTTTCTCCCAGAAGACGACGACTACTCTCTGTAGAAGGAGTGAAGGACCCCCGAGTTGCGGCGGCTAGGTCTAGGCATTCAGTTTTAAGTTTTAACCGAAAATTAGGTTAGGTTGTTTTGTGTTGGTTTCTTCAGTTAATCGGTCTTTTTCTTCAGCTTTGAATACGTCCGCAGCCCGCAGGTACATTTGACCGTGTAGTAGGAGCAACTCGTTTCTTGCTTCTTTCGGAAGGAAAATCGTAGAATCGGTCAGCAGGTGCACCGACAGAAGCTCTAAATAGGACTAGTTGAATGCCCGTGCGTTGCTACGGGCAGACAAGTTTCTTTCCTATCCACCATTATATTTCATAGTCAACCTACTCCAATAAAATCGTCATTGTATTTCGTAGTCACCCCACTCAATTGTCGCCATTGTACTTCATAGTCACCTTTACTCCAATAATATGTCACTCTCCGCTCCGTGTCTACTCCAATAATGTGTCACTCGCCGCTGAGTGGCAGTGTTTTCTCCAAACCTAGTAAATCGTCATAGTAATTCCATAGCTCATGGCTTCAAGTTGCTACGTGATGCCATATTAGAAGTCTTATTTATACATAATGAAAGATGGACCACTTTTAAAACAATGTTTGTCGCTCATTATTCTTTGACAGAAACAAATGTATCGCCTTTGCGACCAAAAACAAAAAATAGTGTATAGTTCAGAAAATTAGTTAATGTTTTGCAAAGCGTCATTAGTATGGTACAGAGTGATAAAAATATTACAGCAATGGTGAAGAAGACATTCCTCTGGTTTCCAATATCATGTCTACAAATGTCTATCCTCTTCACTCTAGTGACCATACCTCGTGCTCATCTGATATCAATCCATCTCCCTCGCTGTTTCCATCCACCCTTCACCTTCCATTCTCCATCTTTCATGGCCAGCTTTGTCCACCTTTGATGCCCCGAAGAACCATTTTTGCCTACAGATTTGAAGTGTAACTTGTTCATTTGTTGTAGGAACAAAAAATCTGTCAAGGCCTACATTCAAATATATACAAAATCTCAAAAACAGTGCGCCAAAAATAGAATTTTGCAAATCCTTTTTCACATATTGTTCAAGTGCAAAAAACTCATATTATAAAAACATGATTCTCAAATATCTCTAATTTATGAAAGCCCCTAGTTCAGAAAGCAGAAACTACAAACTGAAGTCTATGTCCAGTTTCATCATAGGGCAAACAACTTCACGTATGCCTATGTGCATGCCATGTCTGAACTCTTAAGTTCGGGATAAGACTGAGAGTTTCATGAAGTAAAGTTGTCTATCCACAGCCATTTAGGTCTAAGTGCGCATTTTTGTTTCTGCCAACATTTTCAAAAGGAAATAATATTTGGATTAATCTACTTGAGTACCAAAATATTTATATATTAATCTCATGTCTGGTTCTAACCCTGGGATATTAAGGTCTTAGTGGCGGTGGTGCAACTGTAGAATTATTTTCCAGAATCACATAAATTTTATGGCACAATTCATCTTATGAGCTGGCTATACTCAGCTACAAAATCATAAAGGGAATATAAACTACAAAGATGAACTCAGCTCTATATGGTTTGTGGAGCAGCGATAGGCATATTAGTACATGAAAATGTATTCATGGTATGTAAAGAAAAAAGAAATGCTTACCAGCCCATCAGAGAAGGACAATTCGGGAAAGTTGCCATCAGCAAACACGGAGCCACTATCGTGATCGATGCGGGAGGTTGCGCTGCTCTGGGTCTGCATGTCACACCATCTGATAAGAAATGAAGGACTGTGGACCTCTCCAACTCTCCCTCTCTCTCATTCTCTATGCTCCGGGTCTCCATCTATGTGTAAACTGTGAGAGTACTGGGAATTCCTGCACTACATGTTGTGCGCCTTTAACACGATCTCTGTTTGTAAGAGGATAAAAATGATTGCTACAATTTCTTACACGCATTTCATCATTGAGTCTTCTCCTGGAAGATCAAAGTAGTAAATGAGAAATTTCTTACTGGCAGCAGGACCTTCAACATATAGCCGTGTAAAGCGTGTCATTGGCACCAAATAAGAACAACATTTCCCTTACCCGCTAACCATATAGGAATTAATTTCTACGGGTATGAGCTTCAAGGACCAAGAGATTGCAAGATAACATTTGGAGGGGAAAACAACAATCAGACTATAGGATTGGTAGATTAGTCTACAGGTACTAAGTACAATCCCATATCAAGCTATTGGCCAGGAAAATCACATGGAAAAAGATGGATAACTACATATAGCCAGCTATCAACATTTGGGTTGGGTTTGAACCTTACTACAAATCACCATCAGCTAGCCAACGTAGAGAGGATGAATTACACTAATAATGGTCATGGGGTCAGATGGTGTGACATGCAGACTGTGCAGTACATGGACAATGGAAATTTTCATTTCATTCAAATATACATCCTGCGTAGAAGGTAGAAGACCAGTCAATAATGCAGAGTACAGTGATGAAATACCCTGACCTTGATGATCAAGTCCACCAAGACAGCATGCTGCTCCACAACGGCATAGACATGGTTGTCTGACAGCATGCCACCAATCCGGGTCGTTCGTGCTGCCAAAACTGCTCATAGCTCTACTTGAACTGCTTGTCCAAACACGCAAAAAGAAATCTAATCAGATGAAAAACGGCAGAGACACTTGAGGCCACACTTGTTTTTGAACAAACTGAAGAGGAACTGTGTGGAACTCACTCACCAGGCTTGGCTACATCGACGATGGTTTGTGCTTTCAGGTGTGCAGAGGGGACGAACTGCTTGGTGAAATCGAGAAAGGAGAAGGTGAGGGAGGGTCGGCATCTTCGTCGACGTCCAACAAGGGGGGGAGCAGAGGTCGAGAAGGGGCTAAGGGAGAATTCGGCACACAGACTGGGACCACTGAGAACCTCATCCTCTACACCGGACTGTGTCAGCTCGCCTCAGGCCGAAAGGTAGTCCGTCGTGTCTGCATCGTCGGCGAGCTGCTCGGAGAAGGCCGCCAGGGAGACTTTGTGAACTCGACCTCCGCGGGTGCGCCCTTGCGCCGCCGGTGACCTCTGAGCACTCGGATACGTCAGGCCATGCCTCGTCCTCGTCCAGGCGCAGAGGCCTCTCCTCCGGGCATTGCGCGCCAGCAAGGGCCATGGAGGAACACGGGGCAGCAAGTCCATGTCCCGGCGTGGGAGTCCCGTTCCTCCCACTGGAGGAGGGAGGCGACACAACAAGACATCAACCGGGTGGCGGCGGCGGGGAAGAGTCGAACCCTAGGCGTGGCTTCTACTGCGGGCAGGCTCTGCTCGCTCGAGGATAGAAGAAAACGACAACAGCGACCTATGTGCGGGTGAGGGCCAGCGGTGTATTTTTGGGCCTTTGGCCCGTACGTGTGCTCGCTCGCGGGTCGGTCCGGCAGACCATGTCAGGGTAGAGGGATGGTTCGCTCGGTTACATGAACGACCAACTCACATTTAATAGTAAAGACTATAGGAGTCGACAAGGTCAGTCAACACACGAATGCACGGCTGACTCGCTCGATGGATCGCTAGTTTATATGCAACACACGCAGTAGGTGGCCATCACATATCCACGATGATGATTCCGGCGGCGCCACTGACGACGGGGTTGTTCTTGTTGCTGCTCTGCTCCTCGGCGGCGGCTCAGGTCACAGAAGCTGCAGCAGGGCCGCCGCCAGGCTGCCCGACCAGCTGCGGCGGCGTGGTCGTGCCGTACCCTTTCGGCATCGGCGACGGCTGCCACTGGCCGGGCTTTAACCTCACGTGCGACCGGGCGCGCGGCCGGCTGCTCATCGGCGGCGGCAGCACACTCGAGGTCGTGGACATCTCGCTGGCCAACTCCACGGTGCGCGTCATGGACACCGCGGGCGCCGTCAACATCACCTACCACGGCACACCCGACGGCAACGGCACCTGGGGCGGCCTCGGCGCCGCCGCCGGCCCGTTCGTGGTGTCGGAGACGCGCAACCAGTTCGTGGTCACGGGGTGCAACGTCCAGGCCACCCTTCTCGGGGACACCGGCAACGTCATCGCCGGTTGCTCCGCCTTCTGCGCCATCAACGACAGGTGGCAGGGCGCCGCGACGAGCTCCTACGACGCCGTCGCCGCGTGCTCCGGCATCGGCTGCTGCGAGACGCCCATCCCCATCGGCCGCCCCTCCTACGGCGTGGAGTTCAAGTGGGTGGACCCGAACCACGAGAAAGACAGCGAGCTGCCCAACTCGGTGCGCGTCGCCGAGAGGGGCTGGTTCCAGGGCGTCTCAGCCGCGCTGCTCAACACATCGCTCGCGGACTCCTCCAGCCGGACGCCGGTCCCCGTGGTGCTCGAGTGGGCGGTGGAGTCCGCGCCGCTCGCGCCGCCGGCGCTGGCGACGACGGGCTGCCCTGGGGACGCGGCGAGGAGCGCGTGCCGGAGCAGCCTCAGCTCCTGCCGCAACGTCACCGGCAACTACCGCAGCGGCTACGTGTGCCAGTGCCATGACGGGTACCAGGGCAACCCGTACGTCGCCGGCGGATGCCAAGACATCGACGAGTGCGCGCTGCCCGGCATGTGCTCCGGCGAGTGCACCAACACGCCGGGTGGATACACATGCCGGTGTCCGCGTGGCGCACGTGGCAACCCACGCATCAAAGATGGCTGCATCAAATCTTCCCTAGGTGACCACAACACCAATGATGATAAAATAATTGCCGATTGCGTAGTAGAGATTGCATTGTTCTTGCTCTGTTTCACATCAGAGTTTTTTCAGAACCATGACATGTTTTTTCTTATACTTTTCAGGTTTAAGTGTCGGCATAGGAATTGGCAGCGGTGCTGGTCTGCTACTCCTGGTCTTTGGTGCCATTTTTGTGACCCGGAAGCTGAAGCATAGGAAGGCAAAGATGTTGAAGCAGAAGTTCTTCAAGCAAAACAGGGGACATCTGCTGGAACAATTGGTGTCACAAAAGGCGGACATTGCCGAGGAGATGATCATCCCCTTGGTGGAGCTAGAGAAGGCCACGAACAATTTCGACAAAGCTCGTGAGATCGGCGGAGGAGGACATGGTACAGTGTACAAGGGGATCATGTCAGACCTGCATGTCGTGGCGATCAAGAAGTCCAAGGAGGCGATACAGAGGGAGATCGACGAGTTCATCAATGAGGTGGCCATCCTCTCGCAGATCAACCATCGGAACGTGGTGAAGCTCTTCGGCTGTTGCCTCGAGACAGAGGTACCCTTGCTGGTATATGAGTTTATCCCCAATGGTACCCTTTACCATCATCTTCATGTCGAAGAGCCTCAATCATCTTTGCCATGGGTGGATCGGCTAAGAATTGCAACGGAGACTGCGAGAGCTCTCGCGTACCTTCATTCGGCCGTGTCAGCCCCTATAGTTCACAGAGATATCAAGTCTCAGAATATTCTATTAGATGGCTCTCTCATAGCAAAGGTGTCGGACTTTGGAGCTTCAAGGTGCATTCCGGTCGATCAAACTGGGGACGCAACTGCCATCCAAGGGACATTCGGGTACCTAGACCCGATGTACTACTACTCGGGACGACTCACCGAGAAGAGTGACGTTTATAGCTTTGGCGTTGTCCTCATGGAGCTGCTCACTAGGAAAAAACCGTGCTCATACCGGTCGCCCGACGAGGAAAGCCTTGTCTCATATTTCACCACTTTGCTCTCAACAGGCGACCTAGCCCGTGTGTTCGATCTTCAGGTCGTGATGGAAGGGGGCAAAGATGTTGAAGAGCTAGCTATGTTAGCGGCAGCATGTGTGAGAATGGAAGGTGACCACCGGCCGACCATGAGGCAAGTCGAGATGACACTCGAGAGCCTTCGTGTAGCCCATGAACATGTTATGATGTGTGCTGTGGATGCACCGAGTTATGCGGTGATTGAGGGTACAAGCACGAAGGAGGTGAGTAGACAATATAGCTTGGAGGAAGAGTCTTTGTTGTCGTCGAGGTACCCCCGGTAGTGAATGTATTTCTTCATGTTCATAACAAAAACAAGTGAATTCTATCTCAAACAAACACGTGTTTACTTTCTTTATTGTATTGCACTGTAATGGTTATGTGCATTGCACACGTACTATCTCGAGTGGCAAACAATGTGGGCAACACAAGTACTCCCTCCGTTCCAAATTAATTGACTTCCATTTGTCCATATGTGGATGTATCTAGACATGTACATGTCTAGATACATCCACATATGGACAAATGGAAGTCAATTAATTTGGAACGGAGGGAGTATCTACCATGTCATCAAAGTCATTTTTTACCCTTTAGGTGGAGAGCAAAGTGACTGCATGAGAAAATTGATAGCCCGCAACTAACCCTCTTATTATTAGATTATTTAACATTTTATTTGATGTTATTCTAAAAAACTAGTCACATTTTGCCATTCCTGATTCTACTCATTTGAGCACAATAACATGTGCTACACAATTTCTACCAATTTTGATGTAATATTACTTATTTGATGCTTTTCTGAAATTTCGGTGTAGAATAAATCTCTAAAAATATATTAGAAACCAAATTTATGTGCTCCAATTTTTTAGTATCTCCTTTTCTGTAGCTCTTAAAATTGAATCATTTCAAATGTATTGTCTTTTTTATTAGCTTGTAGGGACTGCATTACTTATTTTGTCTAGTTGCAATGGGTTAACATGATTACATATTTACCAGAAGTTATGCGGCCATGCTTCCAAAATTCTCCATTAAATAAATAAATAGTAGTGAAATGGACAAGATCAATGATCTTCCAAGGGATATCCAGATTGTGGATCATTGTTAGTACATTAGTAACTACATTTATATTCCAAATTATCATAGTGGAACTTCTTTGCACTCCTGCGAACATTGATCTCCTCTGATCAATGTTTTTCTCAGTTAGTATGATCGTGGATATGCGTGATCCTCCAGCGACGAGGGTCGAGGGTTTCCGCCTCCTGCTGGCGGCGCCGTGATCCCTCGTCTCTGTGGCCTAGTGCCATGGTGGCGCGGTGGATCCCGTTCCTTGCCGGCGGGAGGGCTCCGTTCTCACATGTTTTCTTGTGTTTTGTTAGGGTTTGTGTCCTACTCAAGGAGATGATGCGGCGGCTACTCCTTGAAGATGGAATAAGGTCCTCCCCGCCTAGCCTCCGTTCTGGCGGTGCTTTTGGCATCGTCGGAGGGCGTGTGGAGGTGTGTCTCCGGCGGATCTCGCGGGATCCGGTCGGTGGTTGTGCTCCGTGGATCCGATCTTCGTTCGTCTTCGTTCGTGTGTCTACAAATTGAATCCTTCTGATCTATACTTTTCTTCATCGGCGACGGTTGCTGTTCTGGTGCGCTGGTCCTATGGGACCTTAGCACGACGACTTCCCGACTGTCTACTACAAAAAGGTTTGTCCGGCTCTGGTGATGGAGGGGTGATGACAGCGGCGCGTCTTCGGCTCGCTCTAGTGCTTGTAGTCGTCGCTAGGTGGTCTACGGATCTGGATGTAATTTTTGTTGCTTCTAGATTTCTTTGTACTGCTTTGACAGTTGATGAATAGATTGGAAGTTCCTCGCAAAAAAAAAAAAAAAAAAAAATCTGGGAAGTCAGATATCAAGCCCTACAAGTATAGTTGATTCATGAGGGAAGCAGATTTGCAGCTCCCGAGCACCATTGAACCTGGAATTTTAAAATTTTGAAATTTTTAAATTTAAGTTTAAAAAAATCCGAAAAAATTTCCTAAGATACATATGCATGTTTCTTACGTGCGTGCCAATTTTTGGTGCAAAAAACATCGTATTACGAGCTGTATAAAAATAACAAAATTCTGGTCAGTAAAAAGTGTATAAAGTGTGTTGAATCTGTCAGAAATTTCTCTTTTTTGCCTAGCCCAAAAATAAAATGAATTTCTTTACGAAATTTCTGGCGTACTTGCGGGATATGTATGTGTATTGGTGTAAAAAAATTCAGATTTTTTGGAAGCAAAAAAGTGCGATTTTCAAAAAATTCAAATACTGAGAGCACTGGTGCTCGGGAGCTGCTACGGATTTCCGATTCATGAGGCTCTATCACAATTTGTGACTGGTTTCCCCAATTTCTTAGTCGTGTTAGCGTGTGTTGGTTTGTATGGATGCCGCTCAACGGTTTATGGTAATTTTCGTCCAGTTTTCCGTCAATTAATTGACCAACTCTCTTCTGCTTAATATGAGTCGAAACTTTATCCTCCATTTCAAGAAAAAAAAACTCAGGTAACCTCGGCCATACGGATGACGCATCTTCTTCCTGGGCTTGTTCGGTCCCGAACTGTAGAGGAGCAAAACCACGAGCGGCGCCAACCGATGGCTCTTGCATGCATGGACCGGTCGTTTTCCACGGTTGCATGCATCTGGCCGGTTTATTTCAACGTGCGTATAGATGCTTCCATTTATCTGCATTCACATACTGCTGAGTTACATGGCTCACTAATCGGCCTCTAAAGTAGTCCAAGTACCGATTCCGATTCATGCCAGAATTTGGTACATATGCAACTTTAAAAAGTCTCCATGTCAAAAAAAACTTTAAAATATCCCTTTTTTTTTTTTGCGAGAAAACTTTAAAATATCCCAGTTGGGAGAATATGTTTCCATGAATATGCATGCATGTGTAGCCGTGTAGGCACGGCAACTAAACTCGGAGTATTATACACATACACCACCCAAAGATCCTTCATCCTTGTGTTCATGCCTGCACGAGGTGGTTAATACATAAATAATTATCCTCTCGGCCGTCGCTCTTAGCTGGCGCGAGCCGTGACGATGTATCGCCACACTATATATCGACTACTACTACTCATAGCAGTATTTGCCCGATCGAATCGAAATAAACTACTCCGTACTCGATCGAGCTCCAAAGATTCATTTTCCTCTCACTGATTGTTTGAGTCTTTGACCGCTCATGAGTCATCACAGTCACAAGAGCCAACCAAGCTGCAGTCCAAGTGCTCTCCCTGTCCCCGTTGACACTGACTGCATATTAGTTCATGAATGACGACTTGGCATGCGACATCGCATAAAACGTGCAGTCCCGTATAAAATGCAGCATCGCATAGGCTCCATGCCCGTATCCAGAATTCCAGATCACCACCGGATAAACCAATCCACTTCCTCACATAGACAGATCAACACATCCCGTCGCAGGGGAAGAAATGGGCTCGTGCGTCTCCAGCTCGGCGCCGCACCCGCTGCCGACAGTGGCGACGGCGAAGGTGGTGGAACTCGACGGCTCCCTGGCGCAGTACGCGACGCGCGTCACCGCGCGCGAGGCACTTGGCAGTGACGCCGCCTGCGCGTCGAGCTCATTCCTGTGCAGCTCCGACGAGCTCCGCTTCGACGCGCCGGCCCGTGCCCTGGCCGAGGACGAGGCGCTTCATCCCGGGTTTCTCTACTTCGTGCTCCCGGTGTCCATGCTCCGCCGCCCGCTCTCCGGGCCGGAGATGGCTGCCCTCGCCGTCAAGCAGGGGCGGACCCAGAAAACATTCCGACTGGGGGCACAACATTTGACCGGGGGCACTCCTTATATGAAATTGCATAATTTAAAGACTTTTCGTCCAAAATCTGTACAAATACTAAGGGAATTCAGTTTTTTGAGTGGGGGCCAAGGCCCCCATAAGCATGTACTTGGGTCCGCCCCTGCCGTCAAGGCCAGCTCCGCGCTCGGCGTTGTTGCCAGCGGCAAGGGACGGGACGCGGCTCGAGTGGCACCGCTCGTCGACGTCGTTGGCGAGGGTGCCGAATCGGACGGTGAACGGAATCACCATGTGTACGGCAAATACGGCGCGCGGAGGACGGTGCACGACGTTGCCGGTTACCGAAGCCGCATCGGTCGTCGGCTTAGCGCCATTTCGGAGGCCAGTCGTGACTCGTGAGTGGCAGTGGCCCAACACCGATTCAACGTTTTCACGGTTAATTTTTGTTAAGTAGATCACGGGTTATCTGATCTAGTTAGTATCCAGTCGATCACTCGATCCCCCAGCTGATGAGGAGATCCGCGTACAATCACTACTAGAAGAACCATCGTATAGCAACACCTACTTGGCAACGCTGCTTCATATGCCTAGAATAATATTTTGTAGATACAGATATATGTGTAGCAACTGTATCCGTTTTCTGTTTTGTAGATTGCACGCGAAATAAATTGGTCAAAACTTCGCGCGGCATTAGACATTTGGGTTTCCCGCTAAGCATGAAGAAGTGCGGGAAATAACTTTCTCCGGAGAAATTAGTGCGCGAGTGGGCCTCTATATACCCAGCCAGTTTTCTCTTCCCATCTGATCCTTTGTCGTGAGTTTCTCATCTCCCCATCTCCGCATCTCGTAGCCGCCGGCCGCCGGCCGCCGTCGCTCCAATCTTCTCCTACAGACTAGTTCGGCCGTTGATGTTCCCAGATCGGATCTTGCAGGTCCTACATCCTACCTGTCTTCCCTCTCCGTTCCTACCAACATATAGGCCATTTTCTGAAACATATCACCCACCTAATCCTAGTCGATTCTCTTCATTTACCACTTTCCTCTCTCTCCTTTTTTCCACTAACTCAATTATAGTTTATTGGATTCTTGTTTAAAAGAATTAGATCGTTGACCAGCATCATCAGCGATCTACTGTGTCATGTTCAAGGAAAGGGATGGTCTCAAAAAGTTTTCGCGATTCTGGAGGCGGCGTTCGCCTCTGGTAGCGTCCTGGTGGGGATGAAGAGTAGCCTCACGGAGGAGCACTTTGATGAGCTGAAGGGCTACCTCAACATTGGCTTTGGGTTCACTGTTCACGTACCACGAGATCCCGATCTCTGCAAAGCAATTCTCATGTTGAACTTTTGCTAAGTCTCTCGATGAGGGATGGCTGTGAGTTTGAGCACTGAGGACACGAGGAAGATCTGGCAATCCATGGTACGATTTCTCTTTTATCTGTTTCAGTTTTCTGTCTCTTTTGATCCGTTCACAAGCTTTTCCCTAATATATTAGTGCAACCTTATTGCATCGCGTGTGCCATGGCCGCTCATTAATTGTGGTAGTCTCTCGTTGTTCACTTGTACTGATGTATACACTTTTTGCTCACTAAATAAATTGTATGACCAATCAAACAGCGTACATATAGAGTACGTACACCACCAATTCACCCTACTCATTGCTGGAGACCAACAGCCTCGTTGCTTCACTTTTGTCAGTTAAAGATGATTGCACCGATCTGCTACAACAAACACCAAACTGTGGCAGGAGAGGTGTTGACGGAATGATCTGTTTCAGTTAAAATGACTTGGCTTTCAGGTTCCATACTTCCATCTAGTGTTGATGGATTATCTGGTTGAATTTTTTTCTATTGATAATATCAAATCTGGTACTGCTTCAAAATAGTTAGTTTTGTTTATAGATTATGTATGATCCAAATTCAGTATAGCTGGTTACTGGCTCGTGTAGTTTTGGTCGAACTGGAACCATTTTGTGTTTGTATACACATCTATAAATAAGCACAAAAGATGAATTTCTTGCGGAATCAATATCCATTATAGCTTCAGAGGTGTGGCAAGCCATCAGGTTATCAATGCATGGAGCTAGATAATGAGCACACCGATTAAAAGAACTCTATCTTTTCTTGTTAAATAACTATCACTCTTATCTCGGAATTAATTTATCTCACGGTTTGTTATTTTGTGTTCATACAGAGATATTATTAAGATGTGAAAGAAGGAAAATTCGTGCAGGCAAGAAAGTCCATGCAGCCGGTAGGCATTCTAATTTATTAAGGTGCCCTGGTTTCCTTACATTGGTTAAAGCATTGTTTCCATTTCAGATTCATCTCTCTTTTTTCTTTGCTTGACCCCTGTTCTCAATTTTTCTAGCAATTTGTGCATACTTTACAAGTATACTAGTGCTGGGTGTTCATGTCCTTGTATCTGTTCCAAGGCGAGTGTTAGAGGTATGTGCAATATCTGTTTTGTCAATCAATTATTACCACATTCTTTTATATGTAAAACATACCAATATCCTTTTTGTTTATCGCGTCTTCTACTAGATCTTAATGTCTTTAGTCAATTACATCAAATTTATCTTCTGTTTGATGGTTTCGTTCAGATCCCATCGTTGTTATTTCTTATGCAGATTCCCATTTTGTTGAACTTTTGTGTGGTAGCAAATATTATTTGTTGGTTTGATGAGCTATTTCAAATGCAGAGGATAGCAAACATGTCTTGCAAGCTGAATTAGCTTTGGAATGCCACCAAGGTGAGTATACCTACAGCTTTTGAGCAAGTTCAATAACTACACGCTTCACTGTTTTCTCCCACTTCGACCTAAAAATAAGAATTTGTATATGCAGGTCGCATACATCAGAAGACTTGCTATATCCGGATATCAGCTCTTCATTTGATAGAATGGAGAGATATAGGACTAGGTAGAATATCATATTTTGATGTAAGATTGTAAAGTGTCTACCCTTCGGTTAATTCTCATGTATGGAATGGTGATTCTATTAATAAATGCAGATTTTTTGTGTTGAAATGCATTCATGTTTAATGATTTTGTGATGTTTTATGTCACCTATCAATTATGGGCACTCGCTGAGAAAAATAAATAACCTTCCAAACGGATCAAATCATTTGGTCCAAAAAATAGTATTATCAATATAATTTTCAGTCGATATGTCTAGCAACGCATACAACAGTTGGCTGAAATCTGTAGCTATTCTGCAACGGTTATCCCAGTAGTTACCAACAGATGTATATGCGTTGCATTGTGGCTTTGTGATAAGTCTCAAACGTATCTATAATTTCAGATGTTCCATGTTGATATTATACCAATTGTTACATGTTTTACATACACTTCATAGCATTTTTTATGCATTTTCTGGGACTAACCTATTAACAAGATGCCACAGTGCCAGTTCATGTTTTCTGCTGTTTTTGTATTTCAGAAAAGCTGTTCTGGAAATATTCTCGGAATTGGACGAAACCTGAACAGGACCTCTACACCCTAGGGCGGCGCGGCCCCCCTCCAACCGTGCCGTGGTGGGGTGTGGGCTCCCCGGGTCGCTCCAGCCGCCGCCCTTTCGCCTATTTATTCATCTTCACGGGAAAACCCTAGACACCCGAGCCTCCATCCACGAAAAGTTCCGTAGCCGCCGCCGTCGTCAACCCTTGCTCGGGAGGGTTCTGAAGCTCTTCCCGGCACCCTGCCGGAGAGGGGAATCATCACCGGAGGGCTCTACATCACCATGCCTGCCTCCGGAGTGATGCGTGAGTAGTTCATCTTTGGACTACGGGTCCATAGCAGTAGCTAGATGGTTGTCTCTCCACTTTATGCTATCATGTTTAGATCTTGTGAGCTGCCTATCATGATCAAGATCATCTTATTGTAATGCTACATGTTGTGTTTGCTGGGATCCGATGAATATTGAATACTATGTCAAGTTGATTATCAATCTATCTTATATGTTATTTATGATCTTGCATGCTTTCCGTTACTAGTAGATGCTTTGGCCAAGTAGATGCTTGTAACTCCAAGAGTTAGTATTTATGCTAGATAGTGGGTTCATGCCTTCGGTAATCTGGGAGAGTGACAGCAACTTCTAAGATTGTGGATGTGCTGTTGCCACTAGGGATAAAATAACCGATGCTTAGCTTAAGGGTGCGCCGTTAGGTCTAATGCATTTGTATACATTATGCACATTACTTAATGCGATTATCCATTGCTTGCAACTTAATACCAACGGGGAACTCGGTATGACAACCTGGAGGTGGATTATTAGTCATAGACGTTGTTGGATAACGGTCTATGTATTTTGTCGTAATGCCCACATGAATATCATAGTAATCATCATGTCATATATATGCATTGTCATGCGCTCAATATTTTGTCAATTGACCAGCTGTAATTTGTTCACCCAGCATGTTAGTTATCTTTTATGGAGAGACACCACTAGTGAACTGTGGACCTCGGTCCATTCTTTTACACTGATAATACAACCAACTGCAATCATAGTTTCTTTTCATTCTCTGCAATTAAACACTATTTTCCACACCATACGTTTAATCCTTTGTTTTCAGCAAGCCAGGAAGATTGACACCCTTCCTGTTTCGTTGGGGCAAAGTAGTTTGATTGTGTTGTGTGCAGGTTCCACGTCAACAGTCGAACTCCCTTACACACGCAAGTACTTTTCTGGCACCGTTGACAACCTTCAGAAGTGCTTCTTGCTCCTACTGGATCTGATAACCTTGGTATCTTACTGAGGGAAACTTGCTGCTGCACTGCTTCATACCTTCCTCTTGGGGTCTCCCAACGAACGTGTGTCCAACGTCATCAAGCATTTTTCTGGCGCCGTTGCCGGGAGCAAGAGGATTTCTGCAAGGGAGTTTCACGCTTCCAATCTCTTTACTTTGTTATTGTCTTGCTTAGTTTATTTTTATCTAGTCTTGTTTGCTTTATTTATCAAAAACACACAAAAAATTAGTTGCTTAATTCGAATTGTTTTTTTCCTGTTTTGTTTTAATTTTGCTAAAATGAGTACTCCTGAGAACACTAAGTTGTGTGATTTCACTAGCACGAACAACAATGATTTCATTAGTACACCTATTGCTCCACCTGCTTCTAAAGCAGAATTCTATGAAATTAAACCTGCACTTTTAAATATTGTTATGGAAGAGCAATTCTCTGTTGTTAGTACTGATGATGCTGCTGCTCACCTTAATAATTTTGTTGAACTTTGTGAGATGCAAAAGTATAAGGAAGTAGATGGTGATATTATTAAACTGAAACCTTTTCCTTTCTCTTTGAGAGGACGTGCTAAAGAATGGTTGCTATCTTTGCCTAGAAATAGTATTGATTCATGGACTAAATGCAAAGATGCTTTCATAGGAAAATATTATCCTCCTGCTAAGATCATATCTTTGAGAAGTAGCATTATGAATTTCAAACAATTTGATAATGAGCATGTTGCTCAAGCTTGGGATAGAATGAAATCATTGGTAAAGAATTGTCCCACCCATGGACTGACTGCTTGGATGATCATCCAAACCTTTTATGCAGGATTAAATTTTTCTTCAAGAAACCTATTGGATTCGGCCTCTGGAGGTACCTTTATGTCCATCACTTTGGGTGCTGCAACAAAGCTTCTTGATGATATGATGATAAATTATTCTGAATGGCACACCGAAAGAGCTCCACAAGGTAAGAAGGTAAATTTTGTTGAAGAAACCTCTTCTTTGAGTGATAAGATTGATACTATTATGTCTATGCTTACAAATGGAAAAATGCATGTTGATCCAAATAATGTTCCTTTAGCTTCTTTGGTTGCTCAAGAAGAGCATGTTGATGTGAACTTCATTAAAAACAATAACTTCAACAACAATGCTGATAGGAATAATTTTGGTAATAACAATTATAAGCCATATCCTTCTAACAGTGGCAATGGTTATGCTAATTCTTATGGTAGATCTGGAATGCTAGTGAGGAAAGGATGCTAGAAGTTGAAAAGGCTACTAAGAACTTTATGCAAACGCAATATGAGCAAAACCAATTGTTTACTAAAACTATGAATGAACAATCTGCTATGTTGAAGAATATAGGACATCAACTTGAGAACTTAAATAGGGAAATTTCTGGTTTGCAAATTAAGATTTCTAATGCTGAAACTTGCATTTCATCCATGTCTGAAGCACAAGCTTCTTTGATTAATAGAATGGCAGCTAAACCTGAAACTATTGATAACAATACCTTTGCTACTGCTAATGCCATTCAAGTTAAAATTGACAACAATGTTAGGATGCTAGCTGAGTTGCATGCTAGGTGGGAAAGAGAGGATGAAATTGCTAAAAAGAATAATATTGCTAGAGTTTACACTATTACCACCACTAGCAATGCTGAAGTTTCAAATGTTAACAAACCTCCTACTCTTAATGGTAAAGTAATTGGTGTTGGCAATGTCTCTACTTCTATTGCAAAACGTTTAAAATTGCCTGACAACACTGAAACTGTTCTTGATAAAAGTACTGAAATTTTTCAAAACATGGGAGACAATGGTCCCATTACCTTTGATAATAATGATTTTGATGGTTGCAATATTTCTGAAGTAATTAATTTCTTGCAAAAGCTAGCTAGAAGTCCTAATGCTAGTGCTATAAACATGACTTTTACTAAACACATTACTAATGCTCTCATGCAAGTTAGGGAAGAGAAATTAAAACATGAAGCTTCTATCCCTAGGAAGTTAGAAGATGGTTGGGAGCCCATCATTAAAATGAAGGTGAAGGATATTGAATGCAATGCTTCTTGTCCTATTGTTTTGGGAAGACCTTTCCTTAGAACTGTTGGTGCTATTATTGATATGAGAGAGGAGAATATTAAATATCAATTCCCACTCAAGAAAGGTATGGAACACTTCTCTAGGAAGAAGATGAAGCTACCTTTTGATTCTATTGTTAGAGCAAATTATTCTGTTGATGCTTCTTCACTTGGAAACACTTGATTCTTACTTTCTGCGCCTAGCTGAAAGGCGTTAAAGAAAAGCGCTTATGGGAGACAACCAATTATTTTATTTCTGCATTTTTTTTCTTTTCTTTTTGAGTCAAGGAGTTGTTTACTTCTGTAACAATTCCTTTGTATCTTTATTTTATCGCATTGTTGTGCCAAGTGGAGCCTCTAATAGGAAGATGATGGTAGATTTGGATTTCTGCTATTCACCGTTTTACTTCTGTAAAATCACAGAAATATTATTTAAATCTGCAAATTTTTGTGTGTGATCCTCAGATATGTACGTATCTTTCGTTAGTTTTGAGTTTTTCGATCTGAGCAACATAAGTGCCTCGAAACAATTCGTCTTTACAGACTGTTCTGTTTAGACAGATTCTGTGTTTTATTTTTCGCATTCTC
Organism: Poa pratensis; assembly: GCA_947311845.1. NCBI lineage: Eukaryota > Viridiplantae > Streptophyta > Magnoliopsida > Poales > Poaceae > Poa > Poa pratensis. Next base: position 13,393,449 of record CAMZMU010000083.1, on the reverse strand, counting down.
TCTTTTACTATTGTTGAGTGGAATTCTTTTTTAGGGTGAAGAGCTTCACATAACATCAGTGGCAGTAGCTAATGTTAAAAGTAACGGTCATGTTTGTGTCCTTATAGAACATGTGAGTTTTTGATTGTGCACTAACCCTCTAATGAGAATTACTCTGAGTTTGGTGTGGCGGAAGTTTTCAAGGGTCAAGAGAGAATGATGATATAATGTGATCAAGAAGAGTGAAGAGCTTAAACTTGGGGATGCTCCCATGGATCACCCCAGCATATTTAAAGAAGATTCAAGCGTCTAAGCTTGGGGATGCCTCTTCTTCATCAGCAACTTATCAGGTCATCTCTAGTGAAACTATATTTTAATTCTTTCACATAATATGTGCTTTACTTGGAGCGTCTGTGTGCCTTTTTATTTTTAGTATTTTATTTTTCTTATGGTCAACTTGATTGGACCCTAGCATTCTTGATTGGGAGAGAGACACGCTCCGCTTTTTCATATGAATACTCCTATTCTTCACTTATACTTGTTGAGTATTCTTATCTAGCTATTGCTATGCTTTTAGCTCCTGTTTTGCATGCATCTCTTATTCAGAGCTGTTAGTTCTTTTAAAGAAAGTACTCTCTTGCTTCACTTATAATTGTTTGGAGAGTTAATGTTGAAATAAGTTGATTGGTGTTTGGTTGGAACAGAAAATGCTGCATGTGGTAGATGGTGATGCATGTAAAATGCATACATGAACTTTGCATTATATTACTTATATTTCAATCATATTTGCATCATATGAGGGTTATATCATCGTTTTATATTGATTTTGGGAATATTTCATTGTTTCCCTATTTTTCTGAAATTGACCCTGCACAGGCAGAAAACCCTATTTTCTATATTTTGATGTTTCAGGGACCCAAACGACGTCCAAATGACCTGGAAATTTACGAGCATCAGTTTTTGGAAGGAACAAAGCGTGGGAGCGAAGGAAGCGAACAAGCGGAGGCCCGAGGGCCAAGATGAGTGGGCCCACGCGGCCAGATTCCTTGGCCGCGTGGGACCCATCATCTAGGGCCTCGTGGCTCCGTTGTCGTCGATCTTTTTTCCCGAGCCTCCGTCTTGACCTAAAAACGACTATAAAAATAGTCCCCGACGCACTTCGGAAAGGAGCGCCGCAGAAACACAGAAACCACGAAACAGAGACCTGGAGTTGCAGATTGGAGGGGGAAAACTCCGGCGGGGCGCTGCCGGCGTGGTCTCCATCTTCTCCAACGACTTCTCCACCGTCTCCATGATGAAGAGGGAGTAGTCCACCCCTGGACTATGGGTTTGTGGAAGTAACTTATGTATCTCTCCTCTCTTGAGCTTCACTAATTAGTACCGTATGAGCTGCTGAACATGATTACGGTCATCTATGTAATACCTTTGTGGTGGATCTTTTTATGAGTTAATATATGTTTGAGATTGCAATAGTTTTGTTTCAGTTATGAAAGTAGATGCATATTATGTACCCCGTTCTTGTTTACTTGTTATGATCAAGCATGTGTATGAGAGCGTGTGAGGGGGAACGTGTGCATTAGTTGGAGTAACGGGGGGTGGCTAGTGCGGTGAACGTGAGAGAAAGTTCTGCGATCCACTTGGGTGTTTTACCTTACTTTGTTGCCTCACTAGGGATAAAGAAAAATACCTTGCTACCGGAGATGTGGGTGTGACCATTGCCACTACTCCATGACTAGATCTAGCATGTTCTTATTTTAACTTCATGTCATGATACTTAATGCTATGCTCTGATTTATCTTAATTACTAAGGTGTTATGATTTAGTTCGCATCTTGGTGGAGTATAAGAGAGATTAATAAACAAAAGATCTCTATGTTAGGACGTGATGCCCAGTAACTTGTCATGAAACCTTTTTGTTGCAATCTCATATGTTAATTCTAGTGTTCCATAATCTACCACTTTATTAAAGAGAGAGTGCATTTGTGAAACCATGAACCCCTCCATTTTTAATCATAAGAAACACCTTTCCAACAACTTTTATCCACTTTACATTTTCTGCCATTTAAAAATCCAAAAATGCAAAAGCACTTTTACATCTTGCATTCACAATATAAAACCCAAAAATATCATCCATCATTATTTCCACCATCCTTGCATATTTATTTATCATCATTGCATATTTATTTACTGTTTTGCATTCATTTTATTTTGATATCATTCTCACACCTTGTGCTTGACAACCACTTGGTGAGGTTGAGGACCGGAACAATTTAATTTGTTTTGTAGGTTTTCAAGAGAAGGATAAGAAGATAAATCTTTCACTACTGATTCCCCGAGAGTTCGATATTAAACCCTCGAGTCACCCCTGGTGGGGAAAACCGTCTTTCTTATACTATACACTCTGCACTTGGAGTCTCAACCTAACCCATATTCTTTTGACGCAGGTAACTACGTCAAGGGCCATCAAGACAGTTTTCTGGCGCCGTTGCCGGAGAATCATTGCTGTAAAGGTTTATCCAAGGGTATCTCACAACAAAGTCAACTTCATCACCAACTTGTGCAAACACCTAAGCTTGGGGAGGTTGCACCTATTTATGGTGATTCTTTCATATACAAAATGCCAATGCATAGAAAAAAAGTTAGACTTCGTTGTTATTACTTTTGTGTTTTGTTTTTCTCTCAACTAGGGTTCAACTTGATTATTATTTTGATTATTGGTTTGAGAACACCATGGGATCCTGGTATTATGCATGAACACTTCTCAAGGAAGAGGGACACATCAAAATTCAAGCTCCCTCATGAGCTTCGTCCACAATAAATATCAAGTAAGAAGCTAGCTACATGGCTATAAAGAAAGCGCTTTACGGGAGGCAACCCGGTTGTTTTTATTTTTGATTTTCTTTGTGTCCTCTTGCTGTAACAAGAGACTTAGTTTTTAGTTTTGTTTCTGGAATTTTTAATAAAGTGCCAAGTTTTACCTATTTTGGTTTGAAAAAGTTGCTATTTGCATTCGGAGATTTTATTCCAGCACGAATCTGTGCACGGTATGATTTTTAATTCCTATTCTGTAACTCCGAATGAGCTGATATTTGAACTGTAGTTGCAACTTTTCATCCTCTGTAAGCATGAATTTTTCAGAATTTTTTCGACATATTTAAGTAGGGTAGAAAAATACGTTTTGCTGCTGCTGTTTTTCTGGACAGATTCTGTCCCATTTTGTTTGATGCATTCTTTGAACTTTTAACTTGAATCTTTTTATCCAATTGAGTTTATAAGTAGGCATACAACATTATACACTTTCTGGACATTTATGAATTTTTGTTTAAGGATTTATGCAGCAAGCAATTCGTTTGTCTATCACTACTAATGTCACCCCACAGAAAAGAAATGGGAGAAACGGTGTTTTGAAGTTTTTTCACAGGGATTAGAGGAGATGCACCAAGAGCTATCCAAGGATGGTGAAGACCATAAGCTTGGGGATGTGAAGACAACCCCACTGGACCAACACACTCTCGGTTTGCACACGTCTAACTTCTGTTTTTCGATCAATGCACTTTATCGCATAAACTTGGAGCGTCTTTTATTTGCTTTTTATTTCGGTTTGATTTTTGTTTTCTTGAGACCACCACTATCATTTATATATGAGAGAGCTACTGGAAATTTGGGTTGAATTAAGTTGGATGCTATTAAAAAGATTGGGAAAGGGATGTTTGAGTTGATTCAAAAAGATACATATAGTTGCATGATTCATATGCTTTTAATGAATAATAATTTGCAAGTGTTTTATCAAGAGCTATCTTTTATTCATGTTTTGATGCTGAATGTTACTTTACTTTGTTTAACATGGATTGGTTAGTTCTATGGACACTTATGCATGCATTTAGACGGTCAACTTTCTCCCTCTTGCTAGCCCAAAAATTCCAACAAGTAAAAACTTGTTTTCCAACACCTTCAACCAAAGTTTTTCCAGTGAGTCCACCATATCTACCTATTAGCTTTATGCTATTCCGAGTATGTTTATCATGTTATTTTGTATTATCTATACTTCTGAATTAAAATGCTTATGTTATTGATTGTTATGGGAAAAGTTGGTTAAGAGCTCTCACGAACTTGATGCACACTTACTTTTATTGCACTTAATAAACATGACCCATTGTGATTAAAATTATGAAGTTGTGAGCTTGACAAGAGTCTTGGTTGGGAGTTAGCTCATATGTGCTGTCACATGGCAAGCTTTCAACGTGCTCTTTATATTTTGTTGATATCATGTACTTTTGTTTATGGATGCTTATGGTGCCAAATAAATGGGAAACTTAGTGAGTTTAATGAGTTTGTATAAATGGCTAGAGAGACGCCTGGGCCGCTAATCTAAGCCATGCATCATTCATGGTGGAAATTTACTTACATGCTATGGTGAACCTTCAGTGATGCACCCCACAATAAAAAGCTATACCAATAGTAAATAAAAAGGGTGTGAGATTGTTCATTTTGTTTTGTCTTGTCATTTTGACATGGGCTTGTTCCATGTCCTGGGACAAGAGGTACCCCAGTTGACGCTCTTGATGACGCTATTATATTACTTACAATGACCTTAAACTTGAACTTGCTTTGTGTAACACCGTGGTGTAGGTACTCGTATTCACGGGGCATGAGACATTCAACCCATACTTTGTCAAGCACTACTCATATTTTTTCACTTTAAACTTTAACCATTCAAGATGCTATGATAGGGGTAATGAGAGCTTGACACCAATACCACATTGCAAACATTAACTTAAGTAGAAGCATTTGGAAGTTAGATGAAACTTATTCATGTTTTACCTCTACTCATTTATATCTTTCCAAAGTGTCCACCTTTTATATTCAGATTTATAAGAATACTCTATGACCATTATAGGATGTTTTTACTTTTCATTATGCATACATTTGGTCCATAGTACTTTCTTCTATGTTACACTTTGTGAATTATCATTGAACATCCTTACATTGAATATTTGATATCACTTCATAATCTATCTTGTATATTGCTACTCCTTTGAAGAATGAATCATTTGACTCTATGTAGCAATAGTAATCATCTTTGATATCCTTGATAGTATTAAATTGCAAAGTCCATGTTAGTTTTATCACCTTCATACTCGAGGACGAGTATAGGTTAAGCTTGGGGATGTTGATGCATGTAAAATGCATACATGAACTTTGCATTATATTACTTATATTTCAATCATATTTGCATCATATAAGGGTTATATCATTGTTTTATATTGATTTTGGGAATATTTCATTGTTTCCCTATTTTTCTGGAATTAACCCCACAGGCAGAAAACCCTATTTTCTATATTTTGATGTTTCAGGGACCCAAACGACGTCCAAATGACCTGGAAATTTACGAGCATCAGTTTTTGGAAGGAACAAAGCGTGGGAGCGAAGGAAGCGAACAAGCGGAGGCCCGAGGGCCAAGATGAGTGGGCCCACGCGGCCAGATTCCTTGGCCGCGTGGGACCCACATCTGGGCCTCGTGGCTCCGTTGCCGTCGATCTTTTTCCCAGCCTCCGTCTTGACCTAAAAACGACTATAAAAATAGTCCCCGACGCCTTCGGAAAGGAGCGCCGCAGAAACACAGAAACCACGAAACAGAGACCTGGAGTTGCAGATTGGAGGGGGAAAACTCCGGCGGGGCGCTGCCGGCGTGGTCTCCATCTTCTCCAACGACTTCTCCACCGTCTCCATGATGAAGAGGGAGTAGTCCACCCCTGGACTATGGGTTTGTGGAAGTAACTTATGTATCTCTCCTCTCTTGAGCTTCACTAATTAGTACCGTATGAGCTGCTGAACATGATTACGGTCATCTATGTAATACCTTTGTGGTGGATCTTTTTATGAGTTAATATATGTTTGAGATTGCAATAGTTTTGTTTCAGTTATGAAAGTAGATGCATATTATGTACCCCGTTCTTGTTTACTTGTTTGATCAAGCATGTGTATGAGAGCGTGTGAGGGGGAACGTGTGCATTAGTTGGAGTAACGGGGGTGGCTAGTGCGGTGAACGTGAGAGAAAGTTCCGCGATCCACTTGGGTGTTTTACCTTACTTTGTTGCCTCACTAGGGATAAAGAAAAATACCTTGCTACCGGAGATGTGGGTGTGACCATTGCCACTACTCCATGACTAGATCTAGCATGTTCTTATTTTAACTTCATGTCATGAACTTAATGCTATGCTCTGATTTATCTTAATTACTAAGGTGTTATGATTTAGTTCGCATCTTGGTGGAGTATAAGAGAGATTAATAAACAAAAGATCTCTATGTTAGGACGTGATGCCCATATAATTAGTAACTTGTCATGAAACCTTTTTGTTGCAATCTCATATGTCAATTCTAGTGTTCCATTCTACCACTTTATTAAAGAGAGAGTGCATTTGTGAAACCATGAACCCCGGTCCATTTTTAATCATAAGAAACACCTTTCCAACAACTTTTATCCACTTTACATTTTCTGCCATTTAAAAATCCGAAAATACAAAAACACTTTTACATCTTGCATTCACATATAAAAACCCAAAAATATCATCCATCATTATTTCCACCATCCTTGCATATTTATTTATCATCATTGCATATTTATTTACTGTTTTGCATTCATTTTATTTTGATATCATTCTCACACCTTGTGCTTGACAACCACTTGGTGAGGTTGAGGACCAAACAATTTACTTTGTTTTGTAGGTTTTCAAGAGAAGGATAAGAAGATAAATCTTTCACTACTGATTCCCCGAGAGTTCGATATTAAACCCTCGAGTCACCCCTCGTGGGGAAAACCGTCTTTCCTATACTATACACTCTGCACTTGGAGTCTCAACCTAACCCATATTCTTTTGACGCAGGTAACTACGTCAAGGGCCATCAGATGGTATAATGGAAAAAGCTTACATATTCTTGTAGATCACTGTATTGGATAATTTGATACTTGTCAATTGTTTTGAGTTATCAAGTAGTTCATGTTTAAGCTTTTGTATCATGTAGTTAAAACCTATTAATGAAGAACTACCGTAAAGCTCGTTGAAATTTAGTTTGCATGATTCGTATCTCTAAGGTCTAGATATTTTCTAGTAAAAGGGTTTGGTTAACAAGGAAGACAGTGTAGAGTCTTATAATGCTTGCAATATGTTTTCATATAAGTCTTGCTGTGTCGGTTGATATCCTGTGTTTGCTTCAAATAACCTTGCTAGCCTAAACTCTGTACTGAGAGGGAATGCTTCTCGTGCATGCAAAACCTTGAGCCAAAATCCATGCCATCTGTGTCCACCATAACTACCTATATGTGGTATTTCCTTGCCACTCCAAGTAAATTTTTCCTGTGCTACCTTTAAACTATTCAAAAATTATTACTCCTATTTTGTGTCAATGTTTACCAAGCTCATGAGGACGGGGTGGATGTCTTTATGTCAACTGTCAAACAGACTTTACCACCGGACTAGCGGCATATACATCCGCTTATCCATTAATTTTGCAAAAAGAGCTGGCAAATGGGGTGCCCAGTCCCAATTAATTACAACTTTAACCGCTTAATTCTCTTCACATTTTTGCCCTGATTTATCAGTCAAGCAATGACAAACAGTGAAATATCTGCATGTGTAAACAAAAGAGAAGAGGGATGATCTGCCTTTCTGGTAGAAATAACGTCCTACATGGGAGCCGCTCTTAAAAGTCTGGTTGGCAGGGGTCATATTGTACTTTCCATTTTCTGATTCGTTGACAATTAACAAACACCTCCCAAAACTTATTTTTACTCTCTATATGATTTCAAAAACTTAAAAAGCTCTAGCACATGATTTAATCCCTGCTTCCCTCTGCGAAGGGCCTTTCTTTTACGTTTATGTTGAGTCAGTTTTCCTACTTCTTTCTATCTCAGAAGCAAACACTAGTGTCAACTTTGGTGCAACAATTTTTATATGCTTGTATATTGCACTCATTATATTGCTTTGTGTTGACAAATATCCATGAGATATATATGTTGAAAGTTGAAAGCAATTGCTGAAGCTTAAATCTTCCTTTGTGTTGGTTAAATACATTTTACTTAGAATTTATTGCTTTATGAGTTAACTCTTATGCAAAACTCTTTGATGCTTGTCTCAAAAGTACTATTCATGAAAAGTTTTTGCTTATATGATTCAGTTGTTTGCTCATTATCTACTTGCTAGCACACTATAGACCATTGACCTGGATCACTTCATTCATAACATGTGCTTTACAATACTATTTGATCAAGATTATGATGGTATCATGTCACCTCAGAAATTATTTTGTTTTTATCATTTTACCTACTCGAGGACCAGTAGAACTAAGCTTGGGGATGCTTGATACGTTTCAAACATATCTATAATTTCTGATGTTCCATGTTTATATTATACCAATTGTTACATGTTTTACATACACTTCATAGCATTTTTTATGCATTTTCTGGGACTAACCTATTAACAAGATGCCACAGTGCCAGTTCCTGTTTTCTGCTGTTTTTGTATTTCAGAAAAGCTGTTCTGAAAATATTCTCGAATTGGACGAAACCTGGACAGGACCTCCAATTTTTCCAACACGTACACGAAAAGTGGGCTCCCCGGGTCGCTCCAGCCGCCGCCCTTTCGTCTATTTATTCATCTTCACGGGAAAACCCTAGACACCCGAGCCTCCATCCACGAAAAGTTCCGTAGCCGCCGCCGTCGTCAAACCTAGCTCGGGAGGGTTCTGAAGCTCTTCCCGGCACCCTGCCGGAGAGGGGAATCATCACCGGAGGGCTCTACATCACCATGTCTGCCTCCGGAGTGATGCGTGAGTAGTTCATCTTTGGACTACGGGTCCATTGCAGTAGCTAGATGGTTGTCTCTCCACTTTATGCTATCATGTTTAGATCTTGTGAGCTGTCTATCATGATCAAGATCATCTTATTGTAATGCTACATGTTGTGTTTGCTGGGATCCGATGAATATTGAATACTATGTCAAGTTGATTATCAATCTATCTTATATGTTATTTATGATCTTGCATGCTTTCCGTTACTAGTAGATGCTTTGGGCAAGTAGATGCTTGTAACTCCAAGAGTTAGTATTTATGCTAGATAGTGGGTTCATGCCTCCGGTAATCTGGGAGAGTGACAACAACTTCTAAGATTGTGGATGTGTTGTGCCACTAGGGATAAAATAACCGATGCTTAGCTTAAGGGTGCGCCGTTAGGTCTAATGCATTTGTTTACATTACGCACATTACTTAATGCGATTATCCGTTGCTTGCAACTTAATACCAACGGGGAACTCGGTATGACAACCTGGAGGTGGATTATTAGTCATAGACGTTGTTGGATAACGGTCTATGTATTTTGTCGTAATGCCCACATGAATATCATAGTAATCATCATGTCATATATATGCATTGTCATGCGCTCAATATTTTGTCAATTGCCCAGCTGTAATTTGTTCACCCAGCATGTTAGTTATCTTTTATGGAGAGACACCACTAGTGAACTGTGGACCTCGGTCCATTCTTTTACACTGATAATACAACCAACTGCAATCATTGTTCCTTTTCATTCTCTGTAATTAAACACTATTTTCCACACCATACGTTTAATCCTTTGTTTTCAGCAAGCCAGGAAGATTGACACCCTTCCTGTTTCGTTGGGGCAAAGTAGTTTGATTCTGTTGTGTGCAGGTTCCACGTCAACAGCCGAACTCCCTTCCACACGCAAGTATTTTTCTGGCACCGTTGACAACCTTCAGAAGTGCTTCTTGCTCCTACTGGATCTAATAACCTTGGTATCTTACTGAGGGAAACTTGCTGCTGCACTGCTTCATACCTTCCTCTTGGGGTCTCTCAACGAACGTGTGTCCCACGTCATCACTTTGCAACGCCCGATAAGGCAACGCATTCTTATCCGTTGGTAAAGACGCTTGCAACGCTTATATAGACATCTAGATACGCATGAATCCGTTGCTGTAGGGGGGGGGGGGGGGGGTCTTGTTGTAGTGAATGTATAGTCTATTAGCGCAGGATGCTCCGATTCATTTTTTTCTATTTCTAAACGGATGCTTCGATACTTTGATGTGTAAATTAATATTGTTTGGATTAAGCAGGGACAGAAACTACTGCATATCCAACAAGTACGATGAAATGAGTAAATGCACCTTGGATGTTCTAGTTGTGGTATGGTCAAGTTGGAAACGTGGCCGTTTGTTTGGTATATAAATCAATTAGGCAATAATGATTCAGCAGATCAATGGATAAGCTTAGATGAAGTGAAAAAAATAGATTATCGCGAGGCGAGGCTTTAACATTAATAAAGTACAACTCAAAAAAGACAAGTGTGTGCTTAAGCTTAACACTAAACATCTAACAAATAAACTGTAGAAAATCATGAAGATTAGTCATCCAAATCAATAAGCTTTCTTAAAGGGCCGGTCAATACAAGATTGCCTCGGATGGGCTTTTGAATAGCTCTACCAATGTCATAAAGTAAGAAGGGGGATTCTATTGCTGAAACTATATTTTGCGAAGGCTTTTTGGTAAAATTGAGCTCTCAACAATTATAAATATGCTACTCTCTCCGTATCAAAATATAAGATGTTTGTGCATGTTTGAGCCCAAATGCGCCTAGACATGTTTTAGTGCAAGATTCTGAATCTTGCACTAAAACATTGTTAGGTGCATTTGGGCCCAAAATGCACAAACATCTTTTATTCTGATAAGGAGGGAGTAAAAGATAAAGGGTTTGAACAAAAATTGATTTAATTGGATCTCCATGATTCTCAGCTATGGCACCTCTTCTGACTGAGAAAAAAATATGCAAGCGAGGGGTTAGGCAGGGTGACCCACTATCTCCATTGCTTTTTGTGCTAGCTGCTGAGACCTTTTACAATCTCTTTGAATTTTCTTGTGTTCATTGTGCGGATGATACACTTGTCATAATACAAGCAAATATGGTCCAATTGATTTGCCTTGAAGCTCTTCCAGCACACCTTTGCAGAGTCAACAGGTTTAAAGTCAACTGTCATAAATGTATCATGGTGCCGAACAATATATGGAAGATCACAGAGCTGGACATTTCACCAACACTTTGTCTTGTAAAAAGGACCCTTTCCCTTCTATTTACTTAGGCCTTCCCTGGGTATTACAAACCTTATCTAGAGTACTTTATTCGTATGATCTAAAGGGTAGATAGGATATTGTATGGAATTTCGCAATTTCCAGAAAAGCGAGGAAGAAAACGAGGAAAAAGCAAGGAGATGGAAAAGAAAAAAGGAGGAGTTAAGGGCAAAATTTAGAAAACTTTTATTTAAATAACTTTGCAATCTTTTCCAAGTATTATTTGGGGTTTTATATGAAATACGAGAGAGAGGATTTATAAAACCCAAGAATTAATTTGACGGAAAATAGAGTTTGCATAGAATATATAATATTCAAGGGCTTTGGTCAAATATTCAAGGTGACATAATGCATGTCCATGATGCAAAAATAGAATAACGTGCAAATCTAATATAGGGTAAACAGATGTTACAGGGAGCTGACCGGAAAACTAAATTCTTGGACTCAACAAGGGTGATAGGAAGAAGGCCGCCTAATACCCAAAAGATATTGCTATAACATTTTATGCTACCCCCCCCCCCCCCCCCCCTCTCCCCAATTTTTTTTTCTAGAATCGGCTCTTTGTGAGACAAGGTGGGGATTTTACATATTTAATATTTAAACTATGTAGCTCTCTCTAAAATTAAAAATGCTAGCGGGATATTAATTCATGCAAATTATTTTAAAATTTGAAGACCATATTTGACTTGGGGTGAAACTTGGAAATCCATCACAAAGTTTGATACTCTCATTGGCGTAGGGAGTAGCATACCACGGGTTGCTTGCCAGACATAAATTAGACTTAGTACAATAACAAATATTCACTGCAGCCAAGGGGACTCAGTACGATGGATTTCTTACCAAACATCAATTATGCTTAGTCTGATAACGGAATTCACTACGACCTAGCTAGGGGGCCTTGCTCCCCCTCCCCCACCCAAGTACACATAGTGCATTTTTGAAAATTTAAAACAATATACTTGGATCATGTAAGTGATTAAGTTTCACACACATCTTTCCAAATTTGGTACACTTGACCCAAATCTGGAAGGTAGTACCCGGTGGTGCTCGGAGATGTAATCGTGAGATCTTAAAGACTATTGCTCTAGGTGTTCATTCTACATGTTTTCCATTGACAATTTTTTAGGTCCTATTGCAGCCGTGTAGAGGAATCTCCTTGAACTTTGTGCAACCCATTTGCTCCGAGACCACTGCCAATGCAAACTCCCTTACGATGATGTCTTTCATGGTCTCGAGAACTTTTGTGGATTTGTCGCAGCTCGTCAATTGGTCTGTAAAATAACTCTTCCATTTCTTCTGTAACTAGTAATTATTATTTTTATTATTATTAATCTATAGACCTGGATGAAGAGGTGGTCGCATCAGTCACCGACAAGGTTGAAGACCACCAACCCTTCCATGTGTGGGTGTGCAACAAGGGATTCATCTTAGTGGTATGAGGATATGTTCTAATGACAGCGAAGGGGGCCTCTCCGACCTCAAAGTAATAAACCGTTAGGCGTTCTTACAAAAAAAAGTAAACTAACAAAACTAATTTCGAATTTTCCTTATTTTTTATGCTGCGCAAGACGTGCTAACTGCGTCCTAGCCGAGTTTCCCTGTCGGCAACCGACCTTCCTATATTCAGCATGTCGCACTACGAGTGCACTACAACCCCCGCCGAGTTTCACCGTCGACATTGCTACAACCGACTTTTGATAATCTAGAAGACTACTCATAGATTTTGCAAGACGACTCCTTCCTCCCACCGCCTCCTGCGGCATTGTCGTTGACCAACTTCTTGTTAGCTGATGTCCTAGTGGACGGATCCTTCAGTGAGCTACCTTGACGATCCCACTATTCCTGTAGCTACTGAAGTAATTGTAACAGATATATTATCAGACTAGTCGAATTGGTAGATGTATACACATAAGGTAAAACTATTCTAAAATTCTTTGCTAATCCACAACTCTAGCCTTGTAATGGTTCATTTGATAGCCCGATATCCCGAGGGATCCGCGACTTTTCGCCGGCCGGAGAAACCTTGTGCTGAATTGATCGGAGCAGCTCACCGTGCCATTTGGTTGTGCACGAGGGGAGGGACCCTGACCCTTTCTGCAATTGTTTATGCTATCCCAAAAAATAAATTTTCTAGAAGCGGCTCTTTGCCACGACATGTGGATTTTGCGTAGTGCAATTTTTTAACTATTCGAGATCTCTCTAAACTAACTATTCTAGGTCGACATTAAATTAGGCAAATTGCCTTTCAATTTCCAAATCATATTTGAATTGGATCAAACTTGGAAATCCACCACAAAATTTGGTGCTCTCACTGGATATTTTACTTGGGTGGATGAGACGACTGAATTGCTTTTGATGCTCTCACTGGATTTGAACACTGGTCCACCACAAACTTTTGGTGCTCTCACTGGATTTGACACTGGGAGTAGCATACCCTGAATTGCTTGCCAGTCATCAATTAGACTTAGTACAATATTGGAGATTTATTGCGGCCATAGCCCCGGTATGATGGTTATTGCCACACATCAATCAGCAATAAACATTGAATTATTGCGGCCATGGGCGGCTAAGCCCCCCACCCACCTCAAAATACACACACATGACATTTTTCAAATTAAAAGCAATAGGTGGAATAATTTAAGTGATTAAGCTTGAACATGATCTTTCTACATTTGGTGCACTTGGACCAAATAAAGGAAGCTAGTACCCTATGGTGCTCGAAGACGTCAACGTAAAATCTTAAACAACATATTAATCGATGTGTTCATTATAAAAAAAATCCATTGGCAGTCTTTGGTCTCTCTTGCAGCTGTGTAGACGAATCTCCTTGAACATTGCGCAATCCCCTTGCTCTATGGCCACTTTCAATGCAAACCTTAGACTAGTCACAATGGGGAGTAACTTAGACTAGTAACATGCATATGTTACTACTCCAAGTTACTACCTCTATAGTGGGAAGTAACATGTGTGTAGTGTCATATTTAATAGGTTATACACTCATCTTGCCTTGAAATGTGTGATGTTATGGTAACATAGCTAGTTACCACAACCATCTCTCTCCTCATTAATTACCCGCCACATCAGATTTTTTTCCTATGTGGCACTCATGTTACTACTATGTTACTCCCCATTGTGACTAGTCTTATGGTGATGCTTCCCTGTTCAGAAGCAATTTCGTGGGTTTGTCCCAGCTCGTCAATGGTCTCTAAAATAAGTCTTTGCAAGTAGTAATTATTATTTATTCTGTACACCTCGACGCAGAGGTGGCCGCATTGTAACCTACAAGGTTGACCACCACCCACCCGTTCATGTGTGCAGTGTGCAACAAGGAATTCAGTAGGTACCGGAACTTGGAGCTGCACAGAGGAGTGCACAACCAATTTCTTGGTAGTTGATGTCCGAGTGGACGGATCCTTCAATGAGCTACCTTGATGATCCCGCTATTTTTTGTAGCTACTGAAATATCTGTAACAAACTATGGAAGACTACTTGAATATGTATGTATACACATATAGCATATATTGTAAAAAAAAATCTAATATACAAATCTAGACCTATAAGGGCTCATTTGGCAGCCCGGTATCCTGCGGAGATCCTCGATTTTTCCCTGCCTCAAGAAACCACGGGCCGAATTGAATGTGGGGCAGCCCACCGTGCCATTTGGTTGTCGACGAGTCGATGGACCCCGACCCTTTCCACGTCTCTTCCCTGAGCGAGATTTCAATGTCTAGAAAGGGGAAAGTTCTCTCTTCTTGCTCTCTCTCGATCACGACAGAGAGGCAGCAGCGCTCATTGTACACTCCCGAGCTCCTTTTTCCCGAGGCTGGGCTGAGGCCCTCCCAAAATTGCTCTGACTCTGCCTCCGTCATCTAAGATCTCTTCGCGTCCGCCTCTTCTCTACCTCCATTTAGGGCATGTTCATTAATTTTTGGCCCTGGGAAAAATGAATACTATTTATATTTAACTTTTATACTTTTCCCGGTCTAATTTTATGCATTGTTATAGCATTACAAGTATAATTTTTCTTTTTTGCATAGCTTAACCACATGAATAAAATACTACTAATTTTTTTTTGGAGGCCAAATATACTACTAAATATTAGTTGCTATTTTTTTTGTAGTGAATTCGTTGAAAGATACTAAACTATATTTTGTAACAAAGTCTATTCTAGAACAATATATTTTCTACAATGTATACTCCATATAATTTATAACTATTTATGAGAAATATCTGTAATGAGTACGATCTAAACAAATGTCTCAATAACAGTTTCTGCTGTCTAATTAAGTAAGCTTCTTTATAGAAACTTGTAAGCATAAACCGAAGCATGCATACTTTTTTATGGTAAAAATTGTTTAGGAAGTGAAAATTTAACAAAGTATGCATGCTTTGTCCTTGGTATTGAAACAACATTGGTTAGAGTAATAACCAATGAAAAATAATGGGGAGTCTATTATGTCTACTATGTAAATATTATTATTTTATATGCCTTTATGCAATGTGCTTGTCATCATCTAGTGTATAGAAAGACATGCATGACTCATCGGAAAGAGAATATCATGGTAACTAAACTTGTTTTCGCCGGTATTAATTTGTTCTTATGTCGAGATGCCCGTGGGGTGCATTTGGTTTCGCTAAGGAACCATTTTATTATGCTAAGATACTCGCTCCGCCCCGATAGTAAGAAGGCGCACATGATTTTTCATTATATTTAATTCACGACTTTGAAAGTAATAATATCAGAGTGTACGGATTGAGAATTTGAAATTGTATAAATGGAAGCGTTGAATTTTGTCTTGTTAAATACTTTTTCACATGTTCGTATACAATTTTTTAGACATATTATAAG
The DNA here is from genome assembly GCA_947311845.1 of Poa pratensis. Taxonomy (NCBI): domain Eukaryota; kingdom Viridiplantae; phylum Streptophyta; class Magnoliopsida; order Poales; family Poaceae; genus Poa; species Poa pratensis. The sequence continues at coordinate 13,377,489 of CAMZMU010000083.1, read as the reverse complement.
TGAAAATCATAGTTAAAGTTGTGCATTGTTGACCACAAAAAGTAATTAATGCTTTTAATTGTTTACATGAAAGTAATAAATAATAACATAGTGATTACTATATATTTTACCATTTTTGGCCCTTCTCTTCTCGAGGCTTTGAACAGTCACCCTTCTCGCCTGGCCTATGGGTTGGCCCTGCCTCCATCCGATTGAGCTCTCCTTTGCCCTTTTGGCCCTTCTCTTCTCGAGGCTTTGAACAGTCACCCTTCTCGCCTGGCCTATGGGTTGGCCCTGCCTCCATCCGATTGAGCTCTCCTTTGCCCCCCCCCCCCCCCCCCCCCCCCCCTTCGTCCAAGCTTTCCTCCGCCTCGAAACTCTTCTCTCCTCCGGTGATGGCGAATGTGGTCTGGCCACAAAGGTTACCCCTTCACCTATTTCTCGTTTTGCCTTTTTCTCTTTTATTGACTCAACTAAAGTTACACTATTCTAAATTGAGTTGAAAAATTGATAGACTAAGACGTAGACGCATCAGTCAAGTATGCAAACATTTTGTTTTGCTCATATATTCTAGTGAAATAAGTTGAGCACGTTTCCCAACTTTTGATGAAGCTACAAGGCGTGTCACTGTCAAGCAAAGTAAACTAGGCACATAAATAAAACAACATTCATGTCCTAATTCCCCCCCCCCCCCACTGATCTCTGATCATTGCTTGCGCCGAACGTCGCAGTCCGCTGTCGCGAGCCGTGACGACGAACGATGGATGCAAAATGCCGCCGTTACCACGCGAACGGCTTTATTATTTCTAGAACGGTTTTACAGTTACTCACAGGTCGCTGTCACTCCCCGTATTTTGTTCCGAGACTCCTCCACACGGCCGCCCTGTCACTATCTGCTCGAAGCCTACGACAAGTATATATGGAGTGTGTATAACTATATATACGTGGACTTTGTCAGCGCTTCTAGTACAGTATAATACTAGAAGCCTCCCACAACTTGTGCTTCAAGGATCGGATCAGCTCGCAGTGCAGTGCTGGGCAAGTAGCCCTCTCCTTGTCTCCGTTGACATTGACAGGGCCAGTGTGTAGGTGACGAACTGGCCTGCGTCATCGCGTTATTATTCGATTTTTCCACTCTGCTTCCGATGTCCTCCTATAAGAAGCTGCATCTTTGTCAGGGACGGATCACCAGATCAACTGACCAATCCACTTTCTCGGACAGACTTACGGCACACATCATACTTAGTACGAACACGTCGTCGCGAGGGGAGAAATGGGCTCATGCGTCTCGCACTCGCCGGCGTCGGCATCGGCGGGTTCATCAGGGCGGAGAGTGGCCACGGCGAAGGTGGTGGGCCTGGACGGATCCATGGTGCAGTACGCGGCAACCGTCACGGCGTGCGAGGCACTGGACAGTGACGCCGCCAGCGCGTCGGTCTTCCTGTGCAGCTCCGACGAGCTCCGGCTCAACGCGCCCCCGCGCGCACTGGCCGACGAAGTGGCGCTGCAGCCCGGGTGGCTCTACTTCGTGCTCCCCGTTTCCATGCTCCATCTCTCCCTCTCCCGCCACGAGATGGCCGCGCTCGCCATCAGGGCCAGTTCTGCGCTCGCCGTCGCCGGCGGCGTCGCGTTCCCTCCGCGGCGCAAGAACGTGGCCATGCCCAACGGCAAGGTACGCAAGGGGGCGCGAGTGGCGCCACTCATTGTCTCCGACGAGGGCGAATATGGTGGCGCGCGCAAGACGGTGCACGGCGATGTGACGCTGTCGAACACGAGGAAGAGAACAGCTTACAGAAACCGAAGCCGCGGTACTCGTCGGAGTCGTCGTGCCGCAGGCGTGCAGAGGTTAAGCGTCATTTTGGAGGCCGATGAGTTCTGAACAATCCGGTCGATATCGATTCAATGATTCGCTCTTGCGAATGGTTAGTTAGTTTTAGTTCAGTTAGTTGATTCATTTGATCGCTCGACCCCCCCCCCCCCCCCCCCCCCCCCCCCCCCCCCCCCAGCTGAGGTGGAGATCCGTCTATAGTAGTGTATATATGTACATGATGTTTCGAGCACTCGATTTGTACATGGGATGGTTGATTCGCGAGCTCCTGAATGTACAGTGGTTCCAGTTAATGGACATTTCAGTTTTCAGTTAAAACAGATTACAGCGAAGACTGACTGAAAACTGCTATCTAGATGTTGAGGCATTCCAGCTAGCCTTCAGACCACGCTGTAGTGAAGATAGTCGCAGTCCACCGATATAGTCATGAACTACCGGTAGCGTGTATGTAATCATAGCATAATCGAGCGATTCCACTAGCAGCCGTGTGGAGTACGAACATACAGTATGTGTAACAACCATTGAACCATACATTTGAACAGTAAATCCTGGTGATATGCAAGCCTAGCTAGCCATATGCAGAGGTTGCGATCGTGTTCAGGGATGATGGCACCCATTGAATTCAGAAAGTTCAGATACACTAACTACCAAGAAAAGTTTTCATGTTAGCATCCAACACCATTAGTACCACTGCTTCATCCGTTTCTTGTTTATTTTTGCGAGGGAGGTCATGTTGCTCTAGCTGATCTGGATGCGGCACTCAGCCGAGGCCCCGAGTCCTGTATTTTGTTGAAAACTGGATGATATAAGTAGGGTCGGGCTGATAAAATCCGGAACCCTGTGGCATGTGCAAAACTCTAAAATGGGCCCTAATTGCTGCAGAAAAAAAATCTAATTTGTTTGGCAATTGGGTAGACCGCAAAACACGCCTCATGTCTTGGTCGAACTGCTGCATAGCTGCTCATGGCGACAAGAGACCCAACGACCGATCACTGCCGATAGATCGGGTTTGTTGGATGACGATCAGCGATCGCAGTACACAGATAGGGGTGGAGTCAGGATTCGAACATGACGGGGTCAAAGACAATGTTGATATTAAAAATAGCAATATATATTGGGGAAGTACAAAACAAATGCCTAATTTATACTAGATCAAGTTCATAACGATTGCAAAGTTTAGAAAACAATTCGATAATTATTCCTTCATAGCTACTCCCTCCGTTTTTAAATGTAAAACGTTTTGGATGTTTCACATTTTGTCTAGATATATACTAAAGTGAGTGAACATACACACTAAAACGTGTCTAGAGACATTTGTGTATATGTTAATATGGAAAAATGCTAAAACATCTTATATTTAGAAACAGAGAGAGTAATTCTTATCTAATACAAAAATTATTATGTAATAAACAATCCGCATCAAAGTATAAGTGTACAACACAGCCAATTGATAATTTATCGATTTTCTTATATGCGAATGCAACGTGAACCAGTCAATAATACTATAGATTACACAACCCCTCGAAGAAACTAACAATGTGGTACCTTTTATTCGAGTGTTTGAGGAAGACAGACTCCGGTACGCTGGCCTCGTGGCAAGACGAGTAGAAGCGAGGGGCGAAAGGCGTCGAATTAGTTGAGCACGATTCCCGGCTGTCGATGAAGCTACAAGATTTAGCCACATGAATCTTCTATTCCTAACAAGTTGTAACCTTCAACCTATTTTTCCTGTCCATGCAGCTATGCCACATCAGCAAGCCCCACAAACTCTATTTCTTGCAATTTTGTTATGCCACGTCAGAATGTACACCGCTAAGTCACCACGTCATACGATGGCCTCTTTCTCTTCTACCCAGTAGGCTGGGCCGGTCCTGATATCTTAGGGGACAGGGCGAAACAAGAATCCAGGGCCTTAGTTTGTTTTGAGATGTGCACGTATGAATTGCTACCAATAAAAACTCCAAGTACACCCGGCTAGCGCCAACTCGTGTGGAATTCTCGGCCGTTTTACTTTTAAAAAATGTGAAGAGATCATTTGAGTCATTGTATCATTTTTTTATTCATGTTTTTTTTTCCTTTTCCTTTTCGCCCAACCGGATATAGACTTCATGACAGTGTTTAAAATAAAAATAATTGGAAAACAAAATCAATGTATAGATACGAGAGCTTTTTTGATTTAGGGTATGGTAAAAACACAGGAATAGAAATCCACGAATTTGATTGTAATGTAAAACACAAGATTTTTTTTGACAGAGGTTGTTTGATTCACATAAGTGACAGCTTGCCTGCATATACACATGGGAGATATCGTTTAGGTAGTCTCAAGGCAGGCCGCACCAACCATTATCTTGGAATGATTAGTTGGTGTCAGGGATTTGTGTGGGTCATGTATATAGACTATCGGTTTTGCTATTCCTCACTCGAGTGAGAATTAAGTTAGAGCTCACTCAATTCTAATCCCATCAGATATGCATCGTGATTCGTGAGTTACAATTTAAAAATTCTCAGTTGCACATGTAACTAGATGGGATTATCTGAGTGAGAGTTAACTTAATTCTCACTCGAGTGAGACCAAGTCACTCCCACATAGACTAAGGCTAACTGGTTGGACGATAGCGGGACAAAGTCTGTATCTACTCTTTTTTCAGTTCTGGCTTGTTTTGCGGAATTCGATTCAATGCATGTCTGGTTGTTGGCCTAGACAATAGATTAATATATAAAGGCTGGAAAGATTCACAGCCCAAACTGAGTTCCACGTCACGCCCTTCCGTTGGCCGTCCGATCGGAGCAATCGACGGCCAGGATTGCGCCACGTCACCTGCTAAACGTGCGCACTGTTCACATCCGATTTTTAGCCAATCAAGAGCCGCCACATCTCCCGGTAACTCCTCACCCGCAACGGTCATCCCGGTTCGACCCCCTCGCGCTACAGTGCGCCACCGGTACTGTAGCACGTACAGTACCACGCTGCAGTCGTCGGCGTACTGTAGCACGCGCATAAGTCGACGTACTACAGCACGATTCTACAGTGCATAAGCGGCTCCGCACCGTCCGATCTAGATCCGACGACCCTCCTTTTCATGATAATATATACACGAAATATATGCGCGTTGACAAGTAGGTTCCATTCCCGTGATCGGTTTCAAGTTTGGTCGACTCTATCTCCTTAATTTAGGATCCAAATTCGCAAAAACATTTGACGAATTTTGTTAAATTCGTCAAACTCAGTCACCGTTTGAATTTTTCTTCCACGAGTAAATGAATATCACCCTTCCAAACAACTTTCATGTTCTAACCTTTTTATTTTGACGGCCATATACATATTTCTCTCTAATCTTCAAATTCGCTGTATTTTAGGCTGTGCAAAAAAGATAAATTCGGACAGATTTCAAAATTTTGAATCCCGGTATTTGGAGCACCGAATTGGAGCTCCCACAGCGCTCGCGCCGCTTTTTCCCAGTAAAGCCCTCGCGTTTTCCAAAAAATATGAATCAGTCCTCCGGAATAAAAAAATTTACTTAAAATGCCCGCGCGCCACTTTTTTTTGCAGGAAAGTCCTCGTATTCCAAAAATTGTGAATCGGCCGCCCGGAATAAAACATTTTCAAGAAAGTCCCCGAGTAGCGTCACTGTAGCTGACATTGTTCCTGGCTACAGTGATGAATGCAGTGCTGAACAGTGCCCGCCGCGATCCACGCCGTCCATGCCTGATCCGACGGTCCGCGCGGTTCTTTTGCGCAAAGGTCCTCGCGTTCTCCATATATTACAAACTAATTTTAGAAACATCACCACAAAATAACTTTTTACAAACTAATTTTAGTAGCATTATTTTTAGCCGCATATATATTTCATATTGCACTGAAATATTATTTTTCCAATTTATTTCCTATATGAACTTCATTTACGATCAAGGCACCAAAATAAATGTTCGAACATTTCTTTTACGGAAAATTCTTCAAGGCAGGAAACTACCAATCAAACATTTTTCCCCCTAAATAAAAATTCTTCTAACCTTTGATAATTGTACCGGTAACAGAATATCAAATTTTCTTCCTTTTATTTCAAACTCGCTTATATTTTTCCCGATGACAACCGTCTTTCGAGTTCGCAAACCTTCTAAATTAGGCTTACATTTCCTTTTGCGAACATCGTCTCCCAATTTCGTTACTATTCCCCAAAAATAGTGATCCTCTAAACTAACTAAGCGAAATATTACTGTTGCTTCTAATTCGAATATTATTGCACACATATCACAACAACCAATTATCACTCAACGAGCGTCGACCGTCTCACGAACAATAGTTCCACCCATGCACCCGATAAAAAAAATATTCCTACCTGCTAGCATAAGCAAATTAAATCTACAAGTACACGAACTTCCAAATCAACCTAACCACAAATTTAAATTGACACGAGCGCGGCGTAAGACCATATTAGGGTTGGATAGAGACAACATTGATTCTTTCTATTCTTTTTGCGTGACTTCAATTTCAAAGTACGCGGTATTCTTAGAAATTCCTCTTTATATTTATTACTTCCATATATAATTACATGCTACTTAAAAACAACAAAAATAACTCTACGGCCGCGGCGTGCCGCCGCGCCATCTTACCTAGTGCGTACTAAGGTGCATGCTTATTTCCTATCATGCATCATCGGCTCTACCAAGTCCTTTTTAATCTTTTGATTCAGGATTCCCTGACTAATATCATCTTATTTTTTTCATAAAGGAAGTTTTATTATTTAGAAAGTACCCGGTCTCTACATATATATGATGCATACAGCCGTCACAAGTACAACGGTAAAAATATAAATAAACAAGGCGAATTACATAGCATGATGAGAAATTGTAAAGACGCCTGTGTTGGTGGAGGACCGATCCAAAAATTATGATGTCATTCATGTTGGGATAAAAAGTCTCTCACCATATCCTCCAGTGTTATACACACCTCCGTAAACAGGCCGTGGTGCTGTACAAGCTACAACGGTGACCAAGAACGGAGCGTAGCTGTACTCCTTTAGATAAACTGCATCATAAACGAATTTTATCATTACAAACCTTGTCGTTTCTACACAAACAAAGCGACCATATAACAGCAAGCGCTTCCAACCGAATAAGTCGTTTGAAACTATGATCCACATTAAGCCAAGTGCCAAAAATATTTACAATGCTTCGTGGTGGGTACAAGATAGAACCTATCTCGAGGATTGCCAATATATAGAACACCAAAATTACACACGAAGAATAAATATTTAATAGTCTCGTCCTTATGAGGAAGACACACTTTTTACTATCATCTTATTAGTTTGACCTTATTTGTTGTCCTGTCATCTGACCTTTTATTTGTGATTTGTAGTTAGTTTTTTTTTTTTAGCATATTCCATTCCATCTCCATAGAGTGGTTTCCACTTTATACAACTTGTTTGACTACCACACATACTGTTATAGACCTCCAAATACTCATGTCCATATGCGCCTACGAAAAACATGTACATAACAGCAGTCAAGGGCAGCCACAACGTTGTGTAAAAAATAGTTTCAAATTTGCTTGTTGGTTTTCGAAAATAGTGACTCGCAAAAAAAAGAAAAAAGAAAATAGTTCCTACACTGTGAGACTAGCCCCAAAACTAGCAAGACTGAAACCGGAGCAACTTCGTGCTCCGATAACAAATTCCCTCCTCACAATAAAATATTATATCTCTTCTACCTGCTATCACAATAGCACATCAACCATTGAAACACATGCATGTGATTTTTCTATTTGATTTCATTTCGTGTTAGGACCCACATTACATATATTTGGAATTAACTTTTTGATGCCAAATTGTCATCTATTTCAGATTTGGCTATGGCAACTGTGTGGCTGGCTGGCTGCCCTAAGCAGTTTCCACACTGTATAGAAAAGAGTTTTATTAGTCAGTTTACTTAATCGGAAAAATATTTCTTCCTCTGTTTCATAATATAAGTTGTTTTATAGATTTTGATGCGTACTATGCACCGAGCAAAATTAGTGAATCTACAGGAAAAAAACTAAAAGTTTTTTTTTTTTTGCGACTTAAAAGTATTATATTTAGAAACGGAGAAAGTAGATATCAAATTTGCATTTATCCCACGACAACGTGCAGGGTTTCATCTAGTTAAATTAACGTTGATGTCCTAATTATCTCCTCTGAGCTCTGATCCGTGGCGTACGTGCAGTGCATGCATCAGAACGTCGCAGTCAGCTGTCGTGAGCCGTGACGTACGACGAATTATCAATTTATAAACCAGGCGAGCGGCTTTACAATTACTGACAGGTCGATCGGTGTCCACTCCCCGTATCTTGTTCTCTTTGACACTCCCCCACTATCTGCTCGAAGCCAACGACAAGGATGGAGTATGTATATACGTACGCGAGCAAAACTACTCACTGTTTCCTTTGACCACCATCCATAGCTCAACGGCCATGTACAACGTGTACTTTGTCAGCACTAATATTGTATGTGGGCAAAAAAAAACACTAATATTGTACTACTAGCACGCAGCCTCCAATAACTTGTCCTTCAAGGATCAGCTCGCAGTGCAGTGCTGTGCAAGTAGAGCTCTCCTTGTCCATCTCCGCTCCGTTGACATTGACAGGGCAGGCGGGGGAGTGCGTGACGAACTGGCGTGCGTCATGGCGTTAGTATTCGTTGTTTCCATTCTGCTTCCGATGTGCTCCTATAAGAAGCTTCATCTGTCTGCCCGTATCAACTGTCAACCAAACCAATTCACTGACCACTTTCTCCGACAAACTCACGGCTCGCATTACACCTACGATCGAGCACGTCGTCGCGAGGGAAGAAGAAATGGGCTCCTGCGTGTCGCGCTCCCGGCGCCGTCGACGGCGGGATCATCAGGGCGGAGAGTGGCCACGGCAAAGGTGGTGGGCCTGGACGGATCCATGGTGCAGCACGCGGCGCCCGTCACGGCGCGCGAGGCCCTGGACAGTGACGCTTCCAGCGCGTCGGTCTTCCTGTGCAGCTCCGACGAGCTCCGGTTCGACGCTCCCCCGCGCGCGCTGGCCGACGAGGAGGCGCTGCAGCCCGGGTGGCTCTACTTCGTGCTGCCGGTGTCCATGCTCCACCTCGCGCTCTCTGGCCACGAGATGGCCGCGCTCGCTGTCAGGGCCAGCTCCGCGCTCGCCGTTGCCGGCGGCGTCGCGTCCCCTCCTCGGCGCAATAACGTGGCCGGCGCCAACGGCAAGGGACGTAAGGCGGCAAGAGTGGCGCCACTCGTTGTCTCCGACGAGGGCGAACATGGTGGCGCGCGCAAGACGGTGCACGGCGATGTGACGCTGTCGAACACGATGAAGAGAACATCTTACAGAAACCGAAGCCGCGGTACTCGTCGGAGTCGTCGTGCCGCAGGCGTGCAGAGGTTAAGCGTCATTTTGGAAGCCGATGAGTTTTGAAATTGCAATCCGCTCGGTATCGATTCACTGATTCGATCTTGCGAGTGCTTAGTTAGCTTAATTCAGTTAGTTAGTCGATTCATTCGATCGCTCGATCCCCCAGCTGAGGTGGAGATCCGTTTATATTAGTGTATATATGTACACGATGCTTCGAGTACTCATTTGTACATGTGATGGTTTATTCGCAAACTCGTGAAAGTACAATAGTTTCAGTTAATGGACAATTCAGATTTTTAATTAAACTTTCTTTTTTCGAATGGTCACCGGGGGAGGGAGAAGACACTCCACCTGAATTGTATTCATTTTCTGTTTAATGGGTTCAAGCGAACCAGAATTTTACAGGGAGAAACGAAGAGAAGACAAAACAAACAAAAAACAACGCACACCAACACACACACAAAGGGGGCGGGAGAGGGGTACAGGTGCACTTGAGAAGCACTAACGGGCGTGCTCGCATGACGACCACCACCAGGAAGACGGGCAGGACAGTGCTTTGAGGAGTGCGTCCGACGCCGTCGAAGGGCATCACGGTCCCGAGACATTGCAGATTGCAGCACCACCACTTGCTTGCATGGCGACTACCCCACAAGCTGGCGAACCAGGAGCGAACGGGGACCAACGAGTGAGACTGGCCTAGCACCAGCGCCACGAACCTTGACCCCGACCTCAGCCAAAGGGGCAGCCCCAAGCACTCTGGCCTAGCACCAGTGCCACGTGGGGAGGCGACCTCGCCGCCGAAGGGGGCCGATCAACCGAGACCGCACCAACAACACGAAGCTCGCGACAAAGCCGCCACCATCCCCATCGGATAATTGCCAAGCTTGCACAGCCAACAAGCACGCCAAGAGCACCAAATGGCAGCACTGCGAGGCCAAAAGCCTCACTGCCGGATAAACCCAAGAACAGCAAGCTCAACACGCCAATCAGGTCCAAAGGCGAAGAGCAGGGATCCTTGCAACGCCTTCAAGAAGGGTAGCCACGCCCACAGGCGTGGTCATCGCAGAGCTTTCGCTCGGACCTCACCTGCCCATCGGGGTTGCGAGCAATGCAACAGCTTCAACACCACGCCTCCAACAAGGTTAGCAACGCCCGGAGGCGCCGCCGTGGTCTGCTCACGCACAGAGCATGAGCACGGGTTTCCCTGGGAGCTGGCATCAAGACGCGCCACCGAGCCAAAACCTGAACCGGAAGCCAGCAGCCGACGACGCACACACCAAAAGGAGGAGCGGCAGAGGCCACCGCGGGAAGCTTCCGGGCGCTGTCTCCCATCAGCGCGCACCAGAGGGAGCAGAAACGGCTCCAGGTGGAGCACAGCAGCGCCGACGCAGGGCGCCCTGGCGGCAGCAGCAGGGAGGCGGACGAGCCGCTCGATGTGGGAGCAAACGGGGCCGCGGCCCACGCCGGCCCATCCGGGGCCCAGATTGGGCCCGAACACCCACCGCCGACAACGGAGGAGACGCACCATGCCGGAGGGGCGGAGCGCACCGGGATGAGGACGGGAGCGGAGGGCCCGGCGACGGAAAGGACAGGGGAGAGGTTGCGGGCCGCCGGCGCTGAAGCTACCTCCTAGCTGCAGCACGGGGGGCCGCGGCGCGGCAGATCCCTGCCGTCCCCTTCACCGGCGGCACACGGCCTTTGTCCGGCGGCCGCCTCCAGGGACGGCGAGGGAAGGGGGCGGAGGGCTGGGGGTGGCGGCGGGAGGGCTAGGGTTTCGCCTCCCCCGTCGCCTGGAGGGGCGACGCGAGGAGGTACTCTTTCTGCAATTGATATCTCTTTTAATTAAACTAGATTACAGCTAAGACTGAATGAAAACTGCTATCTAGATGTTGAGGCATTCCAGCCAGCCTCCAGACCACGCTGATTTAGTGAATATAGTCGGAGTCCACCGATATAGTCATGACCTACCGGTAACGTGTAATTATAGCATAATCGAGAGATTCCACTAGCAGCCGTGTGGAGTACAAACATTTGAACAGTAAATCCTCATGATATGCATCCAAGCCTAGCTAGACATGTGGAGAGGTTTTGCGATCGTGTTCAGGGATGATGGCACCCCTTGAATTCGGAAGCTTCAGATATACTAACTAACAAGAAATGTTTTCATGTTAGCTAGCATCCAACACCATTGGCCTAGTAGCACCGCTTCATCCGTTTATTGTTTATTTTTGCGTGTGTGTGTGTGTGTGTGGTGTGTGTGTGTGTGTGGGGGGGGGGGGGGGGGGGGGGGGGGGGGGTCATGTTGCTCTAGCTGATCTGGGTGAGGCACTCAGCGAGGGCCCGAGCCCTCTATTTTGTTGAAAACTGATGATATAAGTAGGGCTGAGCTGGCAAAATCCGGAGCCCTGTGCAAAACTCTAAAGTGGGCCCTAATTGCTGCAATATTAATTAAATTTCTAATTTGTTTGACAATTAGGTAGACCGCAAAACACGTCTCATGTCTTGGTCGAACTGCTGCATTGCTGCTCATGGCGAGAAGAGACCCAACGACCGATAATTGCCGATAGATCGGGTTTGTTGGATGAAGATCTGCGGATCACAGTACGCAGACAGGGGTGGAGTCAGGATTCGAACAGGAGGGGGCCGAAGACAATATTGATCTTATAATATAGCAATACATATTGGGGAAGTACAAAACAAATGCCTAATTTATACTAGATCAAGTTCATTACGACTGCAAAGTTAAGCAGACAATTCAATAATTATTCCTTCATAGGTACTCCCTTCGTTTTTAAATGTAAGATGTTTTAGGTGTTTCATATTTTGGCTAGAAGCATACTAAAATGAGTGAATATACACATTAAAACGTGTCTAGAAACAGTTGTATACATGTGAATGTAGACAAATGCTAAAACATTTTATATTAGAAACGGAGTGAGTAATTCTTGTCTAATACAACAATTATTATGTAATAAACCATCTCGCATCAAAGTATAAGTGTACACCACGGCCAATTGGTAAATTTATCAATTGTCTTATATGCGAATGCAAGGTGAACCAGTCGATTACACTATAGGTGACACAATCCCAAAAAGAAACTAACAATGTGGTACCTTTTATATTAGTGTTTGAGGAAGACGGGCTCCGATACGCTGGCCTTGTGGCAAGAAGAGCATAAGCAATGGGCGAAATGTGGGGACCCCGGACTAACTGTCCGAAATTCCCTTGTGCCTACAATATCAGCGATCCCATGATCAGTGTATCGCTGAGCACAATCAAACTTGTATTAAAAGTACATCCATAAATACCGAATAAATATACTTACTTGATTAAAGTCGTAAGCTTCATCAGGTACTTACAGCGGAATCATCAAACAACGTGGAACCCAAGTCATGTGCCAAAACTCTAAAAGCAGCACTGACTGGGAGACGGCCTAGTTCGCACAGACGTCGACGAACTCCTCATCTCTAGTACACTCCTCCTCCTCGAAGTCTGGCTAAGACAATAGCCAGGGACGAAACCAATATGAGTATGTTTGAATGTACTCGCAAGCTCTACTCAAAAAACAAGCTTAGATGCAAGATATGCTAATTTGAGGCTGGGTAGGAAAGGCTTTAGTATTAGGGCTCACTACCCATGGTGAATGAAAGATTTACCATGGTTGCTTTCATCTCTGTACCTTTGTTGAAAAAGATACTTCAAAAGATATAGTTTTATAAAGTATAATTTTTCCTCTCGCAGATATCAATTATCATTGAGGGTTTTAGTAAAAGTTTTTCCAAAAATAGTTTTCTTTCCAGAACTTCTTAGGACTAGGGCACTTCCAGGTTTTCTTTCAAAACACACCCCTGTACCTCAAAGGTACGATCATTCCCGATCTTCCAGTATTTCCATGTACTCACTTGCTTTTCCAACACAACACCATTTTTGAAAACTTCAACACAATGCTAGCTACATGGCCTTTCAACTGTCCATGACCGCGGACGCGGCTATTCGAATAGTTTTAACTCTGCAGAGTGTGTACACTTTCACCACAAGATCTAGTACATCCGCCGTGATTTAATCACGAACTGTTCGAGACAGCATGCACTCATCAGATGACTAATCCTAACTTCCACTATGTCGATGCTAGTACAAGATATACCTCTTCGATTGGGTTTATTCTCCCCGGCACCGAGTGTGTTGGCCATAACATTCCAATACCTTTACTTTCTCAAACTCCCAACATCACACCGCCACGTCAGGAGACCCAACGATTGCAACCGGTGGCGAAAGTTAATCATAACAGTCCCACTCTTCGTATGTCCCACCATTTAAAAAATGATTCCTAAATTTGAAAATGATCCATATATTTGAAAATGGTTCCTAAATTTGAAAAAATGGTTCATGAATTTGAAAATAGTTCGTGAATTTAAAATTTCCAGAATTTCAAAAAAGTTCATGAATTTGAAAATGGTTCACGAATTTGAAAAAAAAACATGAACCATTTTCAAAATCTGAACATTTTTTAAATTTGAACATTTTTCGAAATCATGAACATTTTCAAAATCTAAACATTTTTTCAATATCATGAACCGTTTTCAAAATCTGGAATTTAAAAATACAAACAGAAATTCCAACAAGAAAAAAACTAAAACCCAAACCTAAAAATGAAAAAGAAAAAAGAAACAGGAAAAAAGGACAGGAAAAAGAATAACAGAAAAAAGAAACCAGGCGCATAACCAAAATCCGGTGCTAGTTGGGCCGACCCAATTGCGAAACGAAACAGGTGCGCTAACCAGTGCAACGGGCGTAGAATAGGAATCCGCTGAGTCACTTCTGCTTCAAACGTTAAGCTTGTTTATCGTAGTATCGAGTGCAAACAAATGTTTAACAACCATACATTTCAACGACTATCCTGACGCCTAACCCCAGGCAGAGGTTTTACGACTTCAGAGCTCATGGCAATCCTTACATTCAGACAGTTCAGACAGCAGATATAACGACCAACAAAGTTTAAACGTTAGCATCCAACACCATTGACCTAGTAGCCCTGCTTCATCCTTTCCTCGTACCGGTTCTTCTCGTCCTGGAAACAGAAACCTCAACAAATAAGTAGCACATCACTACAGTAAGCTTTCAAGTGACTAGTTCTCGTGATATGTTCAAATTCATTCACAGAAAATTAACAGTTGAACTGAAGCATACAAGAGAGAAAAATGCAGGGCGGACCGATAATATGAAAAGGGCAAGCACCAGAGTCTAAAAAAATCTTTCTAACTTCTATGGGCAGCAGCATAATCCATCGGATTCAAACCGACCAATATGAGGACATGCCATATGATTTAATGGTTCTACAGTTATATATGCTTCCCTTCTTAAAGACAGAGTGTAACGAAGAGGAACTACCGTGTCTGAGCATTGGCCCAATGCAATTGAACTAGGCATCATATTTCCATTATACAAGGATGTCTACTGCCACTAGTTAATTTATATGCACCTATATGAAATTTCTGATGTTAAAGTGGTGCACAAGTGAGAGCAGATAGATTTAATATTGCGCAGCAGACCAATGTAGAACATCTAAAGTTGTGATTGGCAGTGGAGACATCATGAGAATACTGCTCATGGTTAACGACAAAAACATTTTCTGAAGATGCATAGAAGGAACAACTCACATGACCCTCTATGGTCTAATATCCCTAGTGCTTTGTAATGAAATAAATACTGCTCGCATTGCATAACATGAACTCATCATTAACCAAATACATACACAAGGCATTGTTGCCCTTCATTTAGACATCTCGACTTCAAAAGAAGTCCTTTTCCAAAAGTGGCACAACTATTTTTCATCCTGCTATGCATTGTTTCTTGCTTTACGCCATATTTCAAAACAAACCAGAAGGTAGGGCCAGTATGGAAACAGCCAATTTAACCTTTATGTAGCAATAGACTAAATAATTAAAAGTCAAGAAACCAGGAAAACCAAAACTGATACTGATGTTTACAGAAAGGAACGTTGCTCCCGGGAGTAACATTCAAAATTCTACATGACGAACTAATGAGCAGCTTCGACATCCGAAAATACTTGAAATTATACGAATAGTATCTGGAAAGCGTGAATTATCAATCTTTTTCACAAGAAAATGTAATAAATCTAACATGTCTTGTTCATCAACATCGAGTAGTACATAACTGCCACTTTTTTTTACAACAACAACAAAGCCTTTTTTTCCCAAACAAGTTGGGGTAGGATAGAGTTGAAACCCATCAGATCTCGAAACCAGGTCATGGTTCTGGCACATGGATAGCTAACTTCCACGCAGCCCTATCCATGGCTAGTTCTTTGGTGATAATAACTGCCACTTTTTTTTAATTACACAAAATAACTAAATACTAGCATGCTCTCAATTCTTATGTGATGAAGAGGTTAACTTGGAGAAAGATGATATGCAACTTGGTTTCATATTCTATAAGATGGAACTTCACGACAGGTTAATTTTATGCTTAGTGGCGGTGTAAGTGGCAAGTCAATCGATGGCCTAAAGAGCAATACACATGAAAACAACATCCCGAATTGCATAAGCATTGTGTAAACGACCCTCATTTTCCCTGAACATGTGCACAAGTGCTGAATGGTTGTTCCGTGTACAGAAGGGTACAGAGTCTGTACTACAGACTACAGCATACAGATAATATACAATGTCAAAAGTCAGGAAAGAACAATAGCGACGTGTGCAAGATTCTAGCTTTATCAATAGCTAAGAAATAGGAATGCATCAGGTATTCAGCTATATTTAGTTTTCCTCCTTTTCAAGGAGTGGTTGATCGGGACATGTTTGCACTGTTTTAGTTTGTGTTTTCCTTCCAAAACTACTGAGGGTCCGTTCGATTCACGGGAATTCTGAAGGAATTTTACGGGTCCAGTTTCCGTTGGAAAATTTTCCCGTGAGGCCGTTCGATGCGAAGGAATACGCTCGAGCTGTTCCATAGGAAAGTTTTCTTCTCCCGTACTTTTTGGAGGAAAAAAAACATCCACTCAGACCAAAGGAAAGGCCAGCGTCGTAACTTCCCCTGGACCGAACGTCCTCCTTTTTTAATTCCCGCAGTTTTGCTAACGTGCAGTTTCGTCTGGTACAGCTAACCCAATTCCTTTACATGTTTGCATTCCTTCGTTTCTCAAACATGTAAACCGAACGGGGCCTGATCAGAGGAGGTACGACAATAGAAGTAATATATTGATTTGACTCTTTTCTAATGACAGTGCAACAAAATACAGCTATGTTGTATTACATCTACTCAAAGTATTGGCATACAGCAAACATCAAACCAAGCATTACATGGCAGCATGCATCACTGTTTTCTCTGTGGACTAGCATGAAAAAAAATGCATTAATTTCACCAACTTTGTTGTGTGAAATCAACATAAGCCAACTCAATCTACAAACCCAAATTCTAAATCAAGCTATCAAATCATTGGTTATGAGGTGCAAATTTAATAGCAGAAGACACCATCTTTTATACAGCCCCGCACTCATCAATGTCAAAATGGACTAGTGGCACGCCATAGCTATCAGAAGTAACTAACTATTGAGTTACGCACAAGATATGTACCTCAAAAGCTTGCTTCAGGCTCTCAAGCTCCTTGTCTAGATCATTGATTGCCTGGGTATATGCCTGGGTTGGGGAGGACTGGCTTGCAGTGTGGATCTACCCCCATAACAAAACATCAGCATACTTGAGCAAAGTCTAACCTAAGGAAAGAATAGAACAAACATAAATTTGCACCCTACCCTAACAATGATCTTGTACTGAAGAGGGTGAGGGAGCTTATAGCCAGCAAAAAGAACATTTGGGTCCCTGTGTAGCTGCCTGCAGAATCTCACAGATACAGAAGAAAATTAGAAGGGATGAACTGATGAACATAACCAAGGACAGAAAGGCACACGGTTTTTCTACACTTACATGCGGAGGATGTTGCCAACTGTGTGGTCCTCGCGTTCGATGGTGAAAGATGCAGCATTCATGATCTTCGTATCCTTCTCAAATGACACCCTGCATTACACCTCCGTGAGGACTATAACCATAATCTTAAAGTAATAGAGCGGCAGGCAGAGACTACTACAAGCCTTAATCGTAAAAGAAAAAAAGGTAAAAGCATCAGGCTTTCATAACTTCATGCCAGAGGACCACATTAACATCCGCAAATGGCTATTAATAGACTAACAAAACTGAAATGTTGAATTATTTTAAGAAACTTGTATCCCACGACCCACAGCTTCTTTCGCCACAAATAAAACAAGTTACACCTAACAAAACACAATTGAAGCATTATATCTCTAGATAAATGTTGGGTAAAGTGTTGAGTAAGAGTAGACTCACTTCTTTGTGCCCTCAGGCACGACGAAGCGCTCATAACGGTCAGGGGCATTCATCTTCGATCAACACCTGGCTCCTTCCTCTCGAATTTTACTGCAAAAGGTCCATTTCACAAGTCAGATTGCTTCCTGAATTGAAGTTTAGAACTCCCATCAAATATTAAAACCCGATTCTTTCACCTACTGAACGGATAAACTACACATCGATGTGAATCTCTATCTTGCTAGAGAATGACAAGGGTGCCAAAAGGAGGATGAATAGTACAGCGCTGGGTAAGATGTACCCAAAAGCAGCCGACCGCCGAGTAAAACAACACCCAAACGGAACTAAATCGACCGACAGAAACCGGACGAAGAATCGGCCGGATACGCCGTTGCGCGGGGCGGGCCAAACTAGGCACCAGGATACGGGAGGGAGAAATTGCTGCTAGAACTCACCAAATCCGCGCAGGACTGGACGGATTGGAATGCCAATCCTACCGTAGGAAGAACTAACTGGAGTAGAGCATGTAAAGAAACCAGAAGAAAGGTCCAAGCAGGTTAGGGTTCGTCACCAGGAAGAGAAACTCCGGTCGGATGGATCTCCACTTCTCCAGTCCGGTTGAGGGCGGCGTCTCGGGGAGGGAACGAGGAAGAGTTCGGCGGCGTCGTTCAGACGGAGAGCCTGTGGCTTCGTCTGCGAGGGTTTGTGCCGCTGCCGCGGGGTCATGGGCCATTTAGTTGCGTTTTTTTTTTTTTGGTTAAGATCAATCACTTCATTATTGAAACCAAAGTTTACCAAATAAACGACTCGGAAATTGCCTCACCATATGCTTCCTTCACTCAACAACAAATTTCAGAAATACCGAAAATTTCCGATCAAAAATTCAATCATACATCTCGACATCCTACGTGTGTTGTGCGCACGTAAAGTTTTCAAAATCCTGCGATTCAGAGAATCCCTTACTTTGGAAGGTATCTTTAATTTTCAAAGTTTTTTCCGAAAAATAAATCTATGTGTTTGTCGAGCTTAATGCTATCCCTTGTCGGCTTCATCACGGTTTAATATGTGGATGTGTGCATTTTATGTCTCGAATTACTCAAAATATTGAGTTGTTGCAAAGGTCAGATGTATTTGATATCTCCATGATAATAAAATATTGTTACTCTTTATGAAACAACCTTTGCACAGTTAAAGCTAAGAAACCTATACAGTTAAAGCTAAGAAACCTATACGTACATCGAACCGAGAAGCATCCGTTGTTTCCATGAGCCCATGCCAACTTTCCTGAAATATGCAACTAATTATTTTAACATCCGGAGCAATTAAATTTCAGTAAGCTTTTGCATATCTCATTCGGCCGTCGGCCCCCACCATTAAAGTCGTTAGTCTTGACCGCCAGAGCCTTCGTAGGATGGACGATAGGTTTGTGATTCCATCAGATCCAAGTATCAACTCTGGTTTTTATAGAAGCTCCACTTCCAACCCTTTTAATTAGACCATTTTCAAGTGCCTCTATGCCAAACAAAGATTACCCGCCAGACATAAGATGAGGGCTTCTTCTTCTTGACTGCATTTAAAAAGTTGTCATTGTGATACTAGAGGTGGTATGCATCTGGCGACTTCCTTTGATGCCATATCAACATGGTTTATGGCAGTACCGTACAACAAAGAGTGTCGGATGCAACATCCAAAATACGAACCGGCATACACACTAATAAGGTTACAGGCTTAACAAGATTGTAACCGTGAGAGATTTCACTTGTAAGAAGGCCCAGGATTTGTTCTTACATATTTGTGTAATTTGGATAACCAATCACCTTTTTTCGAACAACCGGGTGTAACACTGCCTTTTTCACTAAAAAATAAGGGAATTTGCTAGTTTATGAAGGAAACTAGCTAGAAACCGAATAGCCAATCACTTTGTTGACACACGAACACGTCACTTGTACCCGCAGCGCCGAGGGAGATGCTCCGCAACTCACCCCGCGGGAGGCTCGTCGGAAGCGCGATACGCAAGACAATCCGACGGGCGCTTTTGTAGATCCGAAACCCCGCTCGCCCGGGAGGGACCCCGTCAAGGCTAGCGGCGGCTATGGGCTGCCCTAGGTCGGCCTGACCGCCCCTAGAGCCTCGTGAATTCGCAGCCTCCAATCTTGAAGAACGGCGAAGAACGAGAAGCAAGATACAAGGGGAGAGGGATAAAAGTAGATGAACACGAAAAATTAGTAGATTGATTTGTTCGATTGGTGTTGGTTCAATCGGCCGTCACCCCTCATGTATATAAGAGGCGGCTGGACTTCCCGTACAAGAAAACGACTTGGATTCACATCCAAAACCCTAATTTGGGTCCAATTCGGATGGCCGACCCGAACTTTCCAAACTGTTCGGTCTAAAAACGGGCTGCACCTTGCGGGTCATTCTTGAGGCAGTTACCGACCTCGGATCGAAATCTTGTAAAAAGAGAAGTTGTTCGTCTCGAAAAAACAAAGAACTTTCCTTTTATGCGTTTTTCCATTTGACTTCATCTGGATCCTTTAAATTCAGTCGAAAGAAATTCGATTCGTTTTTAGCCTTTCCAGGTTGCTCGCACCCGACGGCAGACATTGTCTATGGTAGGGCGACCTGCCTGCACCCTCGCCTGCGCCCAGCACCCTTGCATGCGCGCCCGAGGGCAGACCATGTCTAGGGTAAGGCGACCACAGTATTTTGGTTCCACAAGTTGCATATGACCTCAGATTGAGATGATCCAAAAACCAAAATTGGTTGTCTCGATGATACGCACAACTTTCGTTCACATTATATTTTCATCTGAGATAATCTTGGTGGTACCCCTTTGTAAGCCAAAATCGGTCGTCAATACACTTTTAGATTTAAAATCACATGGTCAACTCTCCGAACCTATTATCCTGCCTAAGAAACAAAAAACCCTAACCGCCGCCCGTATCTCCGAAAAATTGACGGGTCCCTGCCTCCTCTCCTTGTCGCTCCGGAGGCGGGTTTTATCGATTCGTCGGGTTGTTCGGTGGTATAAGGATGTCGATGTACTCATCTAAAAAAAATATGTTTATGTAATGGGAAACACTTTTTGCTCCCGATCTCCAGTGCTCCCTCTGGTTAATTTTTTTTTTAAAAATCGTATTTTTAAGTTTTAGAAAAATCTGGAAAATTTCATGCATGTTGATAATGATGTATCCCACAAACGTGCAAAATTTTGATTTGAAATAATTTATATTCTAGGCTACATAGAAATAACAAATTTTGTATGTTTTGGAGATTTGAAAGTATGTATATTTAGATCCACACATTGTCATTTTTGTGTAGAACAGAATATAAAATATTTCAAACTGACATTCTGCACGTTTGTGAGACATATTATTGACAACTCGCAGGTTTTTTTCCAGAATTTTTTGAAATCTATAACTATGATTTTCTATTTTTTTTAACTAGAGGGGTCACTAGAGACCGGGAGTAAGAAATCTCTACTTTTGATGTAATTTTTATTTATTTAGAGTGCTTTATACTTTCGGTGACCCCTTCTAGTCTAGCAAATAGAATCACTTTTAGATTTACATAGAAGCTCGTTGTCCTAAGGCCATGTACAATGCAAGGGGCTTAGATAGGTGCTTACCAAAATAAACCAAGCTTTTTCATAAGCACCGGTGCCTGTTCCTATAGAAGAGGTGCCTAGTTAAGCATTTGTCTAGTACAAATAAGCACAGGTGTTTAGTTAAAAACCGATTTATTTTTCTAAGCACCTCCATAAGCATCTTGCATTGTACATGCCCTAATCAGACTATCTCGTGCTGTGTCATGCAGCGAAACAGTAAAGACACGGTCACCTTCACCTCCGTGCATTCTGAACGAGCGTCGACAAGAAACAAGGTCCGATTCGTTCCACGGCCCGCAGACCTGTTCCACGGCCAACCACGGCCTCAGAGTTACCGGCCGGCCACCGCCACGCACCACCACCACCACCACCACCCGAGCGCCGAGGCAACTCATCAAGAAATAAATATTTTTTCGGGCCGCTTCCTCCTCCTCCGCACCTCTCGCTGCTCCGCCTCCTCCTCCTCGCCCCCCCCGCCCCGCCCCGCCCTCCCGTCCACTCGCCGATAGATCTGGTGCCAGGTCTCGTGGTGCCGGCGGCCAGGGGGACGGACGGAGTCGACGCGAGGATGGGGAACCCGGGTGGCGGCCTCGACGGGCAGATCGAGCAGCTCCTGCAGTGCAAGCCCCTCGTCGAGCCCGAGGTCCCGCTCTCCTCTCTCCGTTC
This sequence comes from Poa pratensis, assembly GCA_947311845.1. Taxonomy (NCBI): domain Eukaryota; kingdom Viridiplantae; phylum Streptophyta; class Magnoliopsida; order Poales; family Poaceae; genus Poa; species Poa pratensis. The sequence continues at coordinate 13,355,700 of CAMZMU010000083.1, read as the reverse complement.
TCGACTTCTGGATGTTTGATTTTGCGTGTTTCTTCGGCGAGCCCGGGTGGGTTCCGGCGGATCGACCGGCGACCGGCAGTACGGATCCGTTGCCCGCCTTTTTCTTAATTGAAAGAATGGAGCTTTAAAGTCGCACCAGGTTGCATTCATTTTGTGCGTGAATTGTTTGGTTTGCTGCCGATCTCAGTGTATTAGTTTAGTTGAAAAGAATGGAGCTTTAAATTCTGAATGATTGCTGGCGTAATTGTGTAAATTCGTACAGTGTTCATAGGAATTCTTGTAAGATGGTGTAAGCGACATGCATAAGAGAGAAATCGCAACACCGATACCTGTTTCTTCTTATAGATGCGGATATAATTGGTATTGACCTGCATTTTTGGCCCTGACCAATTGGACCCAAATGTGTACTGATATTATGTTATTCTCTGTGGAAAATTAATTTGCTATCAGTTTGCCTTCACGAGTTATCGTCACCTTATAAACTCTTCTTTTGCAGCTGAAAGCACTGTGTGAGAAAGCTAAAGAGATTTTGATGGAGGAAAGCAATGTTCAGGTATGCCACCGCGTTTTCTACATTAAACCAGCAAGGCAATCCTCTGAACTTCGTCACATGCCTTTTTGTTATCTAAAACGAGTCAGCATTTATTTGTTCTTTTTAAATGGATTTGTCGTCGTTCTACACTATCCACAATTTTGTTGATGTAGAAAGAATTTTTTGCTAGATATATTGTGATGCATGCCTGGGTACTTTGATAAACAGGACAGTGAGTATTGGTCCTAGCTTTATATTTAACGCAACCTAAAGGATTTGTCTGAAGAGTGGGAATTAATCGAGAAAATTGTACAGTATGATGGGCCTGGAAAATTGTTGGGTTGTTATGCATCCTTGTATTCATTAACATGTTCAGGAACTGTGGTGGGTGTTGGTCAACTTTGTGGTAATCAATTGAGGTTTTTTCTTCTAGGTTCTAGTCAAATGGAAGTTACACTACTGTCAAAATGTATACTCAACGTTGCAGTGTTGTAGCTTGAAATTTAGGTTGTGATACAAATTATCCTATGGTTATTTTATTAGTGGAATTGACCTAGGAAATAAAGATTGAACTATTTCAGGGCATGAATATATCTGAGATTTCAGTTTTAGACTAACATGCCACTATGCATTGTAGATGTCAAAAGTTTTTTTTTTCCTTTGCTCCTGCGTAATTTCTAGTTGATTTTGCCATCCTATTAAAATTTTAAATTCCTTTCAGCCTGTGAGAAGCCCTGTCACGATATGTGGTGATATTCATGGTCAGTTTCATGATCTTGCAGAACTATTCCGAATCGGTGGAAAGGTAGTATCTTTCATTTACAACCGTTGTTCATTCCCTTTTTTTTCATGATTCTCTATCTTGTTGTACTTCACCCTGAATCAGTCGATTCTTATGTCAGCTTGTTTTTCTGTGATTATCATCACCAGTGTCCTGATACAAACTACCTATTTATGGGAGATTATGTGGACCGTGGTTACTATTCGGTTGAAACTGTATCGGTAGGACTACTAACCAGCACCATTTTCTTTAGCAGTTATTTTTAAAGCTAAAGTGCTAATATTTTCTTGAAATTAAACAGCTTCTGGTGGCTTTGAAAGTTCGCTATCCACAGCGAATTACAATTCTTAGAGGAAACCACGAGAGCCGACAGGTAGCATTTTATAAGAATATTCAAACTATTCTGTATCATATTTGTGATTTTTGATACATAGTATAGACTACTGAGCACTGAACTATCAACATCCTGCAGATCACTCAAGTATATGGGTTTTATGACGAGTGCTTACGGAAGTAAGTAACATCCATACTTTGTTTGTTTTAAGTGATGAAAACAGCACATTAGTTTTGTATTATGTTAGAAGATATCTGTAGTCTATCCAACAATATTACATTTCTTACATATGGATTGATAGACATATTTTTACATTACTTGGCAAATAGTCCATATTTGGCACTTTGTTACTGGTTATACTTTTATAACTAAGATCATATTAGTAAGATATGAACATTTTGCATGGCAAATGACTGGGGCACCTGTGCTTCTTGAGATGGCTGAGGCCTAATTGACCTAGTGTAACACAAGGTGTAGATTTAAGAGGCCCACTTGTAAACTTTATATTGAAAAAAAGCTCTTTTTCAACACTTTATGAAGGTAAAGGTTATGCCCAAAGATGATTGCATTTTCTTACATAAAATTGTGAAGAATCCACTTAGGTTCTTCATCATCAAATGCGTAACGAAAATGCTAGTACTGCTTGTGTTGTACTGTTATCAAGTTATTATGAAGATCTAATGTACTAATGTATGCACATGCATGCAAAATGATTGATGCCTTGTGCTTCTGTTGTGATGGTTGAGGGCTAATTTAAATGTGAAAAAATATGGATCTTAAGATGACCACTTGCAAGATGTAATACTAAACAATGACTTACATAACCTCTGCTAATATTGAATAAGAGGTCTTGTGTAACCTAACCTATATTTTCTGATTTTAATCCTGTCAAGCAAACATATTCAAGCTGCTCAGTTGTGTGTATACTTCTGTTTTTTAGTTCAAAATATCGTCTATCCTCATCTATCCTATGCTTAGGATAGCCATCTCGTAAATGGCTGATGAACATATGACACATCATCATTTAGTTCTCCAAATTTCTGCTCAAGCTTTTTCATTGCGGTCATATCATGCTGACTTGATGATGTCCTGCATGGTTGTTGTTGTGACGTGTCATTGCTATTGTTGCATTAATGTTATGGGTCAATGTATCAATGAGTTGGTTGGCGTATAGTTCATGGACACTTTGCAGCTAGATCTTACTTAAATCCAAACTATTTGACATGTTTGTTGCAGGTACGGAAGTGCCAATGTATGGAAAACCTTCACGGATCTTTTCGACTATTTACCGTTGACAGCATTGGTTAGTATCAGCTCATTTCACTTGTTGGCTCTTATATCGAGTTTTATTTTCCTTTTGTTCCCATGTACTTGTTGATTCTGTTGTTAGATTGAGGACTTTGTCTGTTTGGGCATGCTCTGCACACTTCTTTACAGTACGAAGTTTGTTTCAGAGGTTTATCAAATTAATTTCTGCAACCTGGTTTTGTGCGAGATCCACTGAAATAATCCAAGTTGACACTTGTGATATATTTGTCAGTAGTCGGTTTTGAACGATACAGGAAACAAATAAGGATGTAGTGTGTAAGACGGGACGGGAACTACATATTTCTGATCTCCAGCCTGAAAAAAATCAAGCTTGGTTTCCGTACCTTGGAAATTCAGTCAATTTGTTGTCATCCATCATGCATTGCTTCTTAGGGAATTCAATGCACGTTCAAAGTTCCTAACATTAGGGGAAATCAAATTAATCTACATAGCCATATTCCATATAGCATTTGATACATTTAGGTTGGTCCATGTATGTATCTGTTCATCACAACGATTCTTAGTTTGATAGATGATAATATCGTGCAATTTTCTTTTCTGTAGTTGATGATTGGAAAACATGCTCATTATGTTTGTATTATTGAGATTTTACATTGATAAGCATACAAATGCCTGGTAACATAACTAGTGTTTTTACTGATTAAGTTTCTTGTTTTTTTCCTTCGCTGAATTTAACAATCTTGTATTGCTATTAATAATAGGTCGAGTCGGAAATATTTTGCCTGCATGGTGGACTATCACCATCCATCGAGACACTTGATAACGTTCGTAGCTTTGACCGTGTCCAAGAAGTCCCTCACGGGGCCGATGTGTGACCTTCTATGGTCTGATCCTGATGATCGGTGTGGTTGGGGCATTTCACCACGTGGTGCCGGATATACATTTGGCCAGGTTTACCTTGTCACATGATTTATCCACTGGGTTTTTGGTTTCTGTCTTTGCTTGGGTTGACATTCGACCCTTTTCTTTTTGCAGGACATCTCGGAACAATTTAACCATACTAATAGCCTTAGGCTAATAGCAAGAGCTCATCAGTTAGTTATGGAGGGATTCAACTGGGCACATGTAATCATCTCTTTCTGATCTTTCAACTGCGATTCATTTTGCTTCCGGATCCCCTAATGACTCTTTTGAATGAAACAGGAGCAAAAGGTCGTGACGATATTTAGTGCGCCTAACTATTGTTACCGCTGCGGTAACATGGCCTCGATCTTGGAGGTGGATGATTGCAGGGAGCATACTTTCATCCAGGTAATTCTTGTTCTGTCATTTAGCCGTGGCTGGTGTATTCTATTTTTTCAGTTTTCTTGACATGGTGTACCTGCAGTTTGAGCCTGCCCCGAGGAGAGGCGAGCCTGACGTGACTCGAAGAACGCCCGACTATTTCTTGTAAATGTAGCTTAGGTTTTTTTTCTTCTGCGGGATAGCTTGGGTTTATTCCCCCAGCAAACAAAAAAGGCGTGTGATAGCTAGATGCGTCGTGTGTTGTCATAATTTTTGTCTGGGTCTCATTCTCAAGTCAAGTGGGTCAACATTCTGTTAGCTGCACTCCTGTTGTATTCACCCGGTTGTAATCTGCTCGTGTTGGGCTCAGGGGTGTGAATATAATGCTGGTAAGTTATGAAAGGTGTTAAGACTCACGTAGTGACTTTTTTTTGGGTATAGTTTAGCTGTGTAGTGTAACATAATAACATGCAATGGACATTGATTTTATGGGTACAGATGGACTCGTGCATTTCTCTCTTTTTGTAGGTTTGCAGTTTTTTGGTCCAATATGCACTTTTTTGACATGAACATGCTCATACTTGGCATTGTACACATTGCACGTGGAGCAAAGGTTTTATTAAAACAAGCTCTTGATGTTGCACATTTTCCAGTTTTATTAGTTGGGCGTTAAATTGATGGGCTCAGCCTAGCCCAGAACATACAACTTAGGCCTCTGGACCACCACAAAACCAAGTCACCTGACAAACAACGGACAGGCTCTCGAAAAAGAGTGAGAGATCAGGAGGCACTGTTTTGGCTCGTAGGAGTGGATGCTCCAATTCTAAGTGCATTTTAAATGGAAAACACTTTTTGCTTTCGAGCTTCAGTGCTTCCTGTGGTTATAAAAATTCAAAAATCCTATTTTTAAGTTTTAAAAAATCTGAAAAAAATTCATGCATGTTGCTAATGATGTATCCCACAAACATGAAAAAATTTAATTTGAAATTCTTTATATTCTGGGCTACATAAAAATAACAAATATTTTATATTTTGGAGATTTGAATGTATGTACATTTAGATCCACACATTTGTTATTTTTGTATAGAACAGAATATAAAATATTTCAAACCGAGATTTTACACGTTTGTGGGACATATCATTGACACATGCAGGAATTTTTCTTATTTTTTTTAAAACTTATAAATATGTTTTTTTATATTTTTTTAACTAGAGGGATCACTGGAGCCCGGGAGCAAGAAATCTCTACTACATTTTAAAATGTTAAAAATTCTGAAGATCCGGATATATTCTATGTGCGCACATAAAGGTTCATGAAAGAATATTATGCCTTGTGTAGAAAGAGAAAATTTGTTGCTGTAAAATGACTTTTCACGAGACTTTTTTTTTTGTGTTTTTCACATAGGCTAGAAGAAAGTTTTTCATGCAACTTTGTGTGGGAAAATGTCTGGTCTACCCCCAAAAATTTGTTTCGAAACCATTTGACATTTTCAAATGCATGTTTCGGGTAGTAGGAGCGTATATGCTCCTTCAAAGTGGTTTTTCCGGACATATCACTATTCACTCGTATCGTGTGTTTGATAATCTGAAAAATAAATTAAAACTTTGCCTTTACGCCTATATCTGTATACTCGCAATTCCCTGACAGATAGGAACCATGTTCTGTGAGTAGGTGCCGAGATGCTCTGCCTCCACCAGCTCCCGTGAAAAGACCATCCCTTTTCCACCCGGATCGATCGAGAAAAGCTGCGCTCGATCTGCCGGCCGGCGGCCGAAGGATTTCTGCCGGCGCCGCCGCGTCACCGCTCGTGAAGTCCAAGCCAGGGATTACATTACATTACACTACTAATTAAAGCTGTCGTACATGTGCCGATGTGCATTGTGTCTGTGCCCAGCTGCGTTCTGTACACCACATTCATTATGTAGTGTCGATTGTTAATTAGATGGCGCAGTACGGATTAGGAGTAGATAATTACTCGCCCTCCCTCTTTCTAAATATAAGATGTTCTAACTTTTTTCAGATTCACGTGTAACTAGACGCGTTTTCGCGTGTCCATGTTCACTCATTTCGGTTCGTACGTAGTGCACATTCAAATAGCTAAAACATATTATAATTAGAAACAGAGAGAGTAGATAATTAAGCTTAAAGAGCGAGCTAGCATGTGTACTCACAATATGATATTATACCTTAATATGCATCGGCAAGAATTTCTTGACAAGGAGGCGTCAACTAACGGACCAGTGACATCGGCTGGTCAACTGGTGTTTGTTTGCATGGTAGGTTAGTTGGGTGAGAACGAGATCCTACATGTACCCAGAAGGAATTCTGTACATGAGTACTGTTTGTATGCAAGTACAATATTTTTTTTAGATAAAGAATGTATATTAATATCGCGGGGATACAAATTTACACCAATCCTCTGCAACAACGCAATAGCCAAAACCATTACGGATACACACAGCCGAAAGACAATAAGAAGAAGAAATAAAAAGAAAGTCCCGCTACAGAGTTACAGTCCTTGCAGCAGCCGCACAACCACCACCAAGACACCACCTGATGTCCAAATCTTCAAAAGCAAAGCCTTCAAGAAGAACAGTGCCAGACACAACCAATTAAGGCCAGACCTTGGGTTTTCACCCTGAAGATAATAGTCCCCGCTCTCAAAACAATGTCTTTAGCAAGAGTATTGCCAGGCACAACCAATTAAGGCCAGACATTGGATTTTCACCCTGAAAGGTAAGACTTTGAACTTCACCTGTGATGTTGCCCCCACTAACATGCCGCTGCTCCGCCTCCTGCAACTCCAAGCAAGTTGCTCATCGCCGCAGAGCCTCCAATCGCCATTTGCTAGTCCTTTAATCTCAGCTTTCATGACATTCCCCGCATCTGACTACACCATGGATTTGCCCATGATGGCACAGAAGCAGAGCTTCACACCGCTCCCTCCGGCGCGACCGAATCCCTCCGCTCCAGCAATCACTAGGAATTAGTGAAAGAGCATGTGTTGCCCCATGTGTGGTTTTGGTAATTAATGACAATCTCTACGGACTAATGTTTGCATTGAGATATCTTTATAGATCGAGTCCATGAAGAAGTTTGGAGTTCATGTGTTGGACTCTAGAAGAGTATATGATGACCAAGGTTCTATCCAAGGATTTATATATGAAGAATGGTCATGTGTAGAGATGAGCTTATTGCAAGAGTGGCTTAGAAAAGAAGATTGAGTGAAGATTCATGTTTATCTCCAAGCCATCATCATATCAAGACAAGAAGAATATGAAGCGCAAGTGGATTCATGAAGACGGAGCTTAGCGAGGCTCTCCCATAACGGAGTATGGGGGAGCATTTGGAGATGTCTTCATCAAGCATGTGCTAGCAAGCGCAATCAAAAAAGGTGGTCCACTTGAAGAGATCAAGATCGTCATCATCTAGCTCAAGTGGAATGCACAAGGCAAAGGTATGATCTTGATAGGTTTTCTATTTTACCGGTCTCGTGGTGTTAGTGGGAGACCGGGTTTAGGATAGACGGCGTACTATCAAGAGGGGCTCTCAAGTGAGTAACTTGATCGCATCTTTGTGGAGAGCTCAAACCTTTGCATACTTGGCATTATCATCTTTCTCGGTTCTTATTTGGCTTTTATCCATGTGAGAATTTAGAGCTTGTGTTCATCTCCATACCAAGCTCTAGTTCACCGAAAACGGATTTCGTATTGACAACTTGTTGCGTTTTCGGTGTTGGAGGTTTTACCGGTTCGTCGTTTCTAGAGAGGTCAAACTCTCTCCTCTTATGTTTTCCTCCTCACATGATGGACTATGATGTGTATATGCATGATCTTGTAGTGCTTGTGATTATCTTCGGAACAAGCCCAAGATCATTGAAAACGGAGTCCGGATGGAAAACTTGTTGCGTTCTCGGTGTTGGAAATATTACCGGTCCTCCTCGATATAAGATCCACACAAGCTCTTGTCGTTACCTTTCCAACGCAATTGGATTCACCTGATTTGGAGTTCGGACAAGAAAGTTATTGCATTTCAGGATTTGCTGCTCTGCTGGTTTTTCTGTCCGGAGTCTCCGTGGTTTTTGGTCCGGAGTCTCCGGCCCCTGGTTTTGAGGCTAAGTGCCTCGCGCACGGCGCTTGCGGTATCGAGGCCGGAGTAGGTCCGGAGTTTCCCCGGAGTTTCCGGCAGGGCCGGAGTTTCCGCCCTCAAGGTCCGGAGTTTCCGGCCCATCTGGTTTTTCTGCGTTGAAGAGCTTCGCGGCGGCAGCCGCTGTTTTGAATCCGGAGTCTCCCCAGAGTCTCCGGCCTTTGTGGTCCGGAGTCTCCGGTGTTAGTTTTCTGCAAACGGTTTTTCCCTGCTCTTCCCGGTCCGGAGTCTCCGCACTTTTGGTCCGGAGTCTCCGCACTGGCCGGAGTCTCCGGCCTTTGTGGTCCGGAAACTCCGGTCTAAGTTGGCTGCAACGGCTCTTTTTCTGGGAGGGGTATAAATACCCCTCCACCTACCTTCAGCCAACTAGCTTTTCCCAAGCACGTTTTTCCCCCTCTCTCTCCTCCATTGTTGACCTTGGAAAGCTTCCCTCTCTCCCATTTCCTCCCATGATTCTTGCATATCTTTGAGGGATTTGAGAGAGGAGATCTAGATCTACAATTCCACCAATCCATTCCTCCTCTAAGTGAGGGGAACCTAGTAGATCTTGATCTTGGAGTTCTTGGTGTTTCTCCTCCTTTGTTCTTCCTCTCTTATTCCCCCATAAGCATTTGTTGCTTTGTTGGAATTTGAGAGTGAAGGACTTGAGCACTCCGTGTGCTCTTGCCATTGCTTTTGTGCATCGGTTTGCTCTCTCCACGAAGATTCGTGGAAGTGAAAGTTCGTGAGCTTGTTACTCTTGGGTCATTGGACCCTAGACGCCTTTTGTGGCGAGTGGCGCCTTTTGTGGCGGTGCAAGGCCTTTTGTGGCCGCTTGGGAGCTCCCGATCCTTTTGTGGGTTGTGCCTCAAGTTAGTTGTAAGGGACTCGATTTCCGCCCAAAAGGAAATCAATAGTGGAAGGTGAACCGAGCTTTTGTGCGAGGTTCATCGGAGAATAGGGTGAGCCCATTTGTGGCGTCTTGAGTTTGAAACTCACACCCCTCCAACGAGACGTACTCCCCTAAAAAGGAGGAACTCGGGAATACATCGTCGTCTCCACGTGCCTCGGTTATTTCTATACCCGAGCTCTTTACTTATGCACTTTACATTGTGATAGCCTTCGTGCTTGAAGTATTATATCTTGCTATCACTTTGTTGCTTGTCTTGCTTAGCATAAGTTGTTGGTGCACATAGGTGAACCTAGTTTATTTAGGTTGATTGGCTTGTTAATTTAAACACCTAGTTTTATTCCGCAATTAGCAAGCCTAAACCGGAAAAGTTTTTAAACGCCTATTCACCCCCCCTCTAGGCGATATCCTTGTCCTTTCAATTAGCCCATGAAAGATCACCGGCGGAGCCTTCCGAAACTCGACACTCTTGCCAGATCAAGGTACCGGCGTCAAGCAGATCTTCGTCTTCTCGCGATTTGGAACCCTAGGACCACCACCTTTATTCCCTTGCTCCGAGCCCACAGCCCCCACGCCGCCGGTCGGCTCCTGGCGATCAGAACGAGTGGGTCAACTCCGGCTCAAATCGAGCCATGGTAGGCCCCCAGATCGAGCGGCGACCAGGAAGCAGCAAACCGCGCCGCCGCCCCTGGACCGCGCCCGCCCTGGCCTCGCGCCTCCGCCTCCCTGCAGCTTGGCGGCAAGCGCCGCCCATGGCGGACGCCGCCGCCCAGCCGCCTGGTCTCCACCTGCGCTGCCTAGAGTCGGCCCCCCGCGCGAAGGGAGCACGGCGGTTCGCGCCACCCCGCCCTCCGCGTCGAAGGACAGGCGTGGCCGCCACCGCCTGCGCCGGCGCCGGCGGCAGCGGCCGGAGGGAGAGGGCGGGCGGCGCTTCTCTTCGGTGGTGAGGGGCGCCTCCGGAGCCGCCCTTGCGCTAGCGGCCGGGAGGGTTTTCTGACCTAATCCCTCGAGGCTCTCAGCCCGTTGAAAGTCTCTCCTCAGGTCTACGTTCTCAGACCCACGGAAAATAAGATTTTCAGCCTAAAATTGTTTGGGGGAGAATTTCACTTCCCCGGCCTCTGCACCAACTAGGGATGCACACAGCCTTTTAAGCATGAGTACCAGGATTTTTATCTTGGTTAATAACCAAGCCTGGTCCTCAGGATAAATTGCGAGAGTATCAGGAAGGTCTGATCCTCAAGTATAAATAGGAACCTAAATTCGCGTCACTGGGGACTTGAACCTGGGTGTTGGGCTTGTACATCCACTCCCCCAACCAATTGAGCTAAGCTCCACTCCTATGCAAGTACAATATAAACTCACCACATACATCGGAAAATGAAAGACTAGCTACTTGTATATGACTATATGAGCATGCATTTCAAACAAAAGTTCGTGCTTTCCAAAAAATACGCATTTGAATAGTTCAAGATATTGGGTAGGATAGCTAAGCTACTGCACGATCGTCGGAATGTCGGACCCTAATGGACGGTTGAACCACTCGGCTAACTAACTAGCTAGCTTCCACCCATTCATCCTTCATCCTTCTTCCTTCCACGGATATGATCATTTGAAAGAGAAAACTTCATATCTCTCGTTGTCCATACCTTTTTTTTTCCTCTCCTTTTGACAGTCGCCGATCTTTTTCAGTTATTAACGTACATGAATGGGGATTAGCACGGGAATAATACACTACTTGAGCTCGATCACGGGTGAGCACAGTTAATGGGAGGAATTGAATGCGAGACAAATTATCAGTGGTGTTAATTTGTGGCACTTCTCTGGGTCCATCATGGTGTGACAGCAGTGGTCTTTTCCCCGAAACAAGAAACAGTACTACTCCATCCGTTCCATATTTAATTGACTTTCATTTATCCACATGTTGATGTATCTAGATATGTTACATGTATAGATACATCCATATTTATATAAATGAAAGTCATTTAATTTGGAACGGAGGGAGTACCAACAAGAGTGTTAAATGTTCTCGGGCCCTCTAATTGATATGGTACTCCTACTACTAATTTGGCTGTCATTTGCGGTTTTGTACCACCTAAAGTTTTGGATGGCACTAAATTGAAATTTGTATCCTCGCATATATCTAGAGCTGGAGAGTTTATTGTGTTATATTGCTTTCATTGATTTGACTCTTTGTGTAGTTGGAATTTTTCTTCGACGTTATATTGAAGATTTTCTGGTTCAACGCCCTACATTTCTAGGAGATCTTCCCCGACCCAAGTAAGGTCATCACTCATGGCTTCCCATATTTTTAGATGGAGGACTCAAGGGTCTTTCAGAAACCCTTTATACGTAATCAAGTTCGCGCAACTGAACACGTGACAGTATCGTTGCTCAAGATCAATTGTTGCCTCTTTACTGAAGTCTTGTCAGTATTTCATATTGCAAAGATTGATGTCATATAGAAGATGTTTTCAAGAGATTTCATTATGAGTCTTAGTTGTACAAATTACTTTGTGATTTCTTAAATAATGAATCCAAAGTAGTTTACATGTGAGCGCTGCGGCTATGAATAAAGTCACAGTTTTTTCTTAATAAATGGAACATGTGTACCGGTTATTTTTAGCGAACTACTCTGAAAAGTTTCCATTTGGAAACATATTTTCATTATATCTAATTTTATTTCACAAATAGTTCTGCATTTTCTATAAATTTTGTCAAACCTAAAAGAATTTGGCTTAGGACAAAAATTGAAAGTACACTTATTTCTGGAGAGAGGGAGCAGGCCCGCTCGGAAGCAAAGGTGTGTGCAAAGTTGCATGCATCAAGAATCACATGAGACTGAGGGTACTTCTTGAACATGCACCATTATTCCCCTCACCACTCCCTCTCTTTGTCTCACTTCCTCACTCCATTACCGAGCGGTTTCTACAGTGAACCGTCACTCCTACTATCTCCGAGAGGCGACTCAGGGGCTTGTGGCGGTGGACCAACTCCATAGGAGCTGCAACAACTAGCAGTTGTAGACATAGGTTCGATCGTTCTTCAAACGCCCTCGCTTAAGCGATCCTTGGTGATTGTGTTTCAACCGTTCACGCTGAAATATTTGTCGGCGGCTGTTTGGACTCCATCGATGGCTACTTGGACTCCACCGGACACTACCGGGCTTCATCGGCCGCTCTGCCTATGTAGTTGGTCCACCGCAGCAGTGGAGGCTTCATCTTAGTCTACAACTGGTTATTCATTTATGTTGTCGATTCCTTCTGCTCAACCTGTGGATCCCGCTAGAAGTTCTCCTCATTCCAATTGCAATGCGGTTATATTTGGAGAATTGGGGTTAGTTTTTTCTCGAAAATCCGATGTGCATGTCGTATCATTTAGAAAATGTGTCCTTTATGTGTAAGTGTTAATGATTTGTGTAATTATGTTATTCTTGATTATAGTTCTGATGATGCATTGTGCTATTTCGGTTGTTCATGATGATGTGATGTACTATCATGTCCCCGCAAGCCAAATCCGTACAACAGCCTATGCATCATAGTCTTCATCGCATCCAAATACACCCCTTCGCCATAATTTCAAATCCTCCAATCGTAGCCGTCATAACATTCTCCACATTTGCCAATACCATGGGAATTTACACTTAGACATGTCCTATGATACGGAAAAGTAAGCGAAGCTTCGCGCCGTGCCCACTTGAAGCCACAAAGGTTGATAATATGGGCACACACAACCGGATCCTTTCTAATCGATGTCCTCCGGCAGCAGCAGGGGAGACGAGCCGCCCTCCAGGAGAGCGATGCGGGGGCTTTTTTTTTTGTTAGCACCGTCGTGTGGAAGATGTCTTTTTTTCTTTCATGCACGGTTGTGCAAGTACAAATTAATGAACTTTTTTTTGACAGAAACAACGCTTTCTTGATTAAATAACATCAATACATAATGATCCCCACATGTAATCCGGAACTGAATGGAAAACCTCACTAGAGGTAATAGAAATACATGATTTGGCTAACAGATGCGTTGCTTCATTCAACGAATGAACTCATAATGTATATCATGTCGGAGCCAAGTACTATATATGTGCTTTACATAAATATTTTGAATGATTTATGATTGGGCACCGCAGGATCGCTAAGCTACACAATCGATCAACGGACTATCGTACCCAAATCGACGGTTGAAGCAGTACTGCCCTAACTAACTAGCTAGGTTCCATATCCATCCATCCATCCATGCAGAACACACTTATTTCTGGAGAGAGGGAGCAGGCCCGCTCGGAAGCAAAGGTGTGCAAAGTTGCATGCATCAAGAATCACATGAGACTGGGGGTACTTCTTGAACATGCACCATTATTCCCCTCACCACTCCCTCTCTTTGTCTCACTTCCTCGCTCCATTACCTAGCGGTTTCTACAGTGAACTGTCACTCCTACTATCTCCGAGAGGCGACTCAGGGGCTTGTGGCGGTGGACCAACTCCATAGGAGCTGCAACAACTAGCAGTTGTAGACATAGGTTCGATCGTTCTTCAAACGCCCTCGCTTAAGCGATCCTTGTTGATTGTGTTTCGACCGTTCACGCTGAAATATTTGTCGGCGGCTGTTTGGACTCCATCGATGGCTACTTGGACTCCACCGGACACTACCGGGCTTCATCGGCCGCTCTGCCTATGGAGTTGGTCCACCGCAGCAGTGGAGGCTTCATCTTAGTCTACAACTGGTTATTCATTTATGTTGTCGATTCCTTCTGCTCAACCCGTGGATCCCGCTAGAAGTTCTCCTCGTTCCAATTGCAATGAGGTTATATTTGGAGAATTGGGGTTAGTTTTTTCTCGAAAATCCGATGTGCATGTCGTATCATTTAGAAAATGTGTCCTTTATGTGTAAGTGTTAATGATTTGTGTAATTAGTGTTATTCTTGATTATAGTTCTGATGATGCATTGTGCTATTTCGGTTGTTCATGATGATGTGATGTGCTATCATGTCCCCGCAAGCCAAATCCGTACAACAGCCTATGCATCATAGTCTTCATCGCATCCAAATACACCCCTTCGCCATAATTTCAAATCCTCCAATCGTAGCCGTCATAACATTCTCCACATTTGCCAATACCATGGGAATTTACACTTAGACATGTCCTATGATACGGACAAGAAAGCGAAGCTTCGCGCCGTGCCCACTTGAAGCCACACGACCGGATCCTTTCTAATCGATGTCCTCCGGCAGCAGCAGGTGAGACGAGCCGCCCTCCAGGAGAGCGATGCGGGGGTTTTTTTTTTGTTAGCACCGTCGTGAGGAAGATGTCTTTTTTTCTTTCATGCACGGTTGTGCAAGTACATTAAACTTTTTTTTTGACATAAACAACGCTTTCTTGATTAAATAACATCAATACATAATGATCCCCGCATGTAATCCGGAACTGAATGGAAAACCTCACTAGAGGTAATAGAAATACATGATTTGGCTAACAGATGCGTTGCTTCATTCAACGAATGAACTCATAATGTATATCATGTCGGAACCAAGTACTATATATGTGCTTCACATAAATATTTTGAATGATTTATGATTGGGCAGGATCGCTAAGCTACACGATCGATCAACGGACTATCGTACCCAAATCGACGGTTGAAGCAGTACTGCCCTAACTAACTAGCTAGGTTCCATATCCATCCATCCATCCATGCAGAACGCCTGATGGTAACCCTCTAGCTAATGTTTGTTAGTTTCCTCGTGAGAGATGATTAAGCTATAAACAAAACAAGCTATCTAGCGAGCTCGTGCACGCGTGAATCGTGATCACTGCTTATCGACGTGAACCAAACGAATTATTGCCGGCAGGATTTCCACGGATATGATCATCTGAAAGAGAAAGTTGATATATATCTCTCGTTGTCCATATCTTCTTTTTTGTTTCCTTTTTTACAATCGTCAACTAATTTTTGTTAGCTAACGTACATGAACATGGATTAGTTAGTCACCGGGAATAATATACTTGAGCTCGATCACGGGTGAGCACACAGTTAATGGGAGGAACTGAATGACCCCTAGGCCCTAGTCCAGTGGCGTTTGCACTGCATGCAGCACATTTTTGGGTCCATTTAACCCATGGTGGCAGCAGTGGTCTTTTCCCCGTAACAGGAAACACCACCAACAAGAATGTTAAATGTGCTAGTCGTCCTATCAGTTTGGTTGTCATTTGTGCAATTGTACAACTTAACAAAAATTGAAGATAATTTCTTGTTTTAACATTTGCCCATGAATTTGCGACAATGTTACTACCTTGTTTAATCAATGGCCGGGTGGCAAGGAATCGGGTCGATCGGGCCATGCATTAGAGCGGAGAGAACACACTTGCTTCTGAATTAACGTCGTAATCGTATATGCCGGAGAAGTGGGACCAACTGGCCAGAATCAATGGAAACTGAATTGGGGGTAATTAAAACGTGTTGTCGAAATAGCACATTTTGTTAACTTGGGGCTAAAATGTGTCGGTGGTTGCTAAAAGGTGAATTTTTTTCACAACCTTACAAAATGGAGTAGAGAGTGAAATTAAAAAAAAAACGTGAATCGCTAGTCTTGTATGCGTCTATGGGTGATCTAATGTCACCAGAATTTGGCGAGTTATAGGGAGCAGGCCCGCTCGGAAGCAAAGGTGTGGAAAGTTGCATGCATCAAGAATCACGTTAGCCTGGGGTTACTTCTTGAACATGCACCATTATTCCCCTCACCGCTCCCTCTCTTTGTCTCACTTCCTCACTCCATTACCGAGCGCTTTCTACTGTGAACTGTCACTCTGCTATCTCCGAGAGGCGACTCAGGAGCTTGTGGCGGTGGACCAACTCCACAGGAGCTTTAACGACTAGTAGTTGTAGACAAAGATTCGATCGTTGTTCAAACGCCCTCGCTTAAGAGATCCTCGTTGATTGTGTTTCGACCATTCACGCTAAAATATTTGTCGGCGGCTGTTTGGACTCCATCGATGGCTACTTGAACTCCACCAGACACTACGGGGCTTGAAGAATTGGGGTTAGTATTTTTTTTAGATAAAAGGGTTCTACCCCGATTTCACTGAAACCATCGAACAGAGTTTTACAACTCCAGGCCATTGGGGTTAGTATTTTCTCGAAAATCCGACGTGCATGTCGTATCATTTAGGAAAAGTGTCCTTTATGTGTACGTGTTAATGATTTGTGTAATTATGCTATTCCTGATTATAGTTCTGATTATGCATTGTGCTATTTCGGTTGTTCATGATATATGATGCGGAGTGGTAGCATGTCCCCGCAAGCCAAATCCGTACAACAGCCTGTACATCATAGTCTTCATCGCATCCAATGCACCCCTCCGCCATAATTTCAAATCCTCCGATCGTTGCTGTCATGACTTTCTCCACCTTTGCCAATACCATGGGAATTTCTATTCTCCGGCGCACACGACCGGATCCTTTCTATTCCGGCGGCGGCAGGGGAGACGAGGGAGAAAGTGCTGGGGGCGGCGGCTAGGGTTTCCACCGAGCCGCCCTCCAGGAGAGCAACGCATGGGGCTTTTTTTTGTTAGCACAGTCGTGAGGAAGATGTCTTTTTTTCTTTCATGCACGGTACAAATGATCTCATAATGTCACTATATAGCATGTCGGAACCAAGTACTATATATGTGAACTTGTAATTTCAGGAACCGTGCATGCGTGCTTTACAAATAGATTTTGAATGATTTATGATTGGGTAGGATCGCTAAGCTACACAATCGATCAACGGAATATCGGACCCAAATCGACGGTTGAACCACTGCCCTAACTAACTAGCTAGGTTCCATATCCATCCATGCAGAACGCATGATGGTAACCCTCTAGCTAATTAATGTTTGTTAGTTTCCTCGTGAGAGATGATTAATAAGCTATAAACAAAACAAGCTATGTAGCGAGCTCGTGCACGCGTGAATGGCGATCACACTGCTTATCGACGTGAACCAATCGAATTATTGCCGGCAGGATTTCGACGGATATGATCTTTTGAAAGAGAAAGTTGATATTTATCTCTCGTTGTCCATTTTCCTTTTTTTACAATCGTCAACAAATTTTTGTTAGCTAACGTACATGAACATGGATTAGTTAGTCACCGGGAATAATATACTTGAGCTCGATCACGGGTGAGCACACAGTTAATGGAACTGAACGACCCCTAGTCCCTAGTGAGTGGTGTTTGCACTGCATGCAGCACATTTTTGGGTCCATTTAAGCCATGGTGGCAGCAGTGGCCTTTTCCCCGTTACAGGAAACACCACCAACAAGAATGTTAAATGTGCTAGTCGTCCTATCACTTTGGTTGTCATTTGTGCAATTGTACAACTTAAACAAATTGAAGCTAATTTCAGATTTTAACATTTGCCCGTAAATTTGTGACAATGTTACCTTGTTTAATCAATGGCCGGGTCGCAAGGAATCGGGTCGATCGGGCCATGCATTAGAGCGGAGAGAACACACTTGCTTCTGAATTCACGTCGTAATCGTATATGCCGGAGAAGTGGGACCAACTGGCCAGACTCAATGGAAACTGAATTGGGGGTAATTAAAATGTGTTGTCGAAATAGCACATTTTGTTAACTTGGGGCTAAAATGTGTCGGTGGTTGCTAAAAGGTGAAATTTTTTCACAACCTTACAAAATGGAGTAGAGAGTGAATTTTTTTTTAAAAACGTGAATCACTAGTCTTGTATGCGTCTATGGGTGATCTAATGTCACCAGAATTTGGCGAGTTAGAGTGCCGCACGCTCAGTAGATAACTAGACATACACATACATATGGAAGCTTTTGAGAAGGATTGCACGTACCGGCCTACGCCGCCGCAAAAGCGAGTAACCAGAAAGGGTGCGGCGGGTTTGGTTGGTGGGTCGATCAGTGTCCGACATGCCGCCGGCGGTGCGATGAAACTTCCTCGAGATCGCCAAGGTGACACTCACTGCTGGCCGGGCTGCCTGGTTGTGCTAGTCCTAGGATAGACAATGGACCTGACGGCAGATGCTCCTAGCTAGGAATAGGATCCGCGCCGACGCACGTCCACCTAGCTATAACGTGGCAGGCACAGTGCGCGTCCATGCATACGGGTCCCGGCATCGGCGGATCCGCCACCGACACACGGCCGCGCGCCCGGACCAGACGGCGCTGGCAGGTTGCTCGTAGGACTGACTGACTGACTGACCGACCATAAAACTGGTGTCACAATACACACGTGTGTGTTCATTCGTCTCCCCTCACTCAAAACGTGGAGCTGATCCATGCCGATCGCAGTCTACTCCGTTCACATCATTGATGAACTGAAAATGTTGTCATATGAGGTGGCGGGCGGATGGCTGGCTGGCTGGCTGGTCCCGGCGGTCGACATGGGCGCCCGCTCCGTCGGCTTGGATTCGGTGCCGTTTCGCGCCACGCTCTGCCGCGGCGTGTGTGTCGGCAGGCAGGTACAGAAAGAACTCCCGCGTTGTTTATACGGCCATGGCCCGCCGTGGTCACATCGGAATCCGAACAGACGGTGATGCACCGCCTGTCCACTTGTCCCGGACTCCCAGTTTCAGTTTCAGTGTAGTAGCTAAATGCCACGAACAATCCTGCCGTCTTCTTGGCACGGAGCACAGATCGAGCTGGGTATTTTCTCGGCTCACGGGCTGCTGGCACGGGGTGTCGTCTCGCGCGATCTTGGTTTAGTTACATCGGTACTACTGTCTACTACTGCAGTGCAAGGCACCGTCAGGTGAATCGGTTATTCGGTTTGACCAGCGCGAGTGAAGTAGGGATCGATCCATCCTTCAGCATGAGCTCACTCCACGCAACGCCAGCCGTCTTGCTTCCGTTGCTCCCCTTCCCCCGTGCACTAGCATCAAAGAATCTTAACGGAGCAAGTTTATTTTATCCACCAAAGAATCTAGGTCGCTTCTATGTAAAGAAAATCCCAAGGGAGGAGAGCATTTTTGCCCACGGATAACGGTTAACAACAAACAGAAATAGATAACCAATCTGGTGGCGGGGTGGAAAATGTTTGATCGCCGGCAGGGCAGTTGGCTAGGCAGTAGCTACATTTGGTCCGATCTCGCTACATTCGCCCAAGAAAAACAAGGGACATCAACCAAATCCCCAGGGTCTCACCTGCCCTCCGCCACCCCACCAAGTTAATCACCCTACTCATTCTCGTATCTTCTCCATCAAATAAACTATTTAGTGCAGCAAGGGAGGGATTCGGTGCTCCTCCTGCCTGGCTTAGCTTCCTCTCTACTCACCGAGCTGTCCATCAGACGGCCACGGCTTAGCCTTTCCATATATCTTTAGCTATATAATTAGCAGCAGTGGCACGGACAGACAGATTGATGCCATTGTTCGATTCTCCTACTAGCTTCCTTTCTCCTTCTCCCACCCGCCTTTTCCCGGCCGCCTTTTCAACCCCCACATTTGCTCTCATAGTAGCTTTTCTTCCCTCGCATTCCTCGCCTCGTGGGCTATCTCAGCTTACTACTACTAGTAGTAGTACCGTCGGCGCGCGAGGATTAGTTATAGTCATCTTCTCCGGCGTGATCCGTACCCTCCTCTGCGTCTCCTCCATTGTTATATCCAAGAAAGCTTCAGCTGCCTCTTCCTTCCGCGTGAGCAAGCAAGCAAGCAAGCGGCTCTTCTCGACGGCGCCTGGACGCGGGAGATAAGCTGCGACGCGGGGGTGCCTTCCTTGCTTTGCTTACTCATGGTCATGGCCAGCTCGCTCTGCTAGCTAGCTCCACCGTAACTGCTCGAGGTAGGGGATCCCTGCTCCCTGCTGCTCGCGTCAATGCGAATTCAGTCTGATGAATACTCGTCGGTGCGAGCGAGTGACTGGAATCGATTTTATTTGGGATGATGGTTGGAGGTGACGCACGGCTGGTTGCTTGCTTGCAGGTTGTTCTTGCGCGGCCATGGAGAGGGCCTGGAGGTCAGGGGTGCTCTCGGAGACGGCGTCCTGCGCCGGCACGCCCAGGTCCAGCCACTCCTGCAATCTCCAGCACCGCTACTCACAGAGGTTAGTACTTCAGACTTCAGAGTTCCTGCAATCTGAATTACAATGTTTTCCTGAACCTTATGCAGTCCAATATCAATTGGTACGTTCCTAAAAGAGTATATGAGTATTTTTCATCAAGAATTACTCAGCAACTCATACAGGACTAGTCTCGATTACCCCTGGGCAGAGATAGAATGGTTTTTTAATAGAGAAGACTGCATATTGACAACGAACTCTAGATGGAATCCGTAACCAAGGAGTACGGCGTCCAGTTCATCGTCCGTCTGCGCTGTGCATACAGGAGGGCATTAACAATTGTGCACTGTTTTAGCTGCTGGGCAACTTATTATTGGGTACCCTGATGCCAACCGTCCTCGTCATATCACATTCAGTACCTTTACGCCCTTGTACGGTGGCACTGTGCGTGGACGTTCAGACTTCATGTTCTAGAAAAACTGGTTGACTGATACACTGTGCAAGGAAGATGGTAGACCCATCTTCACCGACATGGGTTTTATGATACATGATTGTAAGAATAGTTTTGGCGAAATTTTGGGAGTAGCGTGCAAAGTTTTTATAATTAGTTGATTTTGGCATGGAATCTTATCAAATGATAATTTATTTCTTCTGTGTCGTTTTAGTATGCTGAAGACAGATGGAGGTGCAGTGGACATGTCACCACGGTTCTCTTATTGCAAGCCTGTGAGTAAATTCGATTTATCTTGCAAATGTTTCAGTACTTTTACAATCTGTTCCCTCGGCTCAAAAGCTTGAATTATTCTTCAGTCAGTAGTAGTGATTATAAAATTTAATTATAAGATTGTGATTTTAACACATAATCAGACCGCCAGTCGGGACAAAACGCTCCATAGAAAGCACTCGCTTAACTTGCCAGAGCATTTGTCTGGCCATCACTCCAGGAAAACAACGGAAAGAACTCAAAAAGCTACTTCAAAGGTTTGTTCCAAATCCTGGTACATTGTTTCAATATGCCAAACCGCAATTTTTTCTACTTTTTTTATTCTTGTCTTATATTTATGCCATGCATTTTTTCCCGGAGTGTTTTTTCCCATGAGTAGTCTAAGTAATGTACTACACACTAGTTAAAAAAAAAAGGTAGCATACCACTAACCCCTGAAGAATAATAGTCCAACACAAACAATTTGATTCCATACTGGTAGTCATGCATGTTCATCTGTACGACTGTACCTTCAGTTATAGTACCTGTGTTCTTAGCCGTGACCTTGCAGTTCTGCAGTCCATCGCAGATTTAGCTGGGGAGATCGCAGCCCTTGAGCAGGAAGTCATCCGCAAGGAACTGCATCTGCTGTCCCTCTATAGAAGAGCATTTGATCAGCATCTATCCGATTCCTGCAGCGTTAGCGAGGTAAATAACTCAGGGTATATGAGTACTTTTCAGTCATGTCAACAGTATGAACTCCAATATGCTAAGATTAATGCCATCATCAGGTGGATCAAGAGACAATTAGAAATATCGATGAGGGTGCGCTCCGTTTAAGAGATATCAAACAGTCTGCAGCCTTCAACTTGCCAACCGTCTTAGATTCTAAAAGTGTATGAACTCCCTTCATGAGTCTTTAAGCATACTCATCCTACCTAGCAACATAATGTTCTAAATGGAAACATCTGTCTCAATTTTGGTATCTTACAGGAGGTATCACAGTCGGCTTCGAAGCATTGTAGCCTAGTGAACTTCTTGAGTGCTTCTATTTCTGACTATGTACCTAAGATATCTTGCAAACTGTCGGAGGACATCTTAAGCTGCATTGCTTCTGTCTACTGCAAGCTCGCCAGCACACCATCTCAAGATGCAGTCTCTGTGACTTCACGGAGTCCTTCTGTTTCATCGTCAAGTACCTTCTCTCCGAGGCATCGTAACGATAGCTGGAGCCCTCGGTACAATTTTGAGGCCACGTCAAGCCCTCGCCTATATGGATACCAAAAAGAAAACAGCGAACAAAACATAGGGATGATAATTGTTCCAAGGATATATATAGATGCCGACAAGTTTGAATATGCCTCAAAAATGCTGGAGACTATCAGGTAAGCAACAAAAAACAAGAGGAACTGTGATTTATTCTATGCTAGAATTTAACTTACGAAAGATGCAGGCTTCAATACTAATATATGATTTTTTTTCTACTGTATCCAGGTCCCTGATACAGCGGCTTGAAAAAATTGATCCAACAAAGATGACACACGAGGAGCAGCTCTGCTTTTGGATCAACATCCACAATGCTTTAGTCATGCATGTATTGCTCTACACTCAAAGCACATATTAGTTTCCTTATGCTGGGTGCAACGCTAACTTCAGAAATCTAACGTATACTGCCTTGTGATGTACAGGCTTTTCTGGCCTACGGGATACACGATAAACGCATGAAGAGCACTGACATGATTCTGAAGGTACATTCAATAGCCTAGTCTGATCTCTACTTATAATCTGAACGTGCCTGAGCATTTGAACCCAACTTATTGTCAGGCTGCGTACAATGTGGGTGGTGAATCTGTAAATGCACAAACCATTCAGAACTCAATTCTCGGATGCCAATCCCATCGTCCATCATTGGTATGACCTGCTTCTACGATACAGAAAACTTGAAATTCCATATTAACAAGACAAACACACTAACAAGCATTACCTTCACAGTGGGTTCGTGCGCTGTTCACGCCAGCAAAAAGATCCCTGGCAGGATCTACGACGAGGCACCCCTACGCCCTTCACCATTCTGAGCCGATCACGCATTTCGCGCTCTCAACAGGCACATTTTCAGACCCACCCGTAAGCTCCCCAGCATCTCAAACCCTTCCTGCCATTGCCATACCTCGTCCTCAGCAAAATCTTACCGTGAAAATTCACCGTGTGGCAGGTGCGGCTTTACACGGCCAAGAAGATTCACCACCAGCTGGAGCAGGCCCGGACCGAGTTCATCCAGGCCAACATCACGGTAAAGAAGCAGGCCCTCATGCTACCTAAGGTTCTCCACTACTATGCCAAGGACGCGGCGCTCGAGCTGCGCCACCTTGTGGAGCTGGTGTGTGAGAGCACGTCGGAGACCCAGCGGAAGGAGATGGCCCAGCTCCAGCACCGTCTCAGGAGGAGGATAGACAAGTGCGTGGAGTGGCTGCCGTACAAGTCTAACTTCAGATATGTTGTACATAGGGATCTGTCTGAGTAGGTGAGGCAGGCACCGGTTTTCGGTTTCCATTTTCCCTTTTGCATTTGTTATTACGGTGTAAGTAATTACCAGGTTTTAGATAAACCTAACCCATGGCGTGGTGTATAAGGAAGTGTGTAAATACAGGTGAAGTGTGAAGGTTTTGGTTTCAGAGGTTGGGTTTGCTGGTGGTCTAAATGTGAAACCTTCTCCCTTTTTTTTTTGTCTTTGTGGTGTATATCACTCAATTCAGTTAATTATGCGTCCAGAATTGAGACGATGCCAATGGCATAGAAAAACTCAGTCTATGATGCTCTCTGCACTTCAAAATTAAAACTGGAATTCAGAGTCAACGCTGAATCTGTCTACTAATTTGGCTCCACTGTGGCCGGTGATCTCAAGAGAGTGAAAAAGTGGTACGAATGCAGTGTAAAAAGAAAGAATCAGCAGGATAATGCTACACACTCGGAGGAAGTTAGCCAGATGCGAGCAACACCAGGCACCAGCAAAACACATGGGAAAGCAACCGAGTTCTGTTCTATGTTTCAAACATTTCATTGTTGGTTGAATCAATTGCAAAGCATATGGAAACATTTCATTAAGTCGCATAATCTGCGAGTGACAACTGCTGTTTGGTATAGTAAGGAGACGACATTGGGTTTATCTGAAGAAAAGAAAAGACTCGAAAACTGACATGATCCAGACATAGTTGCGATGTGTTTGGCTATGGCTTCTTCACAACGGGCACTCCAACAAATGGCCCTGATCTTTCAGCGACTCGACACAGTCGTTAAACATCTCTTGCACTCCTTTGAACTTGAGACCCAGCCCCTGGAGCTTGGATGTGTTTAGCTGATACGCCTGCTTCCCGTAGGGGTTCTTGAGCCTGCAGAGCAAATGCATGTCATTCAGAATTTTGGTTTAAATAAACAAATTGAAGAGATATATTCAGAGCAAAAGCAGATTCCAAGACTGCTCGTGAGCATCAGTTGTATGCACTGCATTGACTGACCTCCTTGGAATGGGGAATACTGGAAACTGTTTCGCTAGTAAGCCAACCAATTCGTTGTTATCCAGAACCACTGAACTGCACAGATATCTGCCAGTTGCCTCGGGTGTTTCGTACACTAGAATGTGGCTCCGTGCAACATCGTCGATGTGCACATAACCCATCCTTCCATAAGAAGTGAACCTGTCCGTGTCACCTGCAAGAGCATTTAAAACAGTTATTAGCGAATAACTACAAAGGGCACACTATTAAAAAAATAGAACAATTAACGATTGGAATGATGCCAAAAATGTTCTTAGATCTGAAGTCAGGGACTTATTTTTAGGAAAAGCCTTGAAAAGGTTGAACTAAATTACTGAAGCCACAGAGTAGTGCCCTATATGAGATAAACGGCTAGAAAAAAAATTACATACCTTGAAGTAAGCCAAGGATATCTGAAGCAGTAGTACACAATTCATGGGACAAACTGGGTCCAATCACGAATGACGGAAGAACTGTCACAAGGTCAATGTTATTCTCCTTGGCAAAGTCCAATGCTGCTTTCTCTGCAAATATCTTTGCCAGGGCATACCATAGCTGTTTCGGTTCATAGAAGAGGAACAATTTTAGACCAAAATTAATTGCAGCAACGTAATCTGGAGTACAGTTTACAATGTTCTTTATCACCTGTAGCTTTTCACATAGTGGCACAGAGCTCCATGTCGTTTCATCCCATAACAATTCTGGCTGCTGAGTTTCATCCCTAATCCTTACCGCAGATGATGAAGAGTGAGAACAACCCTTTTGAGAAATGGACTCTTCTTGCACGATCTTAGCACGTTTAGGGTACCATTGATTGCAGGACCAAGTGTTGCTTCCTGCGACATGAACAGGATTATTTAGCTGCATGGCATGGTAGTGATAATAATAGAGTTTAAAGCGAATGCGGCATGCCTTGCAATTGGAATCAGATTTAGCGAGGACAGGCGACGCAATGTGGAAGACACCCTCACAAGCCATGACAGCATCGTCAAAGCTCCCTTCCTCCAGTAGATCAGCTCTCACAAGTTGGAGCCTCTCAAGTGCACCTGGTAGTTTCCAAAGGTGTCCCACTTTTTTCCGATTCCCTGCCAAGTTAGAGAAATGCCCAAATCTATAGTTCATTTGCTTGCAGATGTGTTAACCAAGGAAATCTACGATACAGTGTCATCAAGAGAAATGCTAGAAAGGCATACCTGGGTCTCTGACAGTCCCTATCACATGATATCCAGACTCGAGGAGTTTCTTGATGAGCCAAGAGGCAACAAAGCCTGAAGCCCCAGTTACACACACTTTGCCCTTGGTTGAGCTCACCATTCTCTCGAACTGTGTGAAGCTGAGACTTGGTGCAAAACTACCCTCTCATATAAGCACCTCAAAGAAAGGACTAGAGAAGGAAGATCAAGAATGGTGTATCACCCCATTTTTGTGATGACCGTTAACAAATACAAAGCTGGGTTGGTTGAATGTAGATCCACAATACATTCTGAATGTATCTAGGTGACAGGTTGGTGTGGAATAGAAATGAGTATATGCTGACTGCTGTGCCAACCTTTTTTTGTTCATTCAATTCAATCAACTAAAAACATTAGACGCATTCTTTTTCCTACTGGTAAATCCAAATATCCACCTATCATACTATGAACCTAAACCAGCACTAAACCTGGAGCTAATTTTGGGAACCAAATGTTGCAGCGAGGGCATCAAGAACCCCATGGAAGCTGCTAAACCTGGAGCTCACGACGTCCACCTCAATGCCGAGCCTCCTGACGCCACCGGCGGTGACCGGTCCATGGGCGGCCACGACCATGTCCGGCCATCGCGCCCTGAGCCGCGCCCAACTCCACCCCACGGCGTCCAGCCCCTTGAGCAGCCCCTCCACCTCGGAAGAGCTGGTGAACACGATGGCGTCAGGCGCGGGGGCGTCCGGGGCCACGAGCGCCTCCGCGCAGCACGGCCCGGCCCAGCACGTGGTGTAGGCCGGCGCGCGCACGGCCACCCAGCCGGCCGCCTCGAGGCCGGCGAGGAAGTCGGGCACGACGGGCGGCTCGCGGAGGCCGTCGACGTCGGGGACGGGGCAGAGCACGCGGCGGCCGGACCCGTGCCCCAGCGCCTCCACGAGGCCGGCGGGGGTTGGGACGTCCGGGACGAGGACGGCTACCCTTGTAGCGGCGTCGCGGCTGAGACGCGCGAGGAAGGCGCCGTCCAGGCGTCGGCGTCGCTGCCGAGGGCCGCGACGGTGAAGGGGAGCGCGGAGGCGGCGTCGGAGAGGGGGAGGAGGTGGGCGGAGGAGGGGAGGGCGCGGGAGAAGGCGGCGATGCCGGAGCGGGAGGTGAAGGCGAGCGCCGCGAAGGGGTCGAGGGCGCCGGGAAGGAGGTAGGGCCGGAGGCGGTCGGGCTCGTGCGCGCGGATGGCGATGGTGGGCACGGGCAGCGGGTGCGCGCCGCGCTGCCGCAGGAGCGTGCCGAGCCGGCCACCGTATCCGCCGCCGCCGTCGGTGGTCTGCGGCGTCGTGAACGCCACCGTCCGGCCCTCGAGCGAGAGGTGTCCCGGCTGCGCCATTCCCCAATCGAGAAGGGAAGGATATCTCATATCAGAATTCAGAATCGCAGTGAACGCTACAGACCTTCAGAATGTTCAGACAACGTAGAACAGAAAAAACAGTGAGCTGATGGACAGATAACAACATCAAACCAGAAAATTTCCAGAACTACGTGTGGAGTGACGATCGTTTGCTCAGCAAAGAAAAGTACAGGTGGAATTTAACAACAAAAAAAACATCCGAAAAAATCTAACAATCTTCTGGCTTCTATTCATCTTGCTGCCAAAATTATTCGACAGTTCTTCATACAATGATACACGTAGTCTGACAACAGATAAGGAGAATGTTCACATCATAGCGCCAATTACGCACACTTCGCGAGGGCAGTGACCCGACATCACCGCCGAGCTGCGACCATGCTATGTATCTGTGGGTAGCTCGACACGTTTCATAATTAAGGCGTGAAGACTGCATGGTGAATGTCGACCGGGGCTCTAGGGGAACGTCATTTTGGCTTTTGACTGCAGTGTCTTCCGGAGCAGATGCAGATGGCGGCTACTGCAGCTGAGTCTCAAAAGGAAGCTCGATAGAGGTGGCGTTGCCATAGAACTCTTCCAGGTTGTAGAATTCTCGCTGCGGGGGGAGAAATATATGGACGACAACATCACCTGTAAGAGTTCAAAGGACAGTTAATTAGGTCATTGGCAAATTTTGTGCATCACCATCCCAGCATTTGAAACTACAACATATATTTTTTTTCACCAAAAATCACGTCAACCCAATAATTTTTTTGACGTCTATGAGCAGTTCAGAAACTTGCTTACACAGAAGAAAGGCAGCAACAAGAGTGGTGGTGTGTTTTAACTTCTAACTTCTTTAGATTACTAGAAGAGTGAAACAGAACATTACCAATTTTACCTGGCTACTTATCTTACTAAACATGGTGTATTAAACGAAGATCAAGCAGATATATGCACAAAGAAATCCTACAAAAAATTCTTACACTTTTAGGTTGCGTTCACAACTGGATAAGAACACGGCCGTTATCCTACTGTTCAAGTTTAACCAATTCAAAATCATGAGTTTCAGTAAGAAATCTGATCATGTTACGAATAAGTTAATAAAAAGCCATATGCATCAATTTGATGCAGAGGCTGGGGCAATCCCCATTTCTAAAAAAAATCTAACCATGTTTCTGTAAATTGAATTTGTGTCTGAATTCTGAAAAATAACAAAAAATGCGTTTAAACTTTAAGCCAAAGGTAGTACTGGTTGTTTTACTTTCCACAAAGTCAGAACGTTAATTTTGACTTCAAAGATGAAGACCTTTCTTTACCCCTATACATAACAAGCAAGATGTTGCGGTAGAAGATATCCATATGAATCTAGCAGAACCAATTATACATGACAGAAAAGTACATAACACTAACCAAAATCCAGTAAGGTCCATGAATTTGGTTTTGTATCACCAGATGCAACTCTGCTAAACTGCTGCTCGCCGACGTCTCTCATCTTAGAACTGCAATTTAGAAATAGGATTGTACTCAAATGCTAAGTTACACAACTGTCACAGAAGCTGGATGTAAAGTATAGAGCACCTGATGGCCTCGATCTGCGCATTGGAGTAAGCGGTGAGGATGATGAAGAACTCGGTCCAGTAGACAATCGGCTTCACGAAAAGTACACGGATATCGGCAGCCTTCACCTCGCTCGCGACTTTAGCCAGAGAAACAGCCACTGTAAGACAAGGTAAAACAACCATAAGCTGAAGAGAACTTTAGCAGCATGCGCAATTGCTCTTTTGGGTCTGCGCTGATGCTACTATTTTTTTGAACATTTTTGTTCAGCAGCGGCAGAGCTCTTTGTTGGACATACGTGACAAGCACTCGGCGTCCTCGTCGGCCTCATTGGCCAGAGTCCCGCCGCCGCCGGCGCTGTACACGACCTCGCCGTGCTTCTGGAGCAAATCGTCGAGCAGCTCGTCCGCACCTTCCCTGTCCCGGGGTTCTACGGGAGCAAGAAAAGAGGAACCCGGACGCCGGAGTCAGAACTCAGTACAGCCGAACAAGAGCAACTGCAAAATATGTAGCCGGAGCTCTGGCGGCACTACCCACCACATTAGACGAGGAGGAAGAAGATGGTGGGCAGCGAGCTCGGCAGGGGACGGCGGTGGGCTGCAGCAGCAGCGGGGCACCCCGGTGGTGGTGGTGGCCGCCTAAGCCGGCGCGGCGCGGCCGTGGGTGCAGCTGTACGGCGGCCGGCGGCGCGGCGCGGGCGAGGGCGGGGCTCTGGATCGAGGCGCCTCTCATGGTAACCGGAGATTTTCCACGGGACGTGGAGGAGCTAAGCTTGTAGCGAGCGAAACGGCAGTGAAGGAGATAAGCAGGAGGGATAACTGACTGAAGAAGTGAAGGGGATAGGCCAGGATTTTTCAGAGATTTTTCCTTCTCCTTTTCGGCTCACCATTTTTGGTTCTACTCAGTATCTTACCATCTTTCACGTTGCAACGGTCCAAATCAGACAACTGGCGCTTGGAGATACGTGCAAGGAACATACTCTGTGAATGCGCCTTCTCTGTGTGGAATATGCCTTCTTCAGCTCTTTCTCTTTGTTTTTCTCTTCGGCTTTCTTTTGCGTTTGGTTTCCATGAGAACCAAACCAGCACAGGTTTTTTTGTGGCTCATAATATGCTTGCCGATTCAGTTTTCCGTGTAATCCTCCAGGCTTCAGATGCCAACATGTCAATCGAAAGTTGTCTTTGATTCACAATGGTGCATATAAAGACTACATCATATGGGTCCTCGTAGTCTAATTTTCATGAATTTGGCAGCCTGTCTAATTTCAATGCAATATGACTGAAAAAATGAGAAGTCTTAAAATGTTCAGAGGCAAAATGAGAGATGTGTACAGCCCCCAATCATTTTCCTCAAACATGGGAGCAAAAAACTTAAAAGAGAGGTATGCATTGCACACATTATCATGAATTTGGAGATGTATGTATTAGGGTCACATTTCATGAATTTGGAGCAAAATCATGATTCCATAACATCGATACTATAAAGAATGAATATGGGATATAGGCATATTCAAACATTTTGTTTGATGACCGGCCTGTCTAATCTCAATGAAACATGGCTGAATAAATGAACCACAAGTCTTAAAATGTTCAGAGGCAAAATACTCAAAAGAGAGTTATGCATGCACACAATATCATGAATTTTGGAGCAAAATCATACTTTCATAATATCAATACTATGCACAGGAGTTGCATCCTCTTGGTGGTTGAATTACATTCAGTCATACAGTGTCCACAACCAGATGAGGGGAAAGGGAAATAGCTAAGTAGTACTAGTCATATATATCACCATCAGTTTTTTTTTCCTTTTTTTTGGGGGTTTCCGCGCCTCCTGCATAAGCTGAAAGCCAACACCTCAGATCACATTCCTTTCGAAATGTCTCTACCTCTTTGCCTTCGTCAATGGGAACGATGGCAAATCAATAACTAATTGTTGAGGTTACAATGAGGATCAGCCACCAGGATAACTCGAGAAAAGTTGTGTCATGTAGAGGAGGATTTCCATACATCCTTGCAAAACTTGATTGCATACCCGGTGCCAGTAGCAAAGGTCCACAGGATAGCAGCAAGCAGAACCAGCAACGAGATGGAAATCAGTCCTGCACCCCTTCTGCTAACCTGAATAAGTGGGGCGCTTGGTTGTTCATTTGGAGCGTGTTCTGACCTAAAGCTAGAAATGCGTTGGAGTGTTCTGTTCAGAACATTGCTTTCAGCTGCCAAAGCTGGACTGGCCGGTATCGCATCCAGCAAAGTTGATACAGCTGAATTGAACCATGATTGTGAATCTTGTGGATTCCGGTTAGGGTGTTCCTGGTTCATCATATGAATATTGGCAGTGCCTGCAATGTTCAGAAGCACTAAGTTAAGATGTATCACAGTGTTATCTGAAATGATTTTTAGGTGATCGCATGAAGAACTGGCAAAACAAAGTGAACTCATTAAGTACCTGATGCATGTGAGGAGAAGACAACATGGTTATGCTGCACGCGGTTCCGCACATTAAGAGCGACCTGGTTCTGTGTCCACGATTCAGATTCAGACGTATATTCAGATGTATACTGAAAGCCCTGGTTCTGGGATCCACTATCACCAAAATAACCATTTTGGTTTTCAGTCTCCACTCCAGCTATGTCAAATGAACCAGGTAGAAACATCGAAGCATCAGAGTACTCCAAACTATCGTACATCCCATTGGATGCAGAAGTCAAGTGCTCAGTTGCAGTACAATTCATGCTCTGTCCTACATCTTCTAGATCAAAGAAATCGTTGATTTCAAGGTACTCTTCATCAGCATCCTGACTGTCATAAGTGGCCAACCCTGACATAGATCGCAGCGCACTTGTTTCTTCAGTGCAATTTGTTTCCCAACTCAATGGTATGTTGGTGAGAGCAGACTCTGCAATTTGATTACTGGGCCCTGATTGTGGATCAAGGCCTGTGCTTTCTAGCACTGCAGAGGAAGGATCTATAGAGCTGAATATATCACCGTGACATCCATGCAAATATCCAATGCCAACCTAAGTAAGTCAATATAACGTCAGATTTATAAAACTGCGAAACATATGTAGAATAGCTCAAGCATATTACTACAAAATGTAAAGTGTTGTACAACCCTTCAAATTATGTGTCTGATGTCTTTTAGGAAACATAGCATAACATATTCTCAAGTAGACCTAAGAAATTATTGTGTCTTACAAAATTGTAATTGTTTGAGCATAAGAGCAGCAGTAATTAACAAATTGTGACAAATGCATAAGTAACTGCTAGTGATTATGAAACTACGCAACATATCATGCATTCCAAAATTTCAATCATCTAAAGGATGGATAAGTACAGAATATAGATTATATAGAGAACAAACCATACCTGATGAAAGTCGTGATGAGGAGCTGGTGTGGAGAAATCTGCCAGTGGTTGGATATTTTCCTGGTCATTCTCTATCTGCAACAGAAGCCCTTCAAGATCCCCATAGGGAAGCTCGGCGCCAGTACACTCCGATGTCCCCACAACGCCACTACTGGCGGTATAATCTGCAACACTAATCTCCTCCATGTCAGCATTGGGCCAAGGCTCATGATCATCATGCTGAAGCTCCAGTTGGGGAACTGATGCTGAGAATTCCTGGAACGATTTAGCGGCCTGTTGATCATCCGATATCTCCATGAGAAGCCCCTCAAGATCCCCAAATGGGAGCTCGGTGTTCTCTGCCGCTAACATAGCACCACTGCTTGTTGTAGCCACTCGAACCTCAGATGTGTTATCATCATCGTTGGGAAGCAGAACTTGCAAAGGAACTGGTGTGGAGAAATCCGACTGAGGTTCACTGTCATCTCCAGATTGCAACAGGAGCACCTCCAGATCCCCAATCTGCCCATCGACTGATGCGTCTCTAGGTACAACAATAGCGGTGGTAGGGATAGGGTCAGCAGCAGCCAGCTCGCGGCCCTCGTCGTCGTCGAGCCAGTCCTCCTCCCGGAAGGGCGCGCCGTACTGCTCGCCGTTCTTGGGCCCGACGCCGCTCTTCTCGAAGAGCTTGTAGAGCGCGAAGGCCTCGCGGGTCTGCGCGGCGGGCGGGAGCGCGTCGGGGAGGATGGTGTACTCGTGCATGACCCAGTCGGTGCGCTCCCCGCGCGGCGCGCGGCCGTGGTGGTACACGAGCGTCTTCTTGTTGCCCACGGCGCGGCCGGCGTTGCAGATGGAGCGGTCCTTGCCCGTGGCCTTCCAGTAGCCGTCGGCGGTGGTGCGGCTGGCGCGCGAGCCGTTGGGGTACTTGCGGTCCAGCCGGCTGCAGAAGAACCACTGCTTGTCCCCCGTCCGCAGCGCCGACCTCTCTGCTCCAGCGGCAGCAAATCCAGGTCAGGTTGGGAGATCGGCGGGAGATGCGAAGGCGATTGGGGTGTGAGGCGGCGGGGGACGTACCGGGGAGGAGGGAGGGGTGGGACTTGTAGACGTCGACGTCGGCGATGTAGGCGGTGGGGCGGGCGGCGGCGATGCGGCGCTTGAGGAAGTATAGGACGAGCTCCTCGTCGGTGGGGCTGAAGCGGAAGCCCGGCGGCCACCGCGGCGGCGGGGTCTCCGCCATCGTCGCCGGCGAGGAGGGGATGGGGTTCGGTGGTAGTGGACTCGTTTGATTGCCGGGTCAACCTGTTGCTCCGGCCGGATTAATAGAACCCACCTGTCTCTCTGCACGTGGGCCCCGCTGTTTTTACGCGGCTTCGTGGCAGCTTCTCGCCTGTCTCGCTGGGCCCGATGGCCACGAAAGTCATGGTATGACCCCACCGGCCAGTGACAGAGCAGATCCCAGAAAAACCGAAAACGGAGTGACACGAGTCACAACACACGCGAATGCGATCGACTCAAAGTACGTTAAGCCCATCTTCCAAGCGATATTTGTTCTTTTGGCAACATGTTCCACGCAATATGGTTAGTTCTTAGGAAAAAAAAATTGGAGATAGGTTGCTGTTATATTGCTATTTGTCATTCCTGAGTTTAGTCTCATAAAAAAAAATATTTTTAGTTCTTTTTTTTGCGATACTATATATTTTTAGTTCTCAACTTACACGGAGACCGTATCACATTGACGGCTGCGCGTAGAACATTCTCTAGTTCATCGTCATGGTCGCTATACCTACCCACGAGCTACAAGTTCAAACTTCAAAGCGATTGCCAACTTTGAAACCAAAAATATTAGGAGATAGGTTACCGTAATATTGCCACTTGTCATTCATGAGAATTTAATCTTATCGATTTTTAATCTAATTTCTAAACTTACACGGAGACTGTATCACATTGACGGTTGAGCATAGAACATTCTCTAGTTTATCGTCATCGTCGATATATATACCCACCAACGAGCTACAAGTTCAAAGCCCTTGACAACTTTTGAACCAGAAATATATGTGTTTTCCTTCCCACGTGCCCATGTCATTATTGATGACCCATTGAATCCATTGTTGAGCAGAGCGTGTAGTCGAGGATGGTGGCATGAGTTGAGTTTGCAACGATCTTTGGGAGGCAAGGAGTTAGTGTTGAAGGTATTGAAATCATTAGAGGAGGAGATGCAGGAGTTTGTCGGAAAAATCAGCCTCATCGGTCCTGCCAACCACAAGACCGACATGGCCCTTGTCGAGCACTATGTATCTATCTCTTCTATACACACAAATTTTACATCCATCACTTTTACATATGCGAAGAGAAAAGTAATAGACAGACCGTGGCAACGCACGTCCACTCAACAGACCGGCCATTTTGCTAATTCTCGGTTGACCGAGAATCAAGTTAGAGCTTTGTCGACCCTCTAATTGTTTGATGTGCATCGTGATTCGCTCAAACGAGAGTTGCAAATGGGTTACAGTTGCACGTGATAGTTTCACAATTGCACACGCATATTCAATTATGTGACCGTGAATGAAGTTAATTCACGGTCGACCGAGAATTAGTTGCGTCCAGTATATTAAGATAGTTGAGGTCGGGACAACTTGTTTATTTCCTGTTTACCGTATATCCCAATAACATAACTCATCATGTTTTGTCCCACTAAATTTTAATTTTACGCCTCGTCTACATAATTGTTGACGTCTCCTATTGCACTGATGAGCGTTGCACAATCCCTAAATAGATTATCACGAGGTGAATTCATGAACTTTGGAGTACTTTATTTTTGGATGTCACGCCGTAAGCTCAAACATAAGATGTAACACTTGTATGTTGGGTATGTTGTGAAGCTCATTGATACGAATCCAACGATACCAAGATCGCCTGGGATCCAACTCCATATGAAAAGTTAGCAACCAGAACCTAGTCATGGAAGTCAAAAAATAAATACAGAAAATGTATTACACGAAGTAAAATAACGAGTTCTGGATCACTCAACCAAATATGTTGTCAACCAATATTACATTACTATCCCTCAAAACAGGAACTGTTAACAATCAACGATTTGTGTTCCTTTGCTGTGGTTTTACATGCAAACCAGTGTGACATCATGTATGTGATGTACGCATTACATACAACACAATGCAACTCTACACATAACAAAGAAACTAGCAAGGAACATTTCATATATAATCTAGCATTTGAAGAAATGGAAGAAAAATCATAACTCTGTTTTGCACAATGGGCCATAGGCTAAAACAATTATGCACCCATAGACAGAAGAGTGATATAGTTTATGTATACAAACAATGCCGACCAGTCGCTGCCTCGACAATCGGAAGCAGCACAACACGTCTGTACACAACACAGGGCTGCTGCCGTCGGCGTATGATTACAATCGATTGATTACATTACACGACCAGAGAAGGCAATAGGACAAAAACCCAGCTGCTTCTTCGCTATACTATACTAGCACAAATGAAGACCATGTGATCATCTACAGAATAGATGACCCACGCAAAACCGAGTTGCTGTCCCAGGAGCGAATCATGGGACCGGATCCCTCTGCGCACCAGGCGGGGCGGTAGGCATCGGGAAGTTGAACGAACAATAAGCGCCACCGAACTGCGGGGCCTCCACATATGGGCTCTGGACAAAAGGTAGTGTAGCATTACATCTGGTGGCGAGGGAAGTAATAAACCGTATTTTCACGGGAATTTGAGTAAACGAACAATAAGCTCGATGCAGTTTGAAACACCAAAAGTTTGGTGTTCTGATTTAACAAATAATTAATCTAACGACAATTCAAAAACAGCCATGTAAAAAAACCTTGCATTTATTCCTGCCTCTTTTGAATTGATTGCTGGATTATGGCTCAGTGAATCAAAGAACGAGGGGTTCAATGTCGTCCACGCAACCGTGATGTGGGTGCTTTTAACCGAGATCGTTGGGTTGGCATGCAGGTGATCTGGCGAATGCTGCATGGTACACTTTCCCAGTGGCAAATTTTGTTCTCGGGAAGTGCCAAGGACATGGTGGGCACTGGGCAGGGTGATGGCGGGGCTAGAAAGCTTGGCTCGAATTTCTCCCCCCTTGACCTGGCGAGATCCAGGATGAGTGATCCAGTGCTACTCAATGAACCTCTGAAGAAAAAAGAGAGGGTTGGGGCTAGATGCAATCAAGAAAATGAAGAATGGGAGGCCACAACTCAAGCTCTGGCGGGATCGGCGTTGATGGTGCTGATTGAAGGCGCAAACGGCTGGAAGGTGGTTAGCAAGTGAAGCGGCCGCCTCTGCCTCGTCCTCAAGAGTAGGAAAGCTATGCTATCTGTTGTTGGTCTCCTGTGGTGCTATGTAAAATTGCCAGGAAGTTGCCCTAAGTACTAGTTGGTGGGCTTGTTTTTACTTTGTTGAACTTCCCCTCTTGGGGTTTCTGGGGTGGCATGCTGTCATGTTATCCCGCCCCCCCCCCCCCCCCCCCCCCCCCCCCCCCCTCCCCCCACAGTGCGTTTATGGTGTAAAACCCTGTAAGACTTGTGTTTTGTTTTCTATGGAAATGGAACAGGGGCGAGGCCCTTTGCATCATAAAAAAAACCTTGCATTTTAGTATGCTACAGAAGTCACAACAACGATCTCAGAAGATGGTAGGCACCTGGGAATATAGTGGGTTTAATGGCTGCACCCTGGGAGATTCTGGTGGTGAATCAGGCGAAGCACCGACATTATCATCCAAATTATTTATCGTATTCCTCACTGTTTGTGCTTCCCCTTCATCGTTGAGCTTAACACGCTGTGGAAAAATAACCAAACTTAGCTCACTGACGAACACCACTTACATATCAAAACCCATAAGTGAATGGATAAATATACAAAGAATGATACCTGGAATATTTTGCCTAAAATTTTCAATCCTTTAGCTCGAGCTCTTAGTTCCTCCCTCCTGACAAAGCTATCTTGAAGCACCTGATATTAGTAGAATGTTTAAATCCACTGCTACAACTTGAGATAGTGTGTAAGATGAAGACAAAAATAGGCATGCAAGAACAGTGTAAGATAGTCGGAACATGAGGACGAACCATATGACAGACATGTGACAGGGTTGCCTCTATATCAGGAACATTAAGCTTCCATAAAGAATCAACCATAACACTTTTATGACTCTGCATGTAAGCTTCAAGTTGCTCCTCGGTGTAATTACATTCCGAACTAAGATGCTTCTTTAAGTCTTCCTGCAACTGCATAAGAGCTATTGCACCTGCTGAAACAAAAACAAATTACCAACAAAATTACCAATATATATTGCTAATACCAACATTGCATATATTTGAAACCAGAATTGTTATTCAGGAAGACAAATAATTAAATAAAGTTTTACCTGTTGCAGCTGTCACTGTGGATTTAATAAAGTGACCTTTATTTCTGAACCATTCAGCTATAAAAGGAACCCCCAAAAGGATAGCTTTCTTTCCAAGCTCCTTGGCAGCTTGTCTTGAATACATGTAACCAATAGTACTCAGCATATCAGCCCCATATGCTGCAGGACATGCACAATCACAAAAGAACAGTGAGTTAATCGAAGTCAGGTTCATGAACACAAAGAAAGAAAGAGAGAATCGAAAATTCGAAATGTTTGGTTCATATATGGAATACACAATGACAAAATGGTGAATCGGTTCCAGAGTAAATGGGTTGGGGTAAAAGCAGGAAAGACAATATGAGGTAGTGAAAAAAAGGGAAAGTAGACAGGGCAGTTAGCAAGTGAGGAAAAGTTGTGATAAGCGCTTCACAGATGAGAGGACTGTCATGGATGCGCACCTGCATCAGAAAGTCTAGACACCTCAGCCTCAGCAATCTGGATAAATTCCTCTTTGTTTCCTTGAACATAAATGTTCAATCTATTCTTCAGTTTCTCTGCAAGTTTCTCCTCCCTTTCCTTTTGTACAGTCTGCAGTAGTTCTTAAGAGCTTAAATATATGACAGTATGAAGAGTATGGTGCCACTTAGTAATTTCCAAAATTGCAGCACCAAAAAAGAAAAGATATATTATCAACACATATTTTATGGCAATGCATATAACCACACGAAGCATGTTTAGTTGTGATTTACAATTAAGCCATCAGCCCCCAACGCCATCTAGTTTCTATTGCAAAGATTATAAACAGACTCCCTGTGTATGCTGCAAGTAGTAGGGTATTTTGGAGGCTGAAATGCATGCAGGACAATTGTCTAGTGTAGCAATCGGCGTTATGCTAAGCAATAATTCACTAGAATTTAAGTATGTACAATGACTTGCTTGTACAATTTATAGTTGGAAAAACAAATGGATACTAGACTTCTACGAAAAAGGAATATTTCTGAATTTCGAATCAGGAATATTCATAAACTATTCTGTTAACAGGGACATACTCGCATTTTATCTTGCAACTTCCTTGCATCAATCTGTTCATCTTCACCAAATATATCGAGTGAGGCCATGGATGCCATTGCGAGTTCACCAATGTAATCCTCAAAAATCTCACTACCAAAAAGCATCGCGAAAATTGCTGCTGGATCAATGATGGCTTCCCTGAAGAAATGATGACAGGAAACAAGTAAGAAAGTAATCATCTCACAAGTTTCTGCAGCACATCTCGAAAATTGCTGCTGGGTCAAAGCTATATCTAAGGAAGGAAGGAAGGAACAATCTGACAGTCAACTAAACAACTACACAGATATAGCCACCAAGAACACCCCAACTACTTGAAAATAATCCCAAAAAGTCGACAGAAAGTACTTGTGAATCGGACATACGTTGAAATGCCAGATTTTCCATATGAGTCGTATGCTTGACGCTGTGCGGGGTCACTGAGTACTTGGTATGCCTCCCCCAGTTCCTGCAATTGCAGTAACTCTGGTGATCATATTATATAAGAAAGAACTAAGGGCAAATCGCATCTCCTGTTTCACAAAGTCATATAGTATTTAAAAGTGTCACAAGATGCACTGGAAAGTAGCACTACTGCAGGTCTGCAGCGATGCTCAATGCATAGCAAAAGTAACTCGATAATGCATTATACTGGCTTGCATGATGGCCTGTACTATATCAGTACGCCAAATACAACTCAGTGATTAAGAGCGGACATCACAACACGGAAAACCGCTGACTGTTGGACATTAGTTTGACGTGCTTCGGCGATTGATGCTTTACAACTATGATCATTTTTGTGCCAAGCGCAGAATGATTCATGGTGTACAGAGGAGCAAAATCGCCATTGAGGCCTTGCTGTTTTGGGCACAACTGCTTCCACGATCCTTTATGGAGAGACCAGCTTAAGTTTCGTGAATTTTTTCAATGCCCTGTTGTTGGGCACAAGGTAAATATGCTCGGTTAATGGAAGGCCAAATCTTGACAATGAACCACTTGAAATTATGATGGGCTACAGAGAAGCATGACCCTCCCTCCTATATCTAGGATTAACACTAACACTAGCGTTGGTTGTCCTGTTAATTTCCTGTTCAGTTGCCAGCAGCACTGTTCGTGGCAGCTCCAGCATAATAATGACGGTTGCATGGCATCTCTGAAGAACAAGCTATGGTAGCGGGGAAAAAACAGCAGGGCAGGGCTGGGCAGAGCATAGCAGAGGGAAGACTTGCCTGGAACTTCTCCGCGGCGAGGGGATCATTGCGGTTCTTGTCGGGATGGACCTGCCTCGCCTGCAACAAAGAGCATCATCAACCTGAATGAATGAGACCGAAATAAAGCAAGGCGGAATTCACGGAGAGGCCGAAGGGACAGGAGAAGGAAAATTCACCTTGACGTAGTAGGCCTTCTTGATCTCGGCCTCGGTGGCCGCCGGGCTCACCCCCAGCACGTCGTAGTACCCCGTCTCCCGCACCATCGAAACCAGACGACGCCGGATCTCAGGCTAGGTGTGTGCGGTGGCGCGAAACGACAGGTGGAGGGCGGATGAATGGGAGGCCGGCGGGCGGACGGTGCG
Organism: Poa pratensis; assembly: GCA_947311845.1. Lineage (NCBI taxonomy): Eukaryota > Viridiplantae > Streptophyta > Magnoliopsida > Poales > Poaceae > Poa > Poa pratensis. The sequence goes on along the minus strand of CAMZMU010000083.1, from coordinate 13,315,781 downwards.
GTGGTGTGGCCGGTGGGGATCCCCGCCTGCCCGAGTCCCGACTAAAGCGCGTGGAATAATTCGTTTCTTTTTTGGGCTCCCGCGTGGAATAGTGGGAGGATGAGTCACCTTGACATGGAGCCCCAGATTGGTAAACCCCCACGTACCCCCAACGATATTAGCGAGTGATTACCGGCGATGATGGCCCATGGAGGTGGACCACATGGCCGACCGGAGCCGGCTTTGGCCAGCCACCGAAGCCGGCGAAGATGACCGGGTTTGGGTGGGAGCCAAGACGGAAGCTATGTTGAGATATAATTTGTATTTTGGGCTGCACAAAAATATGGCTCTAACTATGCATTAAAGATTAAAACAGTCCTCTCTCGTTCCTAACCTAGCCGCCAGGCGGTTCCGCAGCCAAAGTTCTCCACTGGCGATCCGCCGCTTCCCCTCAGCTCGCCGTCTTGGCGGCACGAGTGGAAGGGGAGCTTCGGCTCTCGTTGGTGTGATGTTTTTGTCCTAAGTTTTTTAGGTTTCGTGTTTCCTCCGTCAGCTTCATGGTGGAGCTGATGCCGGTGGTGATCGTAAGAATAATGGTCTTCCAGTCCTTGCTCCTACTCGTTGGAGGTGTTGCTGGCACCATCGAGAGGGTGGTGGATTCCAAGCTGTAGGAGCAGTTCAATCTGACATTGCGTCAAGGCGTGACGGCGGAAAGGGGCTGCTCTTGGAGTACGGCGGTGCTGGCTGATGTGGATCTACGGAAGATGGTGGTGGATCCGACCGCCTGTTGAAGGGTGGGGTGGCGTTGGCCCTGGATCCGACATTGAAGAGGCTCGAATGGCTCCTCTGGTCGATGTTCCTTATCGGGATAGACCCAGTCTTATGGGGCTGGTTGCTATTGCATTTCATTAACGCCTTATGGCAAGGGGTTTCATCAGCGTCAAGATGCGGACTAATTGTTGGTGTTCTTCTTCTCTGGCGACCACGGAACCGCGAAAGACGTGGATGCTTGATAGTTGCGGCGATGACGCTTTGCAGCAGTTTACTCACTTGTTTTCTCCTAATTTTATGTTGCTTGTATTTGTGTCATCTTTGTATCCGTACTTTTATCAATTCAAGTAATATATACCTGCGGGAGTACAATGTCCACAAAAAGAAAGAGTCGGTTTTGGTCTTCTCCTTTTTGTGTAGGTCACTGATGAAAAATATACAAGTATGGAATTTTATAGAAATATATACTTCATCCAATATAAACACCAATGTTAAATTTTGTATAAAGAAACTTGCAAAAAATGCAGTGTATACAAAGTTTGACCATGTTAGTCCTAAGCAACAGAGGTATTCGAACATAATTGACAGATACGAATACGTGCAGTATGTAATCTATTACTATCTACGACTCGATGGTGCATCTAAGTAAACTCCCGTCACAAGCAATGAATGAAAAGGAGAAACACAAAATAAAATGCATGATACCAAACGATATCCGATACAGATTAATTGTGCAATGAATGACTGAACCGTTTATCAGAATCATGAATGAATATATTGCCGAAGAAAAAACAAAATAAATATTTATTAAAATATAGAATATGTGACATGCATTTGAATTTAATAAAATACATTATCTTACAATAATATTTTGCTATCAATATGGATGTGAGGAAATAAATGCAAGATATAGCCAGGGCATGAGATTGAACACTCATTAAATCTACATAAGCACGAGCATTTAATACCACATAGAGGAATATGAAATAAATAGTGCATGCCAAACTGGGGGCACCTATACAAGCTCCATCAATATGGTGCCAAAAATCGAAAATTAATAGATGGCCTTTGTACAAATTTTGACGTAATACTGTAAGATCTCTCAGAATAAAAATAATATTTTCTATCAAGCTTATGTGTGAGGAAATAAATGCATGGTACAATCAATGCATGATATTTTTTTTTGAGGAGGATCCGACAATTATATTAAGGAAGCTCAGAACACTTTACAAGAAAGTCCAAAAGAACACGAAATTTACAACTGGACCCCGAAAAGTGCAAAGAGCACCCTCAGCTTCCGGGAAAGATCACAATCGGATCCCAAACCGCTCCCCAAGCTCCTACGCAACGCCGGCGCCGCCGTACCCCTCGCCGCTGGGAAGAAGGCACCACCACCACAAGTAGAAGGCCGCAGAAGCCGTCCGCCGTGCGACAAATCTGAAAAGCGATGAACGCGAACGGCCAAAGCACCTGCTCCCCGGAGCCACCGATCTTCCAGCCGGGTCGACGCCGCGCAGGACCACCACCAGCATCACCGCACCACTTCCAGACGACGCTCCCCTCGCCTCCATGGCCGGCCAGAGCTGAATCGTCGAGGAAGGAGACCACCAGACCAACCTGCAACAAAAACGGGAACACCCACCACCAGCAGCTACTCTCCTCGCCACCACGGCCGGCCAGAGAAACCGAGCCAGAGGAGAGGACCCCACGAAGCACTCCACTACCTCCTCGGCACGGGGGCCGAAACGGGGACAGGAGGGGGAGGACAGAACCCTAGACGCCGGTGCCACCGCCACCGCCATCGGCGACACCAACTGGGTACACACACCTAAACTAGGACCTAAACTACTAGCACGGCGGAGCCAAGGCTCCCCCCCACCTCGCGGCGCCGAAACGGCCACCGGAGGCGGAGGGGAGCGGCGGAAACGCCGGCGAAGCTCTAGAACCGGCGGGTCGCCTCGGTGTCGCCTGTCTCTACTGTAGCGAGAGGGACACGGGGGCGAGCTGGTAAAATGGCTGCATCAATGCATGATATTTAATCGTGCTTTCTCCTACATCATAAAAAGATATGTGAACATTAAATTAAAGATATGCATAAATGCAATAAATAATGGATAGAAATCAATCTTTTGATGTTGGCCCTATAAAATACGCATAGACGAATTGTAAAAAGGATCCCAAATAGGTGAGAGAAGAAGCATCAAAAATACAAATAGTCTCTTCTCATAAAATGGCACTCATCGGTAGCAAAACAAGGACAGTTATGAACAAAATTGCAATTGCTCTCTTTGTCGTCGTTGTGCTGATGTCTTCTATGTTGCCGTCATGTCATGCAAGTATGCAACAATTTTCTTGTTTACTCTCCAATTTTCATATGTCAAAAACTCTAGATATATTCTTATTTCATCTTTCTATACAACATATTATATTGTTAATAACGTAATGTATTGCATTTGTAGCTGGAGAATGGAAATGCAAGGATTTTAAAAACTGCACTTCTTGGCTATGCCATGATAATTGCAAAGAAAGAGGATTTGGTCGTCACAGTTTCAGTGCCAAATGCACTGACAGTAAGGATATGTGTTGTTGTCAGTCTTTGCGTGGGATGCCAAAATGAAATCCCCGATAGTATCATGTGTGTGTAAAACAATGGTTATGAATAAAATCGTTGCATGTAATTGATCAATGTGCAATCAACGCAATAATTGATGCTCGTTGAATAATTTGTGTTTCTTATTGGTATGTCTTTTTTACCGTTTTTTCGGTTACTACTCCATGAAAATGAATATTTTAGTATTGTCATGTTGAATTGGACAAATGATTAGTAGATTACGCTTCTTTCATGTAAGAGGTTCTTAGGGGTATGCCCTTTGTACCAAAACCCTAATGTTATTTCAACCAAGACAACCATAAGAGCTTTCTAAGTTATATACATGTCCAGCTACATAAACATGAAGATTTATTGTTTGTTTCAACGTGTCATAAAGATATAATCTGAATTTAGGTTCCTATATATTATGGAGTTGAAAAAGTATAGGTACTATACATAGTATATCATATAAGGTCCATATTATTATATATTTATTTGTGTATAGCATTTATCACTACAACATACTTGGTATTCAGGGCCCAATTACGGGCGCATTGTCAACGTGGGCCAAAACCACATCCCACAAGAGCCGGAAATCATAAGAGCCAGCACACAAAATCATTCCATAATTGTTAATTAGAGGCATGCATACAATACATCAAATTCTGCAGAGGCAATTAATAAGGATATTTTATTTGTAATATCTCGATTGTTCATAATAAGTTTTATGCCATGCTATAACTGTATTGAGCGGAAACATTAATACACGTGTGGTATGTAAACAACCAGGTCCCTAGTAGCCTCTTTACTAGTTCATTGAGATCAACGGATGATCAAGGTTTCCTGATCATGGACATGGATGTCAATTGATAATGGACTCATGTCATTAGGTGAATGATGTGATGGACGCACACCCAAGATATAGGAGAACTTAGTACCCAAACCTTCGACCGTGAGATCATATTTAATCACTATCTCTGGAGGCTGCCTTGATTGCATCAAACGTCATACCTTAGCAGGGTGATCATAAAGGTGTTGCATATCAGTTATCCGAAGGAATATGTTGAGGCGTATGATCAAGAACGGGATTTACCAATCCGCATAGCCGGATAGATACTCTGGGCCCACTCGGTGAGATTGCATCAAATGCGGTTGCAAGCATGTGACTAGGTCACGAGGATGTAATATAATGTCACAGACAAGTAAAGATAGTGTTGTCGATAACGAGATCGAGCTAGGTATCGTGATACCGGAGAACGAGTCTCGGATAAACTAAGTATCGCCAGGCAAAAGGTGTGGGACATGACGTTTAAGGTTCAGACGATAAAAGATATCCATGGACGCACAAGGGCTATCATGGGTTTCTAGATCCCGCTGTTGGTCATTGATCGGAGAAAGGTATCGATCATGTCTGGAGTGATCCTGAACCGTAGGGTGGCACACTTAAGGGTAGACGACGTTTTAATAAGATTGGATGCCGAGAGAAAATTGAGAAGAGCACCGGAAACGTTCCGGGATTTATCCGATGATGATCGGAGGGCAACGAAAGATGTTTCGGAGTTCGAATAAATTAAATAATGAATATTAATTAATGTAATTAATAGTTAGATATATTTTTATTTTTATTAAATTCGAATTTAATAGGCAGTCCACCTTAAATGGGCCTTGACCGGAGGTCAAGGGCAACACCAAATGGAAGGGGGGAGGGGCCGGCTGGCCTGGGTGGGCCACATGGGGCCCACCTAGTGTCGGCGCACCATGTTGAGTAAAGTATAAGTTTTTGCATAGCAAGTTGTTCTTAGTCCAACTTTTGCATGGCGAATTATTTAATGGAAGTTTAGCATGGCAAATTGTCTAAGTCAAAGTTAATGCATTGTAAATTGTGTAAGTGTTGGTTGCATGCAAGGGTTTGGTTCGAACTAACTAGGATCGGCGAGTCACGGGAAGAATGACCAAGACTAGGACCTCCTAGATGAAGTGGAGTGGTCTCAGGCGACTCGCGGGGCGAGGCGGAAGCACGGCCAAAGGGCGTATGTGAATGAGCCGATCCCTACATATGTTTGAGCACAATAGTAACTAGTAACTTAGTAGTTCTTTTGTGACTAGTAACTAATAACTTAGTAGTTACGTGAAGTACTAACCGGAGTCCCCGTGGCTAGACGTGCGAGGAATTCTGCCTTCGTCGTCATCACTGGCATCGGTGGTTTTGGTGAAGGATCGACATAAGGGGGTGGTGGAGTACCGTTCGCCTGAGCCGTATGCCACGCCTGCAAATGAGTTATATGTCACGCATGGTCAAGGAAAATGCAGCATATGAACCGCTTCCAAGTAGCTAAAATGGGCAAGAAATAACCTTATGTGCCGCTTGAATGTGATCCTCGCAGGCATCAACTGCAGCATGCCATTCATTCATCTTCTGGTGAAACTCATGGTAAAGCTCGTCGTAGGCATCCTCATAGCGGGGCTACAATTTGACATAATGAATCTCATCGACATACACTGCATGATCAAAAGTCAAAATTTGGATAAAAATGAGAAAAAGCTTACATCGCGATGCGGTGCACGAGGTTGGGTAGAAGCCACCTTGCCCGTGGTAGCTCTGACTCGTGTGAGAGTGCTTGTAGAGGGCAGCACCCCATCAAACATCTTTAAGCGGCCATGTGGCTTGCCGCCCGGCCCCTGCGAGTATCACCGCCCTCTCGTCGACCTGCTGCTGAAGTGGCTGAGAACCCGGCCCATTCAACTCTTTGAACCTACATTGAGTAAACAATTTGTAAGCAAAAATTAAATATTGATGCCAATGAATAAACATAGTAGCAATCAATAAGCATGGTAGTCATTAGTACGCATGGTGGCAATAAATAACATGCTCGAGTACTCGCTAATGTTGCCACTGGTGGAGCCGTAGTATGGATCCTCGTCGGGCTGTGGGTCTTTCTTCTTGTGAGCATCTTGCCACACTTGAACGTCAGGAACGTCAACCCCCTCATTAGCGGCCACCTGTAGTGCATAAAACAAATGTTATGCATTACAAAAGGAACATGTCGAGAAATAGAAGGAGGTCGTGCCAAATATATACCTTGTGGTCCTTGAAGCTGTGGAAGGTCTTGTTTCCTTGGACGAGTGTTCCCTCATGGCCGCGATTTTGCTTGTTTTGCTTGCTCTTGGCGATGAACTCCGGATCGCTCGTCCACATATCAACCAACGCGTCCCAAGCATCCGTCTTTCCAAAGCACCACTTTGGAACACACTAAGAAATGAAAACATCTCAAATCAAGAAGAGATAATGCAATTCAGGATGAACATAGAATAAAAGGACAATTTACTCACCATCAAATAATTTTCCACCTCGGATGTTTCTTTGATCTTTTCCCTAACAATATTGTTCTTCACTTTCCTCACGCCTTGTTCAGCGAGTGCGAGATGCAAGTTTTCTAGCTTCGTAAATCATTTGTTGTACCTTGCCCTTCGCCATAAGATCGAAGACCTTGTCTGACATCCCCTCAAACTCCTCCTCCGTAGGGTGGAATCTTGGACATCTACAACACCCAACACACTTGTACACACATGGTATGTCAGGATTTGGTGGGGTTCCGATGCTCCGGATCCCCTCTCCGGCGAAACCCTAGACCCATTGGAGAAAAGCCAAATTAATGCCGAGGGGGTTACCTAGACCCTAGAACCGCTCTACCGTAGTGATACTGGAAATCAAATCAAAAGGAGTAAAACAATGGAAAAAGGATCAATGCCGAGGGGGCTACCCTCGGCATAGGTATGCTTAGGTGCACTTGTGACAGGTGAAGCTACGCCGACGGCAACCCCCTCGATCTTGCTACGCGTGCCGTTAGCTTAACATATGAAGAGCTACGCCGACGGCAACCCCCTCGGCATTGCCTTGGGCCGTCAACTGTTCTCCCATGGTGGTCGCCTGCACACGATGTGGTTCGTGCTGTGCCTACGGTCAGCCTGTGTCGACGGTGGCCCTCAACGTTGTTGCATCTATGCCGAAGGTTATTCTACGCCGACGGTCCCCTTCGGCATTGCTCATCTATGCCGACGGTTGCGCTACGCCGATGGTGTTTTTCCAGCCGTGGGCACCGTGGGAGCTATGCCGAGGGTGCCGACATTTCCCCTCGGCATTGAAATCCCCCTCGGCATCGTTGTTTGTTCCCGTAGTGGCATGAAAACAGGGGGCAGGATCAAACTCGAGGTAAAAGGTAAATAGCTTGCGAGGCATGAAAACACAGGCGATGTTCGAGCGGGAAAAGAAGAATTTGATTGCAGGACAAAGAATAACTCGTTTCGTGTCCGTTCGATGTCATTTAGTAGACCATTAGAGCAGGTTAGAGAGTTTTCGCAATTTTTTAACACCGCGTGCATCTTGTATGCATGTATATATAAACGATTTTGGTTGTGATTACGCAAGAGTAAGGAAAACACATATTGTCTGATCGTAGCTTTGTACAATGAGCTTGGATGAGGGTGGGAGGTACTAGGAGCGTAGCTATATGTTAAACTGAAGAGTGAAACGCACGAGAGGTCATCAAGTTGCATAAAATGTAAGCATTGGTCACCAACTTAAAAAAAGTTCAAAACATGGTCACCAAGTTGTAGATTAGCGACACGTTGATCACTCCGTCAAAACGGACGTTAAGTCGGTGACGTAGCGGACTGTTGCTTTACAAATATCCCCTTCAAAATTTATTTCTTCCAATGGCTAGCTCCCTTTTCAATTTTTTGCCTTTTTGCAAATAACCCGTTCATGCTTTCATCATGTGAGATATTTTATCAAACACCTGACACGCATCAGGACCATCTTGTTCACCTCAGGCCATGTCTCTATGAGAAAATACACAAAAATTGTAAGTAATGCTCTCAAATTTTCTATTGAAGACGCAAATGACTTCAGTTGCTCTCACTTTGTATTTGTAGATAAACCTGCCGCTGGATAACCACAGTTCATACCCAAATATATCCATACCCACTTCTTTGGGTAGGGTAATTAATATCCAACATATCTGCACGTATGTATCGTTGTACCAAATCTGCACGTACGTAGCAGCTGATCGATCGGCACGTACGTTGCGTAGCTAACTTCATGTAGCTAGCTGAACGATCGGCACGGTACGTAGCTAGCCAACGCATGTAGATGGCTGCACGTAGCTACTCCCTCCGTTACATAATATAAGACGTTTTAGCACTTATATATATGTTGTCTCCATGTATGCTAAGATGAGTGAACATGCACACTAAAATATGTCTACATGCGTTTTTCCATGCATAAATGTGGACAAATGATAAAACATCTTATATTTAGAAACGGAGGAGTAGCTGATAGGCACGTATAAAATCTTTGTTCTTTCTCTCCATGGATAATTGGATAATATCCATCAATTTTGGATAACCGCTGTATGGATTTGGGTAAATCCAAACCCTCCCCAACGGCAGGTTTATTTGTAGACTTTATGGATCTGTGTGGCTTGTGTAGTTTCAGAAACTTGTAGCAGTTGAACCTCTTACTACCCGTGGTGGATGTTTTGTTATCTTCTATCTTCTATATCTAAATAGCAATGACCCATTACATGAAATTCTCTCAACATGCAGCTATGCCACATCATTTGATTCCTACTAACTCATTTTCATGATTCTTTTTTAGCTACGTTGTCACAATTACCATGTCACGTCGTCTCAGTGTGCATAACACTGGCTTTTGTAAGAAGAAAAAAAAAAGAACAGAAGTCTGTTCGTCCACGGCCTCACGCCCTCACCCCTTCAACTCTTTGCCTCCTGAGCCGACACCCCTTCCGTTTCCTCTCCTTTTAGTACTTGTATTGTTTCTTTTGAAGCCTTTATGTTTCAGCATGTATCTCGTACTGGTAATGGTGTAGCTCACTCCCTAGCCCAATTTGGCCTGCGTGCCGATTCTTCTTGTACTGGATGGGAGGGTGAAGCACCGGAGTTTGTTTCTGTTCAGGTGGCCAGCGATATAGCTGTGTCCCATGAGTAAAAGGTAATCTGTTAAAATTCAAAAAAAAAAAAAGACTCGACGATTCCCCTTTCTATTTATTAATCGCCCGTTCATCCATCGCCTGCCCCCGCCGTATTCAGCGTCCATCCGCTGCCGCTACACATCCGGACGGCATCCATCGGTTATTGGCCGTGCAGGACACCACGCCGGCGTGCTACACCCAGCGTAGTCTTCACACACACCTTGCGCCACTAGCTGATGCCCATGGCGAGCGGTAGGAACCGGGACTATTCTCAAATCGTCGAGTCGTCTTTTTGTCTGAACGAGGTACTCTTTGCCTCATGCATCGACTGTCAGGTTATGTTCTGTTTATACAGCAGCATCCAGTCTGCATCTTTGCAGGCTTATCTATTTTCTCTACCTTCACGTAAAGCCGTTGTTTGTACCCAAAAAAAAAAAGTAAAGCCGTTGTGACCATGCAAGTTTTTAGCTCCCGCTCATCTAGACGTTCGGTGTGGTTGATGCCCATTTTCTCATATTGGATTACATGTGAGAAGATTGGTTGAAGTTTGCACGAAGCGTTGTCCTGCAGATTTGGAACTGAAGAAACTGACACCTCTGGAAAATAATAATACAGGTTTATTCACTTAATTGTGTTTTAGGATATACAACAACCTGCAAGACTGACATGAGTAGTTGGAAAGGCGTTCACTACCGTTAAATCATACTCACTCCGTTTTTTAATATAAGATGTTTTAGGTGTTACACATGTTGTCTATATGCATAGTGAAGTGAGTGAATGTACACACTAAAGTGTGTCTAAATACATAGTGAAGTGAGTGAATGTGGGCAAAAGCTAAAACATCTTATATTAAAAAACGGAGGGAGTATTTGTCATTCTTTCATAAGGGTGCATGATTTCTTAATTAATAACGAGATATACTATTGTACGCCTAGGGTTGGAGCTTTTCATGGTTAGTTATACTACAAAATGTCATCAACATAAAAGATTTAGGAGGCTGATTGATACATGTAATTTCGCTTCGATGAATAATGATCTCCTCACAAACCTGTATGTGTTGCAAGCTTCTAGCCAAGATTCAAGCCTAGCATTTTATTGCACGCCTTAACTATTTTGCAAAAATACACCCTCTCTGCGCAATGCTTGCCAAGATAATGTTCGTATAAAGTATGTTACTACTAAAACAATTACATTAAGTTAATATGAATGTCCCTTTTTTGCAGGTAGAAAGGGTAGAAAATATATAGATATTTATGTATTTGATTTGAGAGCCACTAGGACCTCTGCTCAAAATACATCATCTTTCTTAATACGTTTCTAATTCAAGTTGTCCTTATCGAGTATCCTTTTCCTCTTTGATTTTTTCAAAGTAAGAATTTTATTGGTTGCAAATGAAAATATACACTGAGTTAATTTTAGTGTTTTGGTGCTTCTCAAAATCCTATTTTTTATTGATCAGCGTACGAAAAACATTCATCAATTAAAATGTACTCCTATGTTTCATTTTACTGTTGAAAGTACATATGTTTCGGTCAAATAAATCATTTCAGTCAGATAATTTGTACATGTGTCTCTACTTGCTTTCCCTGTTTTCTTCAATCAAATTTCACATAGTTTTTTTTATGAATGTCCACAGCAATGCGCGGGGTATCATCTAGTGTTTATTAACATCGCCTAGCCTATGTGATTCCTGGAATAGAGCGTGTGGAAAGGAATTGAAGAAGTGACAAGGAACTGAAGATGTTGCAAGGGCAAGCTTTACCTGGTTTTTCCTAGGCATGCCACCACGTCCTGCATCAAAGCCTGCCTACACAACACCTGGGACATAATCCTGACTTTGAACACCAACTCGGTGATCACCAGCTAGCGCAATCTTCTTACTAGAGCTTAAGAGTCACATAAATCAAGACACAGTCCATCAAAAAATAAAAACATCAACACATGGAGTAGCACATGGAAGTCCCTTCATTAATCTTGTACTAACCGTCTAGACTCCCCATTTGGAACTTTTTTTTATCTGTTTATACATCATTTCTCGTCTTCATTAATCTTGTCCCAGCTTGAAGTGCTAATAACCAGGTTTGTTAATTAGTTGGCTGACAAATCTGAGATCATGCGTACTTTAGTTAGCTGCTGGGTGGAAACGGTGGCATATGGACCTACCGGTCTAGCTGTCAGGGGCCACGGTGCAGAAACACACATTACTCTGTACAAAAAACGTGGCCATTTTTTTTTTTTTTGAGATTCAAAAAAAAAACGTGGCCATTCAGACGTGGGTCATGTCACTGTACAAAAAGCCCATCAGAACTCAATATACGTGTGGGAATACCGCCCACTAATCTGTTGCTACAAATATACGGAGTATACATTGGTGGATCATCATTATTCCAGTAATCTGTTATTACAAATATACGGAGTATATATCGGTGGACCGTCAATATTCCACTAATCTGTTACTACAAATATACGGAGTATATATCGGTGGACCGTCATGACTCATCGAAGTCAAGGAGGAGGAGGGTGGTCGGCGACAATGCCGAAGGCGGCAGTGGCGACAGAGGGACGAAGGACTGGTCCTCCAGAAACCAGGAGAAGTCCTCCGGGTTATACGGAGGTCCGCTCGTCGCGCCGGCAGGCTGGTCGGTGGAGGGTAGGTCGCCGACGGGGAGGCTCGGCTCGGCCTGCACTGTGCTCGTCGTGCCGACAGGCTGGACGGTGGAGGGTGGGTCCTCGGCAGGGAGAGTTGGCTGTGAGCTCGTCCTGAGCGAAAATCCTAAATTAGTTTTGGTACGTGCTTTTTCTTTGTACGAACTCTAATGGTTTTCTGGTTTGAATGAAATGTAACATGGGATATATATATACCTGCAACGCTTCTGGTGCCTCTTCAAGTCGGAGTAGATGGAGTAGCTATGGCCGCACGCGCAGGGCCAGATCTTGCTTCCATGTTTTCTCGCGTAGTGCTTTTTCACTCCTGATAGGCTAGAGAGGGCCCTCTTCGCGTCACTATGGATGCATCCTGCTACTGGGCAAGTGTACGCCTTCTTCGAGCTGGTGCCGTCGCGGTGCTTGAGCAGATAGGGAAGCTGGTACACTTGCACGTGCATCTCCAGGTTCTGAAGCCTGTGGAACCCCTTGTTGCAGATCCCACACACAAATGGGCGATCGGTGGTCAACCTTCTCGATGACAAGGTGACCACCTGTGCGTCGGGATCTAATGAATAAAGGATAACTTATATTATTACTTACCCAAAAAATAGAAAAATAGCTAAAGTACAACACATATGCAATGATTTACACTTGAGAAAGTATTTGAGCTATTTATCAACCTCATATTCTAGTTTCATGTAATAAATAAGCTTAATTTTTTTGACGAATCTCTAATTGAAATGGCAGGAGAATCAAAGAAATAAAATTTTGGAATTAATTAACTCTTGAGAGTTTGGGAATTAGAATTAAATCAAATAAACTTATGGAAAACTCATGAGAAAATTATCTTAAAATGGCGCTTGGCAGGCCGTACAAGCTGGGAAGTCCGGTCTGACCTGCGCGACTGGACTCGGTCGTGGCTCCCAGCATGGATGGATTAGGCTTAGCGAGTCAGCAAAAAAAAACACAATCACGTGGAAATCACTAGAAAAAGGGTTCCCTTTGCGAAGGGAACCCAACGGACCGTGACGTGATGACAAGTGTCAGGTTCTCATTTCACGCGGTCCCCCATGGGTGCTTGAATATGTGACAAGTGGCAGCACGAGAGAGTTTTGGTGGGATTTCTGCTTCTTCGTGCGGAGGATTGTATGTGCATTTATTTTGTGATTCATTTTAAAAAAATGAAATATCTTGAGAACCATTTATCCAAATTACGAACCGTTTTCACTTTGAGCTCCTCGCGTCGAGATCTTCAAAACTAGATCCCATGTTCATAGGTTTCGACGAACTTTTTTTTTGTACTTCTGGTTATGTATAGTTGTACAACCTGTTATGTGTTGTTGTACTCCAATTTCTCTATATTTTGTACTTCCTTTTTTCTATATTTTTGTATGATGAGAGAGAAGGGATAGTGAGGTGGAAGGACAGCCTTTTCCCTTTTATTTTTTTAAATCAAATTTTTGAAATGAAATATCTTGAGAACCGTTTATCCGAATTACGAACCGTTTTCACTTTTGAGCTCCTCGCGCCGAGATCTTCAAAACTAGATCCCATGTTGATAGGTTTCGACGAACTTTTTTTTTGTACAACCGGTTATGTATAGTTGTACAACTTGTGTCTGTGTAGTTGTATAATCTGTGTTTGTATAAACTGTGTTTGCGTAGTTGTACAACATGTGCCTATATAGTTGTACAACTCGTGTTTGTACAACCTGTGTCTGTCTAGTTGTACAACTTGTATCTGTACAACCTATGTCTGTCTAGTTGTACAATCTGTGTCTGTACAACCCGTGTCTGTCTGGTTGTACAACTTGTGTATGTATAGTTGTACAACACGTGTTTGTACAACCTGTGTCTGTCTAGTTGTACAACTTGTGTCTGTACAACCTATGTCTGTCTAGTTGTACAACCTGTTTCTGTACAACCCGTGTCTGTCTGGTTGTACAACTTGTGTCTGTACGACGAGTTGTACAATCTGTGAAGCCGAGCCATAATGCTAATAGTTTTTGTACTTCCGTTTCAGGAGCGCGTATGCACTACTTATTAAGCCAAACTCCTGGTTATGTGTAGTTTTTATTTGTACCGTGCTCTATTTTTTCACTTTCGTGTGCTAGGTGCAACGATCTCTATGTTGATGTTGACCTGTTGTACGTGGGAGGATGATAACCCACAAGTATAGGGGATCGCAACAGTCTTCGAGGGAAGTAAAACCCAAATTTATTGATTCGACACAAGGGGAGACAAAGAATACTTATAAGCCTTAACAACTGAGTTGTCAATTCAGCTGCACCTGGAAAAGCACTAGTAACAGGGGTGATGTGAAAGCAGCAGTAATATGAGAGCAATAGTAACAGTAACACAGCAGCAGTAACACGGAGGCAATGGCACCAGAAAATAGTTGATACTACTTCTAATGACATATAGGACCAGAGAGCAATGATGATGACAAATGGACCGGGGTTCCCAGCTATCTACACTAGTGGTAACTTCTCCAAACAAATAACAGGTGTTGGGTGAACAAATTACAGTTGGGCAATTGATAATTGTAAGGGCATGACAATGCATGCTTATGATAAGAAAGTTTACTGTAGTATTTAATTGGGCATTACGACAAGGTACACAGACCGCTATCCAGCATGCATCTGTGCCTAAATAATCCACCTTCCGGTTAGCATCCGCACCCCTTCCAGTATTAAGTTGCAAACAACAGATTATTGCATTAAGTATTGTGCATAATGTAAACAACACATTCATCCTTAGACAAAGCATTGCTGTTTTACCCCTAGTGGCAACAACACATCTACAACCTTAGAACTTGCTGTCACTATCCCAGGTTAAATAGAGGCTGAACCCAACTATCTAGCATAAATACTCCCTCTTGGAGATACAAGCAACTACTTGATCAGGGTAACCACAAGTACCGGAGAGCATGCAAGATCTTAAATAAACAATAGTATGATAATATGATGAACAATCTGATCATAATGTAACAATTCATCGGATCCCAACAAACACAACACCAATTACATCATATGGATCTCAATCATGTAAGGCAGCTCATGAGATCATTGTATTGAAGTACATGGGAGAGAGAGTACCAACTAGCTACAGCCAAGAACCCGTAGTCCATGGGGGAACTACTCACAAACCATCATGGAGTCGAAGTGGAGGCGGTGGAGTCGATGGAGATGGCTCCGGGGGTCAATCCCCGTCCCGGCAGGGTGCCAGAACAGGAACTTCTGACCCCCGAAACGAGGTCTCGCGATGGCGGCGGCGCTGCGGAAGTCTTTCTGGAGTATTAGATATATATTTAGGGTTTTCGCGTCGGGGTGACTAAATAGGCGAAGGGGCAACGTCGGTGGAGTCCCGTGGGCCCCTCCTCATATGCGGCGCACCTCTCCCTCGCCGCGCGAGCATGTGGTTTGGAGGCCGTGGGCCTCCCCCTGGCTTGCCCTTCTGGCTCCGTGTGTCCCTCGGAAAAATAGGAGGTTTGGCTTTTGTTTCGTCGAATTCCGAGAATATTGCCCGAACAGCTTTTCTGGAACCAAAAACAGCAGAAAACAGGAACTGGCACTGTGGCATCTTGTTAATAGGTTAGTCCCAGAAAATGTATAATAATGATATATAATGCATATAAAACATGTGACAATGATACATAAAACAAGCATGAAACATCAGAAATTATAGATACGTTGGAGACGTATCAAGCATCCCCAAGCTTAGTTCCTACTCGTCCTCGAGTAGGTAAACGATAAAAAGAAAATAATTTCTGAAGTGACATGCTACCAACATAATCTTGATCCAATAATAATGTAAGGCATG
Organism: Poa pratensis; assembly: GCA_947311845.1. Classification (NCBI taxonomy): domain Eukaryota; kingdom Viridiplantae; phylum Streptophyta; class Magnoliopsida; order Poales; family Poaceae; genus Poa; species Poa pratensis. The sequence goes on along the minus strand of CAMZMU010000083.1, from coordinate 13,299,984 downwards.
TGAGCTGAGATCAAATCATTCAAAGCAAATGTCTATAGTTGATATAAGAGATAATAAAGCAAGAGTCAAACAAGCTAAAAGTTTTCATGAACTATCGCTTTAAAGACATGAAACCGTACAAGGTTCATTAAAGATGGTTTAAGTATCCAGCGTAGAAGTTCTATCCTTCAATCCAAGCATCAAGCAAATTTTCATAACACAGAAGGATTCAGCCAAGTAAACATAAACATGAACGTCATGAATCAACTGTTTCGAAGTCTACTCAACCGGTGAGCGCAAGCATTTGGTATTGGCACCAGGATGTTATGGCAAAGAGAACATTAATGGGGGTTTGGAAGGCCAATGGAAGAAAGTCTCACAAAGCTATAAGTGATCATTAGACAAGAGGAAGTCTTATAATCGAAGCTATGTAAGGAGTAGTGATTGCCATGCAACGGATGCACATAGAGCTATATGTGTATGAAAGCTCTCCAATGGAACTAGTGGGGGTGCATCCAACTTGGTTGCTCATGAAGACCTAGAGCACTTTTGAGGAAGCTCATCATTGGAATATACAACCCAAGTTCTATAGTGTAAATTCCCCACATAGTTATACTAGTAGAACATGAAAACTCTCTCACATGGAGTATAGGTGCTAAACACGAGCACAAATGATGACTATGAATACTGCAGGTGCTGAAACATGAGCACAAGTGTGGATAAAGGATAGTAATGTTGCCCCCTTTTTCTTTATTCTTTTTTTTCTTTTTTTTCATTTTTTTTCTTTTTCTGTTTCACTTTTCGATGGCCACATAGCACTTTTCACTTTCAGGGGCAACATTCTAATATGACAACACACTTTTTGGTACATATAACTCATAATGAACAAAACATGATGTATGAAACTGTATGCCTCTGCCAGTGTAGCAGGATATGCAATGATCTAGCGTAACATGGGTAAACCACACATCAGCTGTATAGAATCATGCAAAGCAATATATAAATGATGAATGACAACAAGTCATGTAATGTAAATGGAAGTTGCATGGCAATATATCTCGGAACAGCTATGGAAATGCTGTGGTAGGTAGGTATGGTGGTTGTTTTGAGGAAGATGTATAGGCTTATGTGTAGGAGAACAAGAGGAAGTCCTCCCACGGGGTTGGATGTACTGGCGAAGTATGCACAACTCTCAATGTGAGCAGAAGGCAATGCACAGCACCGAAGAGGCTAGCAAATTTGGATGGTGGAAGTGCCAAAAACCGTAGCTTAACATTAGTCAAAAAGAACTCACAAGTTTATTGCAAACAACTAGCAGGTTCAACATTAAGAGCATGATTAAAATTCACTCCAAGAAGGGCCGTTCACGGCGGCACAAGTACCCCGTTAGATCCCTCGACCTTCAGCACAACTTAGTTACTACGATGAACTTTCAGACATGGAAAGCTATCAAGTCCAACTACACCTTCAACAATTTTAGAGTTTGTAGTACGGTACAAGCTTAAAGACAACAATCCACTAATGATTTTAACTTAATTAACCAGCAAGCTTTACCATCTAAATACCTCAAAACGTTTGCAAAGAATCAGATTATCAAAGTTCAATGATCTACAAGATTATGCAAGTTTTTCATACCACTACCACATGCAATTTTCTTTCTTCCAACAAACACCAAGCAACCAACAAACTCTCCAAATATAATATAATGAAGCAAGAGAGTATTTATAAAATGCTAATAGCTCAAAGAGATACATGAAAAACAAGAGCTAAAATCACTGCAGTAGCGAAGAATACTCAACAAATATAAGTGAAGAATAGGAGTATTCAAATGAAAAAGCGGAGCGTGTCTCTCTCCCAAACAAGATAGATAGGATCCGACATTGATATGATCAGAGAATAAAATAACAAACTAAACACAAAGACGCTCCAAGAACAGCACATATGATGTGACCGAATTAAAATATAGTTTCACTAGAGATGACCTGATAAGTTGATGATGAAGAAGGGGATGCCTTGGGCATCCCCAAGCTTAGATGCTTGAGTCTTCTTGAAATATGCTTGGGTGACCACGGGGGCATCCCCAAGCTTAGGCTCTTCACTCTTCTTGATCACAATATCATCCTTCCTCTTGACCCTTGAAAACTTCTGCCACACCAAACTTCTCATAAACTTCATTAGAGGGTTAGTACTCAAAAACATTAATCCACTATTGGTTCTGTAGTGACACATTGCAATACTCAATAAAACATTAGCTACAGCCCTCCACGTCTAGAAAGCCTTACTTAAAGTCCACAAGAGACAATGCAAAAAAACAGAGACAGAATCTGTCAAAACAGAACAGCCAGTAAAGACGAATTTTTTCGAGGTACTTCCGTTGCTCAAATCGGAAAAAGTGAAGTTAATGAAAGATGCGTACATATCTGAGGAAGATGCGTGATTTTTTATAGAATTTTTCGAGTTTTCTCCAGGGAGAAAAGCTCAAATTCGTGACAGCTAAAAATCTGTCCCTGCGCAGAAATCCAAATCTAGCATCATCTAATCATTAAAGGCTCTTCTTGGCACAACAATGCAATAAAATAAAGATACAAAGGAGTTGTTACAGAAGTAAGCAAGCTCCTTGACTCAAAAAGCAAAAGAAAAATTACAGAAATAAAACATGGGTTGTCTCCCAAGAGCGCTTTTCTTTAATGCCTTTTAGCTAGGCTTGATAGTTTTAATGATGCTCTCATGAAAATAGAAAATGAAGCAAAAGGAGCATCAAGAAGCAAATTCAAAACACATTTAAGTCTAACCCACTTCCTATGCATAGGAAACTTGTACACAAATAAATTCATATAGAACAAAGTGACAAGCATAGGAAGATAAAACAAGAGTAACTTCAAAAGTTTCAGCATATAGAGAGGTGTTTTAGTACCATGAAAATTTCTACAACCATGTTTTCCTCTCTCATAGTAATTTTCAGTAGCATCATGAATAAACTCAACAATATAACTATCACACAAAGCATGCTTTTCATGATCTACAAACACATAGTTTTTATTAAGCTCACAAATAGTGGGATTAAAATTTCGAACCCACATGTAACAATTTTATAACAAGATGATTGATCACTCTCAACATATATGGGACGCCTAGATAAAGTCAAGACTTCTCCAATCCCATTTTCATTAGTACAATTAATATTATCAAGTAACATAGGACCATCATCTAGAGCTTTATCATAAACATTTTCTAAGCAAAACTCTTTAGTACCATGCATTTCGATATCAGCCACAAATAAAGGATTATCATAAGATTTATCAAAATAGCATGGATTATCATAATAACAGTAGCATAATTATTCTCACAAGTTTTACTCATAGGAAAAATTTCAAGAGAATCAACAGGAACATAACATTCATCCTCCTTGGGTAAGCATGGAGGGCAATCAAATAATGTAAGAGATGAAGAGTTACTCTCATTAGAAGGTAGGCATGGGTAGCTAATCCATTCTTCCTCCTTTTGTTCATCACTCTCCTCCTCTTTTTCATCTAATGAGCTTTCAGGTTCAGCAATTTCTTCTTCCACAGGTTCCTGCAAATTGTGAGTGCATTCTTGTGCATTAATGAGTCTCTCTTTGTAATCAACGATATAAGGATTATTGCTGTAATGTTCTATGCAATAATCAAGGATAGAAGAGACATAATCTTTAAGGTCCTTACAAGCAATACAAGTTTCATAATTTTTAGCCATGAAAGATTCTATCTCAGAGGCTCCCATAAATAAAACAAATTGTTCTACTTCTTCGAACCCAAGATGAATATAGTTATTCCAATGATAGTTCACAATTAAAACTTCTTCACTAAAGCCACTGGAATTTAAGATGTTTAGTATCCTGTTTAGAGCAACAGTTTATATCATGGCGTTTAAGCAAGATTTTAGCAATTGTATTCAACCTTTCTAACACAACACTCATGACTTCACCCTTTTTTGATTCTCTATACTTCATATATAATTCTATAAGCTCCATATAGGTTGTGGGTTCTTCCATAACAACAGTTTTTAGTTTTTCGGTTTTTCAAATTTTTATGGATTTTCGAATTTATAAGAAAAACAAAACAAACAAAAATAAACTAAACAAATAAACTAGACAAAACAAAATAAAATAAAAACAGAGAGAGAGGTAGAGTGTACTCCCCAGGTGAACTTATGAGTAGAGCTATGCTCCCCGGCAACGGCGCCAGAAAATAGTCTTGATAACCCACAAGTATAGGGGATCGCAACAGTCTTCGAGGGAAGTAAAACCCAAATTTATTGATTCGACACAAGGGGAGACAAAGAATACTTATAAGCCTTAACAACTGAGTTGTCAATTCAGCTGCACCTGGAAAAGCACTAGTAACAGGGGTGATGTGAAAGCAGCAGTAATATGAGAGCAATAGTAACAGTAACACAGCAGCAGTAACACGGAGGCAATGGCACCAGAAAATAGTTGATACTACTTCTAATGACATATAGGACCAGAGAGCAATGATGATGACAAATGGACCGGGGTTCCCAGCTATCTACACTAGTGGTAACTCTCCAAACAAATAACAGGTGTTGGGTGAACAAATTACAGTTGGGCAATTGATAATTGTAAGGGCATGACAATGCATGCTTATGATAAGATAAGTTTACTGTAGTATTTAATTGGGCATTACGACAAGGTACACAGACCGCTATCCAGCATGCATCTGTGCCTAAATAATCCACCTTCCGGTTAGCATCCGCACCCCTTCCAGTATTAAGTTGCAAACAACAGATTATTGCATTAAGTATTGTGCATAATGTAAACAACACATTCATCCTTAGACAAAGCATTGCTGTTTTACCCCTAGTGGCAACAACACATCTACAACCTTAGAACTTGCTGTCACTATCCCAGGTTAAATAGAGGCTGAACCCAACTATCTAGCATAAATACTCCCTCTTGGAGATACAAGCAACTACTTGATCAGGGTAACCACAAGTACCGGAGAGCATGCAAGATCTTAAATAAACAATAGTATGATAATATGATGAACAATCTGATCATAATGTAACAATTCATCGGATCCCAACAAACACAACACCAATTACATCATATGGATCTCAATCATGTAAGGCAGCTCATGAGATCATTGTATTGAAGTACATGGGAGAGAGAGTACCAACTAGCTACAGCCAAGAACCCGTAGTCCATGGGGGAACTACTCACAAACCATCATGGAGTCGAAGTGGAGGCGGTGGAGTCGATGGAGATGGCTCCGGGGGTCAATCCCCGTCCCGGCAGGGTGCCAGAACAGGAACTTCTGACCCCCGAAACGAGGTCTCGCGATGGCGGCGGCGCTGCGGAAGTCTTTCTGGAGTATTAGATATATATTTAGGGTTTTCGCGTCGGGGTGACTAAATAGGCGAAGGGGCAACGTCGGTGGAGTCCCGTGGGCCCTCCTCACTGCGGCGCACTCTCTCCTCGCCGCGCGAGCATGTGGTTTGGAGGCCGTGGGCCTCCCCCTGGCTTGCCCTTCTGGCTCCGTGTGTCCCTCGGAAAAATAGGAGGTTTGGCTTTTGTTTCGTCGAATTCCGAGAATATTGCCCGAACAGCTTTTCTGGAACCAAAAACAGCAGAAAACAGGAACTGGCACTGTGGCATCTTGTTAATAGGTTAGTCCCAGAAAATGTATAATAATGATATATAATGCATATAAAACATGTGACAATGATACATAAAACAAGCATGAAACATCAGAAATTATAGATACGTTGGAGACGTATCAGAGGATTGGATTGTACGCGCGGGAGGCTGGCTGATTGTACGCACGCTCGTACAGGCGCGCGGGGCGTTCGTTTCCGGCCGTTCGTGCACGTACGCGCGGAGTGATCTTTAAAAGCCACCACGTGATGGTAACAGAGCGTACGCGGAGCAGAAATTGACCTTTGCGAAGGGTTTCCTCCCGCTAGTGGCACCCCGATCACGTGATCACCCGGGCTCCTGGCGCCGTCACTAGCCATTGGGCCAGGGGTTAGCCGTGCACAGTCAAGGAGATGGGTTCTTGGGCTAGGGAGCTCCTATATCCCGCTTTCAGTGACCCGAAGGTCCGTCTACTTGGCAGCCCATTTAATATTCGTTTCTCATTTAATTTGTGTTTTGTTTTCTGTTTATTTTAATTTATTTATTATCTATTTTGTATTTTTTTAAACTTTTGGAAAGAGTTTTAGGTTTGAAAAAAATGTTTAGATTTTAATGATATAAAAATTGTTCATATTTTGTGAATTTTAATTTAAAAAACGTTCATATTTAGCAACAGTTGACAAAAGCGATGACCCTCATCAGGACCGGCCCATAGACCGGGGCCCCCGAGAGGTAGGAGCCCCGGCCCAGCTAGTAGTTATGTCTTATTACCAGCGTAGTTCTTCTATTTTGGCCCAAGTTAGCAGCATAAATCTTAGAACGGCCACACGCACGGGAGCATCACGGTGTTTTTTGCGACTCCTCTCCTCCCCAACTCTCGTGAGCATCTTGTGCCTTTCCAAGGTCCATCGCTTTCCACAATTCTCGGTAGATCTACTCCGATTTGTATTTTCGGTTCTCTATTCTTGCTGACCGGACGGTTCTTCAAAAAATTAGATAACCGAGGCTTCGGTCCCCGAGATTTCGGTTCGGTTACAACCGAAGAGACGTGCCAGATCTTGAGCAACAAACATCGGAACAACCAACAAGCAATGAATCAGAGTATCAGACATGGATAGCATAGAGGATGGGGAGGAATGGTACAAGGAAATCTTGTACACAGGCTGCCGTTCGCTATGCACGAGAGAGCCATCGCCGGCGCCATGTGGGTGCATGGACGTCGCTAGTCGCAGGCCTCCGCGGAGACAGCGATCGAGGGTGGGCGGCGGCGCTACATACTATGGCTGAAGACTAGGGTAGGGACGCATGAGAGTTGAGGATCGAGGCGTTGCGTGCGTTTGGGTTGAGATAAGGCTGCAAGTTTTTTTTTGTATATTTATCCGATGAAAACGATCTTGTATATGTGTGGAACTATGGTGTTTCTTGGCAATCATGATATACTATACTAGAATATTGAGTGGCCCAAAAACATACTTGTTTTTATTACCAGTTTTAGAGTCTAGTGATCATCAATCTTCTTTTTGTATGCAATGTTTATTATACTTTAGAAATATAATATATTACTCTCTCTGTTAATAAAAAGATGTCTCAATTTTGTCTAAATTTAAATGTATCTACACACTAAAATATGTCTAGATACATGTCTAGATACATGCAAATTTGGACAAAGTTGATACATCTTTTTGTTAACGGATGGAGTAATAAGTATTTTTTGAAAATATTAACTATTTAAGTGTGAACAAGGGCCCATTGCTATTGTCTCAGGGCCCAGAAATGTATGGATCGGGCCTGACCCAAATATAACCTGCCTCCTAAAAAACGGTGGTGTATTCATGTATTGACAGACGTGCGTTGCGTACCCTAGTGAAATAAAACTTGCTAGGTAAGTAGCGGAATAAAATATTACCTGGATTGCCTGGCTTTCTTTTTCTTGTGGGCTGATGACGAGCTCCAGCCGCTCCATGGTTGTCGTCCCGTACATGACCGCCGCGAACGTCTTCTTCTCCAGCTCCAGTGCCTTCACCCGCTCCACGTTCGTCGCCGTCGCCCCGTCCTTGACCGCCGTGAACGTGTTCTTCTTCTCCAGCTCCTGTACGTTCAGCCGCTCCAAGTTCTTCGCCGTCGTCCCATCCAAGACCGGCCGCCGTGAACTTCTTCTTCTCGAGCACCAGTGCGTTCACCCGACATCGCGTTGGTGCAACTGGTAGTGGGTGCATGCGTTGGTGAAACTGTTAGTGGGTGCGGTAGTGAAATTAACTGTTAGTGAGATGCTGGCCGGGTGAGGTTAAATACATGTGAGCAAAAAGGTTTGCGTGCGCTAATTGATGCTGTGCATGCGGTGTCGCGTTGGAAAAATCTTCTGACACGCAGTACTGTCTCCCAGCTTAAGGCTTAAGCACGCATGTGTAATTCCCCAATTTTACCATCCGAGTCAGAAGCCATGACTCGGTGCATACCCGAGTTTAGCAACGAAGTGAAGTGTGGGTGTGGCTGATCCTTATTCTCTGTTTGCGAGGTAAACGCGCTCTTTCCGTATTTGTCCGGCCGCCTCGGATCGACAATTGAGACGTGATTTTGTTTCAGTGTGCTTTGGTGGGCGACGGAATATGCTCCTACTTTAGTATGATCGAGACCAACATCAAATCAATTCGAACGTGTAATTGAGAGTATGTTACCCAACAGATTATTGTCTTCATCTTGCACCTTAAGCTTCCGGTGTTCATGAGAGAACGCGACGGGGTTCTTGTCTTTTCTTGTGTGCGTTCATGCATGAGAGAAATAAGAGAGGGTAGAGGTAGAAGAAAAGCGGCTGCCAGGTGCAGCTCCTAGCCTCCTACACAGTACGCATCCAGTCTAATATACCTTTTAATTTTGTAAAATAGACAAGAAAAACAAATTTGTTCCGCATAATACGCATCTAGTCAAACTAAAGGTGCCATTAATCGGGCGGAACGACCTCCTGCACGTCCTAATAAACACGGCGCGACGTTGTGTCTCTATGACGAGTGGGGTCCGCATGTCGGAGGGCATGTCCGGGCAATGTCCGGCACCCGAAGAGATCACAAGTTTAGAGGTCCTCTCGGGGTTGGGGACATAAATCGGCTCGACCCGCACAAATGGGGGAGCCGCTGTGGGTGCTTTTTACGTCCGAACCCCCAAAGGTTCATTGGGAATCTTTTCGGGGTGCCGGTGCAAATGCTCCTACCACCACGGCCATTCAAATTTTAGTTAGTTTTGAAAGTTTGATGGAATCTCAAGAAATAAACGAAAATAGAGGAGTCTATGCGCAAGTTTTCATTTTTAATCATTTTTCTTTCATCGAATTCAAAATGGAGACAAAATTGTTTACATCGCCATTCATACCAAGGTTTTGAATATATTTGAACTTTTTTCGTTCTACTCGCATGCACTAGCATAAAAAATTATACAAGGCAGTCACACACTTGCAGTTCAAATTCAATTTACTTTTGAAAATTTGGACAAAACCCGCATGGAAAATGAAAAAAGAGGACTCTACATGCAAGTTTTCAATTTTTAATCATTTTCTTTCAACGAATTCAAAACAGGGTCAAAAAATGTCGTTATCGCCATTAATACCAAGGTTTTGAATACATTTGGACTTTTTTCGTCCCTACCACGTGCACTAGCACCAAAATTTACGACAAGGCAGTCACACACTTGCAGTTCAAATTCGAGTTACTTTTAAAAATTTGGCCGACACCACCCAGAAAATGAAAAAAGATGACTCTACACACAAATTTTCAATTTTTAGTCATTTTACGTCAAGGCTGCGTGCAATGCACAAACTCAATCTCAGCTGCTACGCCCGTCTACTCGGCTGGTCGGCCCAGGATCCTTCTGTTTTTGGATAGAAAATTAAACACGAACTTGCCAAAACAAGGAAGTCGAGTCGGCTGGTCGGCCCAGTGCCTCAGGCAAATCACTGCACACTCACCCATCCGGTGGTAATAATTAAAGTAACTTAACAACTATTGTATCTTTTATCTATGCTATTATTAAAAGAGCAAACTTGTGTTGATACATTAAATCTGAGCCCTTCAATATTTGGTCAACGGTCCAGATTGCTCCAATGTTTGACAACTCAACACATCTTTTCGTTTTGTGATAATTACGGGATTTGCCACCGCTAAAAACAAAACGTTGCTTTCTATGGCCGAGCGGTGGTCGAGGGCACGGGCGAAGCACGCGGCCGGACAGGAGAGCCCAGGTTCCCGCGTCACCGCACCGCGTCCTGGCCTGCGCGAGGCCGTGGCCGTGCCCACCTGCTCGAGGCGCGAGGAGCAGCATCTCACATGGATAGCGCTGGAGAGACCGGACGGCGCCGAATCGATGACGGCGAACTTTGGCCGGACTTGGGGAAGACGACTCTAATCCGTCGATTCCCAGCGTATCAGCAAGAACGGCTCTACGTAGAGGAGGTGCACGGCGATGGGATAATCGGTTGAGTTTGGGGAGGCCTGGAGCGACGGCGAAAGGGGACGGCTGAGCTAGGATTTCAGACTTGGGGAAGACGCCCCGATCCGTCGATTCCCGGCGTCCCAGCAAGAACGGCTCGACGCAGAGGAGGTACACAGCGCGTACTCGGTGAAGCTTGGCGAGGCCTAGAGCGACGGCGAAAGGCGACGACAAATAAACGCAAGCGACGTCGCTTCGCCATCTCGATCCACGGACGGGTCGGAGCATGGGGTCGCTGGCTCGCCGCATCTCGACCACCACTGGGCTGTGTACTTGTGTGTACAGGGAGAGGGGACGCACTAGGTAGAGGTGGAGCGGTAGCCGACTAGCCGGCTACTGGAGCGGGACAGCGGCGCCACAGTTCCCGCCGAGGACGCCCTCCTGGCCTCCTCCGACTCTGTATACAGGGTGGCCGGGAGCTGGCCAGGCTCTACAGGATTCGATGAATCTTCATGCTGCGAGCTTCACCAGGTCGCGCACCGCCGCTGCTCGAAGCTCAAGCATGTCGCGTACTCCGCCGGGTGGAGCTTGACGGAGGGCAGGAGGGGAGGCCGTTGGGACTTGGGACAGGTGGGGGGTGGCCGACTACTGGAGAGGTGGAACATGAAGGAGAAGATGGGGAGACGAGGGAGGCTGCTGGAGAACTGGAGCTGGAGGAGATGGGGATCGGAGATCGGTCGTGCTATTGAAGTTGCTGCTGCTTGCTGTAGGTCTGCACTCTGCAGTCTACTCTTCTGCTTTCTGTTCCTGACGTGATGCAGTGAAATTCTTTAGTTTGCTTAGGAGATATGGGGAGTACTAATTTTGGGTTTTTTCCAAAACAATTATTACAGAAACTTGCTGCATATTATTAGCCGCTTAAAAAGAGTCAATAAATCGCCAAATATTTCATGGAATAGGACTTACCACTTCCTTCCATCTATTTTCTCCAAAATATGTGGTTTAAGGTTAGTAAATCCTATTAATAAGAGCATAAAGACTTTCATTCTATACTATACATTTTAAATTTTTAAAAAAAATCCAAAAAGCCTTTTATATTTATCCATTTTAATTTCATCATTAATTTGTCCATTTTATTGAAATAATTTTCAAAATTTAAAGGAGAAACTAATTAGAAAAAAAAAAGTTCTATATTCCAACTTATAAAAGAGGAGTTCCAACTCTTTCAAGCAGTGTTTCCATTAGGCAGATCAAGAGTTTATTGTAAAAAGAATCGCAATGATACTACTAAATAAACGAAGTCTATTTTAATGAAGACTCTAATGGTCCGCCATGATACCACTGGACTACGGTGTAGTTGAGGCCTCACGACTCGGTCTACACAGACGACGCCATGTGGCCTGAACCTGTGCCCAATGCCGGTTCTCTTCGCCACGTGCTCGACCCCGCGGTTGACCGTATCGATTCCAGCTGGTTCGCCAGCATCGAGCTCCTCATCTGTGTACTCCAACATCCCTCAAATGTCGCCAGAATACCCTATCTACAGCTATGGCAGCCATGAATTTGTAGGCTAGAGGTGCCAAGAAGAAGCTGCATGTAACTCTCTATCGCGTACAGACAACTATGACAGCCATGGATTTATAGGTTATAGGTGTGTAACTCTCTATCGCGTACATCATTGAAGAGGAAGAGACACGTTCTTGAAATTTCTTGATATTTAGTTGGTCTACCTGTACCTGTTCACAAAGATAAATTGTTCAATTAAAGAACTTTAGTCTCCCATTCTCAGTGTAAAAAAAAAACAGTAAAAACTTGTGTAACATTATATTTGATGCCAATGACCGAAAACCTAGCATAATGATTCAAGAACAAAACAAAAATACCAACTACCTCGCGGTCTTAATTTTAAATATGCAAATTGATTCGCCCTCATGTTAAAACAACAACAAAATCAACAATTTGAGCAGTACTAATTCCTCAAAAAAATTAAAATACATTCAATAAATGTGATATTTTATTTAGCATAACATTTCGGTGGCTATAGTTTTCTACAAAATCCCATAAAACTAAAAATATTATGAGTCACACTATAATGAGTTAACTGCATAAGCTGGGCAAGTGGCAATAGCCCAAAATGTTGCGTCATTTGTTTTGCTAGGTCTAGCCGCATCCTACCAAAGATTACACAATATGCATGCAACAATATTCATTTTTATTAGTAAAGTAAACTTATGGCTTATATTATATCTGATGTGAATGTTACCGATAAAAAATGCATAGCAACATGTGCATGCCCTAATTTTTTATCATTTCAGATATGACGTCTAAATGTTGTTGCAAACAATATTAATTTTCATATGTGAATTTGTTCACTGAAAAGTCTGAGATAGTCTCATGTACCGAATTTATGTGTAAAACCTACGCTACTAATAAAATTAGCAAACATCTTCAATACATTAAATCTCCAACGCATATAAAGATACATGTGTGACATTGAGAATATGACATAATTTGTGTCGAGAAGCCGCATTCACCAAGTTCTGATGATATGTCACTCATTGTGAATGATTGTGTGGGAAATACTCGATTACACAGATGCTGCCGCTGTTCAAATGGTAAACCGTGAGTTGATCGCGTGCCTGCAGTAGCTACTACTGCATATTTTGCTGTTTTGTACTTTTCCCTTTCTGTTAAGGGTACACGCGCGTGACACGCTCATGGATGAATTTTCTTTCCAATATGTTACTTCCAGGGTGAGTATAAATTATTTATTTTATGTTGGCATTCCGAATTGGAATTGTGATTATAAGTGCCAGATTCTTAAAGTTATATGAGCAATCGACCTAAAAGGGTCTCTTTGTCTGATTTTCTATTTTCATGTAGATTAGTACATATGAACACATAGATTATCATAAAAATCATTATAATTGGCACATATTTTTTTCTCAAGGATTGTGAGCTTTTAAATGGATACGTGCGTTGCACGTACATGTCAACTAGTGTTAATAAAGTACAGGAGTATATGTTGGCATGTTGCTACCTTTGGCGTGGAAAATTAGCTACACCACAAACTTGTACACGCCTTGCGACAATCAAATCGGATGGGACGGAGTATTTTTTACATCCCCATCTCAACACTTTGGCTCCAATCTCCGGAAAGTCCTTTTTGATCCCGAGCACTAGTGCTCCCTTCCATTTAAAAAATTAAAAGATCATATCTGTGATTTTCAAAAAAATCTGAAATAAATTATGATGCAGCTAATGGTGTACTGTATCCCATAAACGTGCAAAATTTTAGTGTGAAATACTTTGTATTATGGGTTACACAAAAATAACAAATCTGATAAAACTTAGAGATTTGAAAATATACATACTCAGATCTATAAGTTTGTCATTTTTGTGTAGCTCAAAATACAAAGTTTTTTAAGTTGATATTTTTCACGTTAGAGGGATTATCATTGGCTACACTCAAATTTTTTCAGAATTTTTTGAAATATATAAATATGATTTTCGAATTTTTTTTTAAACGGGAAGGATCACTGGTGCCTGGGAGGAAAAAAGAAAAAAAAGTCTCCACTGTCCAATCTCTCCCAACAAATATCAGCTCGCAGAACACGCACATACAAAGAAGATGGAAACTGACATACAGTAGAATTTATTTATCCCAGTCTCAGTTTTCCTGCAGATTGAATTACTAACATGCATGCATGGTAGAAAAAACGTCTAATTTGTGAGCTAATTAGCATCCCTGTAAACGGAGCACGTCTAGAACAAAACAAGCACGGACAAGTCAAGGTGCCGCCGCGCTAGCGCTCGCCAAAAACGGAATCGACTGGACGCTAGTCGCTACACTTTACATGCACATGTCTACTGTTTGAACGAAACGTCGCTCTTTTGTGGCCGAGCTGGAAAAAACGTGCATGACAGACGGCGACGAAAGGAGGCGATCGATGACTCATTGGTGCAGATGTTTCGACAGATGACTTGGTGACCATGCTGTTGCTGTGGAGGAAGCGCTCATCAAGTTTGGGCGCCATGCATGGAACAAGACATGCAGGAGGAAACCGTCCCCACCTGATGATCATGCAAGCAAGACGTCCATGCTTTAGAATTCACTTAGTTTTTCATGCTCCTCTCTTTTAGGGGAAGTTAGTTTTTCATGCTCCTTTCTTTCCGGCTCGGTTCCTTTTCTGGAGCATCCCGGCGACCTTTCTTTCCGATTAACCTCGCTCCGTACGGGCGAGTAACCGCAGGGAGGAGTTTCTTGCCGAGTTGGTGTCAGGACGGTACCAGGCGTGACGTATCGGTGGAAGGCGTGTTCGCATTGGAGTGGCGTAGTGTGTATCGGCCCACCTGTCGGTGGCCGTCTGCGTGTGTGTGGCCCACCTGTCGGTGGTGGCCTTTGTCGTGTGCGTTGTATGTGTTGGGGTGTTTATAACCAGCCGAGACACTCGGAGACGTTATCGATGATGAACTGATCCGTATTTCCCGTCCCTTTGCTCTTCCCCATCTTGATTGCTTCTGTCCCTTCTCGAATCCCAATTTCCCTCTCGAATCCCCCTTTCCCAGTTATCTGATCTAGTGGGTTCGTTACAAATTTGGTATCAGAGCTACGGTCTCCGCGTGCGTCAGTGGATTCAAGCAGAAATTCGCGAGAAATTTTGATTTCTCCTGGTTGTTGGGTGCGAATCCTTCGGGATCGCGCAAAGTTCCTCACGGACACCCGCAATCGGTCCGATTTCGCTTGTGTCGACTAGATCGACGCGCTGGCTCCTCGGAAGGCGGCAGATCAGGCGCAGGAGCAATTCCGAGCTCAGGTCACTCGATCCATGGCGGGCGTGAACGATCAGAATGCGGCGCTGACGGACATGATGAAGCAACTACTGGACGGCTTCAACGACCTCAAGGTCAAACAGATCGAGACTCACGAGGCGGTCAAGGACATACGGGTGCGCACGGAAGCAGTCGAGGCGCAAACGGCGGAACTCGGTGTGCAGGCGGCGGAGCTGGGAGCGCGCTTACCCACCAGCCCTCCAGGACCGCCATCACCTACAGATCCAGGCCAATCCTCGCCGAGAGAACGCGCCGCGGCGACTACAACTCTTCTTCATCCACCGGGAATTGGGTCAAATGACCACGGCACTGCAAATCTTCGCCGGGGTGATGCTCCGGGTATCCTTGGGATCCCGTTGCCAGCCCCGGGTACAGGTGCGATTCAATCCAGGCCATCTAGTGCTGGTTCTTCTCGTTTACATTACGATGAGGGTCACGAGGAAGTTGTGCGTGCACCTGCGCCCAAAATCGAGTTTCCAAAATTCGTTGGTGAAAACCCAAAACTGTGGCAGCAGCAGTGCGAAACGTATTTTGAGGTTTTCCATGTGCAGCAGTGCTTGCGCACAAGATATGCTGTACTAGGCTTTCAGGGGAATGCAGCCCTGTGGTTTCAGGGTGTGGAAGCAAAAGGGAGAGTTGAGAATTGGGAGGAAATGTGTTGTCTAGTACATGATTACTTTGGTAAAAACAAACAAGCTAGTTATAGACACCAGATGCGTGTGTTGAGGCAAACTGGTAGTGTATCTGAGTATTGGGATAAATTTTCTAGACTTAGACATCAATTACTTCTGTACAATCCACACTTAGATGAAGGACACTACGTAGATGAGTTTCTAGCTGGGTTGAGAGACGACATTCGTTCTGCTATATGGTTACATCGTCCCCAAGATTTGGAAACTGCGCATTTGCTCGCATTGATGCAGGAAGAAGAAGCTGTTCCGCACAAGAAGAGGGCCTATTCTAAAAGTGATTTCAAGCATGATTACCGGGAATCTAGCAGAAGCAAGTGGCCCAGCAAGTACAGTGAAGATAACAAAAAATCTGATGCTGTCAAGGGTGATGATAAGTTGGAAGCTCTGAGGAATTTTCGCGCAGCAAGGGCCTCTGTTTTACTTGTGGTGAGAAGTATAGTCGTACTCACAAATGTCCTCCGCAAGTTCCATTGCATGTGATAGAAGAATTATTGGAAGTGCTCCAAATTCAGCAACACCCTGATATGAAGGACACTGACTCATCTGACTCTGAGGATGATCAAGAGAAAGGTGGCCCAATTATGTTCATGGGTTCCCAAATGATGTCTCTCCGCAAGGGCAAGAAGGCATTTCGTTTACATGGCGCTGTGGACAAACACACTATGCTCATCTTGGTTGACTCAGGAAGTCTGTCATCCTTTTTGAATCAAGACCTAGTTGATCAGTTGCAGTGTACAAGGAAACAAATGCCTGCATCATCATTTGTGGTTGCTAATGGTCAGAAGATGGTTTGTGATCTGCTGGTGCCTCAGTTTGAGTGGTCTGTCCAGGGACACACATTTGTCCAGGACATGAAGGTGTTACCACTTGGTTATTATGATATGATCCTTGGTCACGATTGGCTAGATGACAGGAGTCCGATGTGGATTCACTGACGTAGGAAGGTTATGCGCTTCTCACATTTGGGACGCAGAATCACACTGCATGGGATCAGCGATAACACTACTACGTGTAAACCAGTGCAGTCATCCAAGTTGGCAGGTCTACAGCGCCGAGGTGCAATATCTCATCTTGTGCAACTCCAGTTAAAACCTGGCGGCCACACATTCCAGGTGGATGTAGTCGAACATGGAGATGATCGCACCGATTCACCAATCTTGCCAGAAATCCAGTTAATTGATGAGTTTCATTCTATATTTGATAAGCCGACTCAGTTGCCTCCATCCCGTGATGCTGATCATCAGATTCCATTGATCAATGGTGCTCAGCCAGCGAAGGCACGTCCTTACAGATATACCCCTCAACAGAAAGATAAAATTGAAGCTCAGGTTAAGGAGATGCTTGACAATGGAATCATACAGCGAAGTGTCAGTTCATTTGCATCTCCTGTCTTGTTGGTAAAAAAGAAGGACGGCACATGGCGCTTCTGTGTTGATTACAGGCAATTGAACTATCTCACTGTGAAGCACAAATACCCAGTACCAGTTGTGGATGAGCTGCTTGATGAGTTAGCCGGTGCTCAGTGGTTCACAAAACTAGACCTCAGGTCGGGATATCATCAGATATGCATTGCCAATGCAGAGCAACACAAGACTGCATTCCAGACACACCACGGCCTGTTCGAATTTTTAGTCATGCCATTTGGACTTACGAATGCACCTGCATCGTTTTAAAGTCTAATGAATCAAGTCTTTGCTCCTTTTCTGCGCAAGTGTGTGTTGGTCTTTGTAGACGATATCCTCATTGAAGGAGATATGCCCTAGAGGCAATTAATAAAGTGTTTTATTTATCATATCTCATTTGTTCATAATACGTTTTTGTATCATGCTATAACTGTATTAAGCGGAAACATTAATACACGTATGATACGGAGACAACCAGGTCCCTAGTAGCCTCTACGTGACTAGTCCATTGGGCAATCGATGATCGAGGTTTCCCGATTATGTGACAACGGTGTCAGTTGACAATGGAGTCATATCGTTGATAGAATGATGTGATGGACATACCCAATATTTGTAGGACGTAGTCATTACGCCTTTGACCGTGAGATCAACTCTTATCGCTATTCCTGAAAGATGCTTTGATTGCATCAAACGTCATTGCTTATATAGTATGACAATAACGGTGTCCCTCTCGGGTATCGGAAGGGAGTATGTTGAGATGAGGGATCAAGAGCGGGATTTGCCAATCCGCATAGCAGGATAGATACTCTTGGGCCCACTCGGTGAGATTATGTCAAATAAGCTTGCAAGCATGTGACTAGGTCAAGGGGACATATTATCACAGACGAGTAGAAGATGGTGTTGTCGATAACGAGGTCAAGCTAGGTATCATGATATCTATGAACGATTCTCAGACACGCTAAGTATCGCCAGGTAAAAGGTTTAAGACTCGACGTCTAGGTTCGAACGACAAAGTTATTTCGTTATCTCACAGGGATTAATTCTGGGTATCCAAGGTCCACGAATTAATCATTAATCGGAGAGTGTGTCTCGATTATGTCTGGCGAGATCTCGAACCGCTAGGGTAACACACTTAAGGGAGGATGACATTTATAATAGATTGGAAATAGAAGAGAAAATAAAAGAGAGCACCGGAAGTGTTCTGGGAGAGTTCCGAAGAGATCGGAGAGCGACGAAATAGTTTTTGGAGCTAGAATTAATTAGATAAAATGTATTTGATATTAATTAGTTGAATTAATGATTAAATATATTTTTTATTTAATTAAATTCGAATTTTAAAGGCTGTTTTTCATAAATGGGCCTTAGAGGCCCATTAGGGGAAAACCCCCAAAAGGAAAAAGAAAAAAAGGGGGAGGGTCAGCCGGCCTAGGTGGGCCAAATGGGGCCCACCTGGGTGGCCGGCTAGGCCATGTGGGGTTTAGTCCCACATGGCTTAGCCAAGGAGATGGTCTCCCCCCTCCACCTATATATATGGGTGCCCTTTTGCCTGAATGCACACCAATTTCTCTCTCTCCCGTTTAATCGTGACTCCGCAATTGGAGTCGTGTACGGGGTGAGTGTTTCTCCACCATAAGCACACCGATGTGCTGCTGGATTTCCGGTCCAAGTCTTCCGCTGCTCGTCCCTGGATCGGAGCCCGGAGGAAGTCATCTTCGCCGTATGTGTGTGATTCCCTGCGAGGTGCCATGCCTGTGGCGCTCGGAGGTCTTGTTCCTCTACACGACCTTGAGGTCGGCTTCGTCGCTTCATCGACAACGCTTGTGCGGGAGCGTGATCCCCACTTTTCGGTCTACAAGGGTATGTATATCGATCTCCTGCGTATTACTATATCTGCATAGAATAGATCCTGGCTAGTTTAAGGTTATCGTTGTTAGGAATTTTTTTGTTTTCTGCCTACGATCTCCTTCAATGGTATCAGAGCCGATCTATGTGCAGATATAGCTATACGCTTTTAGAACCCGTGTTTATCACGGGGGCATCGCTCTTTTATTTGCTACCCTCTAGCGTGCACTTGCTTTTTCGGCGGCATTGAGTTGATGAATCGGCCCGGACCGACCTTACGCGTACGCTTACGCGAGACTGGTTCCACAACTGACATACGGCTTGTACCGTATATGTGGCTATCGGGTGTCTGTCTCTCTCTCTCTCTTTAGTTGGTCTTGCATTTTCAATGGAGGGCCCGAAAGGGATAAATAAACATGCAATTATTTGATCGTTGTTGTGGTCATAGGTTCGTAGGTATAAAGCGGTTCTATTTACGACAGCCCCTAGCCACGTAAAATATGCAAAAGATAAAGTAGAGAGCGTCTAACTTTATTTTGCAGGGGCAATATGATATGGTCAAGGTAGGTTTATTAAATTGTTTATAAACTGTGGGCGCGAAGGAGACCATCGGCGCAAGACCATATCATGTCGCATTACATTTGATGTTTTTGAGTGCATCTTATATTGTGTGTATATATATATTGTTATATATTAGTTACACGGCGGTAGTAATATAAGATGATCCCTCCAAAATACCATTAGTGTTCTCCCTTTTGGCGTGCACCACCAAGAAAGTTCTACGTTATGAGGCAGGTCGTGACGATCGGGTGTCATACATATCGTCGTTCGCATACAGTGGGTGTAAGACATGTTTGCACAAGCGTTTTACGCTGGAGGTTATAATGGCGAGCCTAGCATGTACAGACATGGCCTCGGAACACGGTGACCGAAAGGTCGAGCATGAGTCACAGAGTTGTTGTGATTGACATTCCAATGTCTACCTTTGAAGTTGTGTTGCCGGCTCTGACAATGAGGGGTTGCACAATGGATTAGGGTCGTGTAATCACTGAAACGATTAGGGATATTCGTTTGAGTGGGAGTTCTTGTATTTTATTTTCTAAAAACTTGAACTCAATTAAATTTATGAACAAAGTCTTATGTTTTTGCAAATTCCATTGTAGATGTCTCACCCCACCTTTAACCTAGGCCTGTTCCTTGAGAAAGAAAAGCTTAAGACCAATGGGTCGAACTTCATGTCCTGGTTCCGCAACCTGAGGATCTCCTCACTCCCCACAAGGTGGCTTACGTCCTTGAAGCCGCCATAGGTGACGCTCCAGCAGTTGATGCCTCCGAGGATGACAAGAAAGTCTATCAGTCCAAGTCGGAGGATTCCTCCTTCGTCCAGAGTGGCATGCTCTACGCCATGGAAGACGACCTGCAAAAGCGCTTTGAGAAGATGAGTGCTTTTGAGATAATTTCTGATCTCAAAGATGTCTTTGCGCCGCAGGCTAAGGTTGAGAGGTATGAAGCTTCTGAGCTCTTCTTCTCAGCCGAGATGGAAGAGCCACTAGTACAGAACGATACATCGGATACCCCTCTATGGAAACGGCAGGTGTTAGGCGACGGAGAATCGCGCTTTCCGCGCGGCCGGTGCGTACAAACCAGACCAGGCCCGCCTGCATTAGCAACGGACCCTTTCCAATCTCCGTCACCTATTATATTGGCAACGGTTAATAAAATTGTCCGTTTCCAATATTTGCCTCTATGGTAACGGATAGAATTTTCCAACCGTTGAAAATGTTGATACGTGGAGGCTAGCGAATGGGCAGATGGGGAGGTGGGTGGAGCAGACCCGCGAGTATAAATGGCGAGAGGTACCAGCAGCGGTCTCTTTGAAGCCCCAGTCCATGCCTACAGTTATTCAAACTTCGCCAGATCCCCTCCGTCCAAATCCATGGCGAGAGGTACCAGCAGCGGTCGCGGCCGTGGACGAGGGCGAGGCCGTGGTAGGGGGCGCAGCGGCAATGCCATGCCGTCGGTGTCGCCCTCACCGTCCTCTGAAGACATGTCCCCGGCGAGGGTACCATCAGCGGTCGCGGCCGTGGACGTGGGCGCGGCCGTGGACGAGGGCGCGGCCGTGGTAGGGGGCGCAGCCGCAATGCCACGCCGTCGGTGGCCCTCACCGTCCACTGAAGACATGTCCCCGGAGCTGCGCGGCTTCGAGTTCTTGGTTATCCTGTACAAGGGCATCGAGAGCCGCCTGAGGCTCCCGAGGGCGTTCGCAGAGAAGCTCCAAGGCATGGTGGCAGCTACCATGCATCTGAAGATGGAGGACTGCGAGAACGGCAGCTGGGCGGTGAAGACGGCCGTGAGTGCCGGGGGGAATTTGTACCTCGGCCAGGGATGGAAGTCATTCGCCCAGGCGTACAAGCTTGAGCAGGGGCACTTTTTGTGCTTCGAGTTCGACGGCGACAACGGGTTCTTCATCAAGATCTTCGACGGTACCTTATGACGGAGGGACGCACTCGTGTACAGCGACGACGAGCCCGAGCCTTCATCAGCAGCTGCTAGTAGTATCATTAGCTAGTAGTAGCATATATGTAATCGTTTACTTCATTATCAAGTCCGTATGTAGTAGCATTAGCTGCTAAGTGGTCTTGCGTTCATAGTAATTAAGAGTACCTGTTAGTAAGTTGGGTAGTAAGTTTACTCTCTCGCTGGTGTAAAATCAATGGAAACGGTTATATAAAATATCCGTTGCCAATGTGGTGCTTATATATACTGCCGGCTCGTTCTCATTATCACTCTCTCACGTCTCTCTTCCAACCCTAGCCGCCGCACACTGTGGCTTTCAACTCTCCTCACTCTCTCTAATGGCTTCCTCTGTCGACGCTTCTAGATCCGGCCATCGCGGCCGCGGCTCTAGCCGCCGCGGCAGCACCGTTCTAGCGGTAGCCCTTCGTGAGGGGAAGGTCGATCTGGAGGCGGCCATGCGTCCGCTAATGATGCGGCAGCGCCACCATCTGACGCCCTCCTCCTCCGTGATGCCCGGCTTCTTCTGAGCCAGGCCGATGTGGAGGAGGTCATTCATGAGGTGGTGGTGCAGCACCTCCGGCGGATCTACCAGCAGAAACCCATCTGGAGGAGGAAGTGGCCGATCTGGAGGTGGTGTCTGATCTGGAGAAGGAGGAGGAGGTGGATGTCGACGAAGGAGAAGGAGGAGGGGGATTGTGTCGCAGCGCGCTGGTAGCATCTCAGCGCATCTGGCAGAGGCCTGCACCTCCTCGATCTCCCGCCGGGTGAAAGGTATAAATCTTTCTGTGACCGGCTGTGATGCCGATGAACTAGGTTCTACGTATGAGCATTTCATCACGTAAACAAATTCCTAGTGCAAATTCACACATACATGTTCTGATAATTACAAACACTTATTGTTAAAGCACCAACTGTACAAACTAGTTAAACACCCACATCCAAAGCCTATTGCAATTCACCTAGGGCATTCTTGCACCTAGGGCAGAGCATTTCCTGCCATGTTGGACGTAACCTGTCCTTCAAGGTTAGGATCTTGCGATACAACTCGTAGGTCACGTACCCATCTATTGCTGCGTAGTCGAGGTTAACTTTGTGCAGCGGCATCCGCTCCCAAAAACCGTGCTGGTTGGATGGGAACTCCTTCTTCATGTTGGCGTATAATTTGTCGATGAGGTCTGCCGCTAGATCACCCATTCCGTCCCTCTCGTCTCCACCCTTGATTTTGTATACGAGTTGGATGTCCACGTAGTACTCCGGTGGAATGTGGAAGCCGGCAGAAGAAAGCACCTTGCTGTCGTTGGTGATGTCCACGCTTGCGAAGGTGATATTCTTGCGTTCAAAGAATTTGCCCAACTCTGGACAATTCTTCTTGGACTTGCACCAGTGGAACACGAGGACATGCTGGCGCATAGCGAGTTGCAGGACAGGCATGCGCCGACGATCACGGGTGTACTCGATGTCAAGGCCAATGAACCGATGCTTCTCCTCTGCTAGCCATTCCTCGTACTTGTTGAGGATCCGCTCCACGGTATGCTCCTCGTTCGTGTACACCACCTCCAGAACGGTGCCGTGGGTATGGACGGTAGTTGTCTCTGTTATTCTGTTGCGGTCGTCCATGGCGGGTGGGGGATTGGGGTGGAACGAGGAAGAAGAGAAGGAAGGAATGCGAACTGTCTGCCACCAAACAGAGCAGTTCCTGGATATTTGCCGTTGATCTTAGCAGTTTCTCGAAAATGGCAACCGAACAAAGCAGTTGCAGGAAAATAGCCACCGATTTTTTTAATATCCAGATGTATTTTGTACATTTCGCTAATAGTTTTTTTCTTTCACGCATGAGTTTTTTTCGGCAACACTGCATAAAAGTACCAATCTATCATTCCGAGAACCAGAAAACTTAAGGCAAGGAAATTTCGTGGATACTGGTCTTGGAGTGGGTATTGCGACGACCGAGAGCTCATAGAAGGTGAGCTCCAAGTCAAAGATGGAAGGCTGGCTTAATTAAACCAGCCTTCCATCTTGTTAGGTTAGTTGCTTATAGGTTTAGAGTTCATGATTGTAGTCAAAGTGTAATAGGTGATATTACATTATGCCAATGTGTGATGGATATGATTGTAGTCAAATTGTAAAAAACAGTGATATTATTGTATACCAATGTAATGATGGCATTTGTTCTATGTTATGAATTGAATAACGTTTTATTGCATTGTGCAATCAGCCTTTCATGTATTATGGCATATAACCGAAATATGAGAAATGCTCAGTGCAAACGGGTGGATGGCAAACTCTGTATCTGATGAAGGAAAACTAAGGAAACGGAGGTCTGCGCACAACCGTTGCCAAATGGAGACCTCATCGGAAACGGTTTTTGGCCTCCGTTACCGATGAAGGCCTTCACATCAGTGACAGAAGCGGGGACACAGACCCTTTCTCCGTTGCCGAAGGGGTTTTTGGCCCGTTTCCGATGTGTCGTTCTGTACTAGTGAGCATAGCAGTGTGAGCGAGCACGTGGTCAAAATGTCTGGCTACGTTCAACGCCTGAACGCTCTGGAATGCAAGATTCCTGATGAGCTGGCGATTGATAGGGTGCTGCAATCGTTGCCTCCTAGCTACAAAGGCTTCGTCATGAACTACAACATGCAGGGCATGACTAAGTCCCTGTCTAAGGTGTTCGTGATGCTCAAGATTGCTGAGGTGGAAATCAAGAAGGAGCACACGCTGTTGATGGTCAACAAGACCGTCGATTTTAAGAAATCTGGCGGCAAGGGAAGGAAGAACTGGAAGCCCAAGAAGGATGGCAAACATGTTGCCAAGTCCAAGGCTAACAAATCTGGTCCCAAACCTGGCGTGGAATGCTTCTACTGCAAGGGAGATGGTCACTGGAAGCGCAACTGCCCCAAGTACCTGGAAGCCAAGAAGGCCGGCAAGATTGCTGGGAAAGAGAAAGGTATATGTGATATACATGTTATTGATGTTTACCTTATATGCGCCCGGAGTAATACCTGGGTATTTGATACCGGTTCTGTTGCTCACATTTGTAACTCTCAGGTGGTTACAGAATAAACGGCGCCTGGCGAAGGATGAGTGACGATGCGCGTCGGCAATGGATCAAAAGTTGACGTGGTGGCTGTCGGCACTCTCCCTCTACATCTACCATCGGGATTAGTTTTAGTTTTAAATAAATGTTATTTTGTACCATCTCTGAGTGTAAACATTATAAGTGTTTCTTGCTTGTTGCAAGACGGATATTCATTCAATTCAGTATCAAGTGGTTGTGCTATTTCGATGAATGATATCTTTTATGTTGATGCTCATGTGAATAATGGTGTATTCCTGTTGAATCTCGATCGTAGTACTCACATTCATAACGTAGATGCCAAGAGGATTAAACTTAGTGGTGATACCGCCATGTATATGTGGCATTGCCGTCTCGGTCATATTGGTATAAAGCGCATGAAGAAACTCCATACTGATGTACTTTTAGACTCGTTGGATTTTGGATCCCTCGATACATGCGAACCGTGCCTCATGGGCAAGATGACCAAGACACCGTTCAATGGTTTCATGGAACGGGCGTCAGACTTGTTGGGAGTCATTCATACAGATGTGTGTGGGCCAATGAGTGTGTCGACACGCAATGGTTATCGTTACTTTGTCACCTTCACCGATGACTTGAGTAGATATGGGTATATCTATTTGATGAAACACAAGTCTGAAACATTTGAAAAGTTCAAAGAATTTCAAAGTGAAGTTGAAAATCAACTCAACAAGAAAATCAAGCACCTTCGATCCGATCGTGGTGGCGAATATTTGAGTTTTGAGTTTGGCACACATCTGAAGGCCTATGGCATTGTGCCGCAACTTACGCCGGCTGGAACACCGCAACGCAACGGTGTGTCCGAGCGACGTAATCGTACCCTATTAGATAGTGTCCGGTCTATGATGTCTCTTACCGACTTGCCTATATCATTTTGGGGATATGCGTTAGAAACAGCCGCATTCATTTTAAATACGGCTCCGTCCAAATCCGTAGCAACGACACCGTATGAGATATGGCATGGCAAGAAACCCAAGTTGTCGTTCCTAAAGGTCTGGGGTTGTGAGACGTACGTTAAGAAACTACAGCCCGACAAACTCGAACCGAAATCGGAAAAAGTCGTCTTTGTAGGGTATCCGCGGGAAACCATAGGATACACCTTCTACAACCAAGCCGAGGGCAAAACGTTTGTCGCGAAGAACGACACCTTTCTCGAGAAGGAGTTTCTCGCCAAAGGAGTAAGTGGGAGGAAAATAGACCTCGACGAGATCGTTGATCCTGAACTCAAAATTCCGAGTGGCGCAACGGAAACTGTTCCGGAACCGTCCTCCACAGATGGAGTGGGAGCAAATGTCGAGGATACTATTCTACCTCGTAGGTCTGGAAGGACACGTGCCACACCAGAGTGGTACGGTAACTTGGTCTGTACCGTTATGTTAATTGAACAAGACGAACCTACGAACTACAAAGAGGCTATGGAAGGGCCCGAATCCGAGAAATGGCTTCAAGCCATGAAATCCAAAATAGGATCCATGTATGACAACAAAGTATGGACTTTGATGGAGATTCCCGAAGGGCGCAAGGCCGTCGAGAATAAATGGATTTTTAAGAAGAAGACTGATGCTGACGGTAACGTGACCGTCTATAAAGCTCGGCTTGTCGCAAAGGGTGTTGGGGGGATAATAACCCGGTATACTTATGACCAAGGAATAATCAGTCGGACGCCCAAGGTCTGGTCCGAGTGAAGTGTACAAGATATGGGCCGGGTTATAGTTGGGCTAATAGGCCTAACATGACTCGTCCCTAGAAGAAGGACCTAGAAGAACTGGAGTCCGAGTGAAGGAAGAAACCGGGTGACTTGGAGGCTACGGAAGGTCCAGAAGAATCTAGAGTAGGACTCCGTGCTCGTATGTAACCCGGTATTCATTGTAAGTTCGGGAGACCTGGCGTCTATATAAACGGGCTCCCAGAACATAGATAGGGAAGTTCTAAGCCTCAAGTCAAAAGTGGTAACCCTAGTTCGATATCACCGCTATCAAGCGAAACCCTTGTAACCTGTCTTGTAACTCGGCTCTGTTGTCGTAGCCGAGTTATCAAGACCTCGAGATCAATAACATAGAAGCAGGAAGTAGGTCTTTATCTCCAATGGAGAGGCTGAACCTGGGTAAACCCTTTTTCCCCAACGAGCGTGACAATCTCCTGAAGGACCAAGGCGCCTTGCCCCAACATACAAGTTACCCTATGGTAACATCTGCCGTGTTAACCCCACGACAGTTGGCGCCCACCGTGGGGCCTGCGACCAAAGCTGTCCTCATCAAGGGAGAAGCTCTACGAGGGATGGAGAACCTCGCGATCGGCGAAGTCAGGATGGATCAGCTCGGAAACCGCATCGTCGACGATTCCGGCTGGAAGGAAGAAGCAGATCTGCTGGATACCGGCCGGGTGATCCCGTTCGGTCGGATCCACGTCTTCGTAGGTATGGTTAATGCAATTCAGCAATTTGATGACGAGGTTATGTGCGACTCCGTTTCAGGGGCAGCCACCATCGTCCAATCTGATGGAGAAGAATCAGTCGGAACAGGAGGTCTCGAACATCAGTCGGACATCCGGGCTTGCGAGCCGGAGTACCGACGTGAGGAAGATCTGGATACAGATATTGAATCGATCTTACCGTTGTTTGACGAGAGATTTGGGTATGTGGCTGATGAGGAAGATTATGAGTCGGAGCCAAGGACCATGAAGCATGCGATGGTATATACTCTAAGGAATCACAATGATGGAACAGAAACTTCAGTAAGTGAGGACGATGCCACGCGAGCGGCCAGAGAGAACAGAGAAAGAATTCAGCGTCTCACAACGTTTCAACCGGGTGAAGGCTCGGGACAGCCGGTTGTGATGGAAATCCCACCAGTTTTTAGGCCCTTGGACTTTGACGCAGCAATAGTTACAACCCCAGTCACACCAGATAACGCAGCAACCCGGGCGCAGCAATTGGATACGTTACGAATCACGCTGGAGAATCAACAGAAGGCTTTATTGGCGAAGCAGCAGCGCATGTACGATGAGCAACAAGAGATAGAACGGGATCGTGCCCGTGTGGAGCAAGAAAGGATAACAGTGCAAAATCGCCATGAAGATCTTACAGCAGTACATCGGAGGAGGCACGAAACCCGGTGATGCCAGGCATGACCTTAGATCCAACAAGATTGAACTTTGCATCACCAAACGGAGCTCCCAATGTCACTCGGCCTGAGCCAGAGCCAGTTGGAATTGGGCATGGAATCATGGTTAGAGCAAATCAGGGAGGAAACGGGGTGCCACCCAAGACTCGGCCGGACCTCAGCAAAATCAGAACACAGCGGCTGCGGGTGATATGCCACCACCAGCAGATCGGTTCCACACGCCCAGGGTCACTACTCAAATCCGGCTGATAATGTGTACGCAGCAACATTAGCATTATGCCGCATGCCGATTGATCAATCACCACAGGGAGACGAAGCACGCAGGGCAATTGAGATGTTGAAGACTGCGATCACGCAGCAGGGAAACATGCCGGATAAGAGTGGAGCGTTACATTCAACACCATACAATAGTCGAGCTAACCGGAGTCATCACGGAGAAACACCGAGGCCAGCCGGATCAGGCATCAGGAACGGACAGCAGAATCAAGGTCACCCGGCGCCGCAGCCTCAGCGTTCGGGACATCAGCAGAGACCAGCCCAGAATCAACCGGTGCCGAGGCCGCATCAGCCGGCTCCGGCCCAGTCTGTGGCCCAAGCAATTGTCAATAGTTCAAGAGCACGGCGTGCGGCGAGCGCAAACCCGGCTTTAGGTGTCGCCGGAGGAGCCGGAGGACAACCTGAAGCAGGAGTGATGGGCCACGCACCAAATACCGGGTCAGGTTTGCCGTTAGTTTCTTCGTTACTTAACCCGGTTGGAACTAAATGTCTTTCAGATGCTATTAAGAGCGAACCTTTTCCCGAGAAGTTTAAAGAGCCAAGCAAGGTGACAAATTATGACCCCAGCATGGATCCAGAAACATGGCTCAGCAGTTACGAGATGGCGATGAGTATTCGCAATGCCACCGCCAACCTGTGCGCGAGATACATGTACCTGATGATGAGTGAAGGAGCTGCAAAGTTATGGTTCAACGGATTACCTGAGAAATCTATCAATTCTTGGGATGAGTTGAAGGCGTTATTTGTCAAAAATTTCAAAGGCACGTGTGAAAAGTTGTTCACTATAGAAGATTTGGAGCGATGTTTCCAGAAAAAAGGCGAGTCAGCGCGTCACTGGATGCGCCGGGTCACAGCCATTATTCATTCGTCAAAGGGAATTACACCAGCTGCGGCCGTGTCGTCGATGGAGAAAACCTGCAGATATGACCCGGTAATTCAGAAGATGGGTCGACTGAGGGCCACTGGCGAAGCAGAAACCATCACCATGGGACAGCTGATGGAAGCGGCTCATAAGCACGCATCCACAGACAAGACCCGGATGATGATGAAGATAAGGGAAAAGGAAACGTCAACAACGGAGGAAAGAACCACAACAACAACGGTAACAACAACAATGGGAACAATAATCACAATGGCAACAGTAGTCCCCAAGTGCCGAGTGATCTACTCTTCGATCATTCGGAACTTGTATAAATACTCTACCTGCATACAATTTCACTGTCAACTTACTATTTCTTTCAATTGCCGACTGAAATATATTCAGTCCCCATATGTCTAACTTGCTATTCTTTTTTTCAGAGATATGTGTCCCAAAATGACCAAATACTTGCCAAGACCAACCAACTCCTTGAAGTTGAAACCAAGCTGCGCAAAGAAACTGAAGTTCATGCTTCAGACTTGGAGAGAACAATTGAGTCTCTAACTGCAGAGAACACCAAACTGAAGAAGGAATTGGAAGAGGCTGGAGATAAATACAAGGTCTGCTATGACAAGATGATCAGTGTCCAGAAATATTTGGACACCCTGAAAGACCATATCAAGGATATCCTCAATCCACTTATTGGTAAGCACTACTTCTTTTCACTTTTTCTTCTTTACTCGGCTTTCACATACTAAACCACATCATACTTTTCAGGCGAACAGAATGCTGCCATCAGGAGATCATATCCAGAGAAGTTGAACTGCTTGAACACCATCATCCGGCAATTCCAGTTTGGCACTGCTGAGATCATGAAGCGTGTTAAGAGCAACTGTGCTCCTCCCCAAGTGATATATGAATCCCTGCATCAACTTTCCACGATCCCGAGTGGTTAGATCTCTGGACGCGATCAGCATGCCGGGTTGGCGCAATGCGCAGCTTGGCTCTTGCCAAAGCTTACAACCCACGCCTTAACCCGGCTCCTTTTGTCAAAGGATTTCCTCAGTACAACGCTGATGGCACCAAGTTTGGAGGAAAAGATTTCAAGGAAATTTCTGCCCAAACCCGGCCTATTGCTTGCAAAATAGCTGAGGGCCTCAATCTGTCGGTTTTCCAAGATGCAGTGGATGAGAACAACACTCCAATCCCCACTCCTGAACCCAAGCATTTTAATCTACTGGCTAAGCTGAGAGACTCCATTGCAAAGATGAAGAAAGCTGCAGCACCAAGTACCTCTACTCCAGTTGTCCCTGCACCCAGCCGTGCCCCCACTACGCCAAACATGGAAAAGCCGGCTGATGTTGCTAAGGAAACTGCAGAAGATCAAGGCACTTCACCGACTGATTCCCAGGCCAAAGCTCCTGAAGATAACCCGGCTTCTGCCGAGGCTGAAGCTGCCAAGGGAACCACCACCGATAACCCGGCTATCTGAGCCAGCTCTCCTGTTTCACCTTTTCCTGCAAAACAATTATTCGGCCAACGGGCATTTGTAATATGCTCTGAAATACTTTGCCTTTTATTTGATGGTGCGTCTGTGCACTATATGAAATACTCAATATTTTGTAATAACTTATACTTTTTATGGTTTAGATGACCCTTTTGGTTTATCTTTAGCTTCTTATCAGTCGGTTTTCACATGACTTTCTCAGTTGCTACTTTTTCCTTTGCTAAAACAGGGTCAAACTAAGTCCCAGCATGGGCATCATAGTTGATTGAATTAACAAGTAAGCAATCTGGTCATAAAATTGTGAGTAACATCAAACTGATAGGCAAGTTTAACCAAGAATAAAATTAAGGCTTAAAAGCCGGGTCTTAGGATTAAAACTTATGAACTTATAATTCACAAGTCCCCAAGCCCTGAATCAATGTTTATAAGTAAAGGCTTAAACTATGCATCATTACCCCATTGACCTCAAAACATCTCTATGCATGCTCTCTTGGGCAACAGCTATAGGACTTCTTGCTAAGCACTCCTTTGGGCAAAGCTTTGTAAACATAATCTATGCATAAAAAGTAAAACAGTGGAAAAAATTTCTTCTCAAAATTCTTCTTTATCAAAGATACACCAGCAAGCCGCCTCATTAAAAACCTTCCAGTCCCCTTAGGTACCCTGGTAAGGAAAAGAGCGCGTCTGAAACCTGCTGGGGTTACATCGTGTGTTACATAACTTGGCCTAGGTTCATGTTCACTAGGTATAATATGGGCGAAGATGAGCAATGTTCCACGGCCGCTTCGTCTCTTCCATAGGAAGGATAGCATGGTCCGTGTTGTTCTCTTCACCTTTCTCTCTCACATCTATCAGATAATATGAACCATTGTGCAATTTCCGACTGATAAGGAACGGCCCTTCCCATGGAGGAGTTAGCTTATGCATCCCCGACTGATTCTGTCTGAGCCGTAAAACTAAATCTCCTTCCTGGAAAGTTCTTGATCTTACTCGGCGACTATGATAACGCCGCAAATCCTGCTGATAAACTGCGGACCGTTCCAATGCTAACTCACGCTCCTCCTCGAGGGCATCAATCGAATCTTCTCTTGCAATTGCGTTGCTTGACTCAACATACGCCGCCACCCTTGGCGAGTTATGGACTATATCACTCGGTAACACTGCTTCTGCTCCATATACCAGAAAGAACGGTGTACGTTTGGTTGATCTATTTGGGGTTGTATTGATCCCCCAAACCACTGCGGGTAACTCTTTCACCCAAGCACCATACGCCTTTTCAATCGGAACTCGAAGTCTTGGTTTGATTCCTTTCAATATTTCCTGATTACTCCTTTCTACCTGCCCGTTGGCCTGTGGATGTGCCACCGAAGCAAGGTCTAATCTAATTCCCTTCTCTTTGCAGAATATCTCTGTTTCACCGAGTGACATGTTAGTCCCATTATCTGTGATGATACTATGAGGATAACCAAACCGACTGATAATTTTCTTCAGAAACGTGACAACTTTGGAGGCATCACAACTTGTAACTGGCTCTACTTCAACCCACTTAGTGAACTTATCAACAGCCACCAAGAGATGAGTTTTCTTGCACGATGTCATCGTAGACTGATAACTCGGAACTTGGGGACTGGGATATTCTGAAATTTTCAAAATGATGGCAGAGAGATGTATACTTTCAAGTACCGAGTGACTGAGGACAGTTTACTCGATACTTGGGGACTGGGTTTGGTATATGAGATATGAAGAGGAAAGATATGTACCTGATGTTCTTGGACAAGAGAATCCACAAGTTTGCCCTCAGCAAGTTTGTATGTGTTGTACTCAGTCAACAGATTTTCAAAGTTTTGTGGCACAGTGGAGCCTTCGCCTTTATCAGTCGGCTTCGACCTTTTTCAGGAGCAACAAACTTGGTTGCAGTTTTAGGGAGAGATCTTCTCAGTAAGCAAGCTCCTGTGATCACGACTTCTGGATCAGTCGGTTTTTCAGCAGGAGGAGGAGAAACGTTCCTTTGGTCAGTTGTCTGCTCCTTATCAGTCGGCTCAGCATGTTTTTCAGGGGTATTTTCCAAGTTTCCTCTTCAGCAATGGGAGGGCTTGGATCACCGCTAAGAGTAGCTTTTGCCCTGAAATTGCAAGTATGAAAGTAATATAAGAAAGAGTAAAAGAAAGCAAAGTTGATAAGTACAAGTAATAGAAGGTTATATGTATTACCCGGTATTGACTTGAAAGTCACGGGGGAGGTCATTGCTGGAGCCTGAAGAAGCTGTAAGGGAGTATGACTTAGAAACTCGGATTTGACCAGCTAAAGGATAACTATCAGAGGGATGTTTTTGTGGTTCGAAGTTGGAAAAGGAAGTACCAGGACGGCGTGGAGAGGGAATGTTTGGGATTCCCGGGTTAAGAGGATCCTCACCAGGGGAGGTCCGAGTAGCTCTCCTCTTGAGAGAGGGTTCAGCAGAGTTCTGCGAGGATTTTTGAAGAAGAGTTTGGTTGAGTTTTAGCATAGCAGGATAAGAATATGGTTCTATGGACATGCGAGAATATGGCACCTTGGCACAGATGGTGCGAGCCTTCCTTTTCCGGTAGCAGCAGATTCAGTAGCTTCAGAGCTATGGCCGGGTGAAGGGGTGGCTGCCTTTTCAGCCGGTTCTGGTATTATAAAGTGGACATCAGTGGATAAATTGTTTGAGATTCGTTCTCAATCAAGCTTGTGAAGAAGTGGCCAAGGGAGTCGAGTTCACCTTCTTCTTCCTTTTCCTTTTCTTCTTCCTCTTCTTCTTCACTCGAGGACTGAGCCTCGTCATCATCATCTTCATCATCGTCTGCCTCAGGAGTGGCAGGGGGAGTTTCAACTTGCCACCAGTCATCAGATTCCTAGTGAAAAAGTAGAAGCAAAGTAATCAGTATACAATTGAGAAAAGAATATGTTATTGAGATTTTTATCAGTCGGTACTTACTGGTGGTGCCGGGTTATTCTTGCTGAATGGCAGAAGGCCATTTTCCTTGATCGTCTCAACCTTTTCAGCAAGGAAGGCCTTGATAGCCTTGTTCAGAGCAGTGTTTGGGTAGGACTTTTCCGAGTAACGGAGGGAATCTGTCAGATGGCCCGAGTAATCGCAAAGAAGCTTCTTGCGAATACTGTTGGGCTGAATTCGCCAACCCATCCACGTTTTGATCAGATCAGTTCCACGGAGACCGTGCGTAACAAGAACCGAGATCTTCTTGAGAAGAGGCTGGATAGCTTCTCTCTCGGTGTCAGAGGCAAAGGATTTCATGTTGTTGTTGAGAATGAGGGGTTCGACCGAATAACCCGGTAAAGGGTGTTCACCGGCAGGTATCTTGGCTTTACAGTAAAAGTATGATTTTTGCCAATGTTTCACGTGGGTATGAAGTTCTAGAGAAGGCATGGCAGAACCTTTGCGGCGTTGAATAGAAACACCGCCACAGACCAAGAGGGGGCCATTCTTGTGCTCACGCTGAGGTTTGCACAAGAATAGCTCCAGAAAAAGAGCTAAGCTGGGAGGAGTGCATAAATATGATTCACAAAGAACTATGTAATTACTGATGTTCAAGATGGAATTGGGTCCGAGATCGAAGACCCGGAGGCCGTAGTGACGAAGAAGATCCCTAAAGAAAGGATGACCCGGGGGACGAAAACCCCGGGTGACATGCTCAAGAAAGCAGATAACTTCACCTTCCTTGGGGGAAGGCCGAGTCTCCTCTTCAGTCCCTCTCCACTCGATTCCGACTGAAGAGGAAGAACGCCGGCCTCTGCCAGTTCTTCCAGCTTGGTCTGTGTAGCCATGGATTTGGCCCAGTTGGCCGTAATCCCAGATTTGCGCTTGGTGGTCTTTTTGATTTCTTTGATGCAGATGCGGTGGCGCCATCACCGGCTTGGCCTTGGCCTTCAGCTTCCTCGGATCCTTGGGTGCCATGAGATCTGAAGATCTGAAAATAACAAGAAAAGAAATGAAAAACAATGAGCTCAAGAACAGCCCGAGGAGCGATTCAAGATCTAGATGGAAACCAAATGCAATGAAAAACTTACCGGAGCTTGGGAGATCTGGTGCGGAGCTGATTTCCCTGATTAGTGGCAATGCGGGGCTCCGATGTCCAGCGGCGGCGGGCAAGCTCGGAGGAACCCTAACCCTAGCTCGAGGAGAGAGAAAACGGAGGTTGAAGATGAAGGGCGCGGTGAATGGGGAAAGTGAAACCCTTTTACCGTGGTCCACTATTTATAGCCCAGGGTGAAACCCTAGGAGCGTGAAAAACGAGGAGATAAGGTTCTGGTTGACCATAGGTCAAAGATACGAGAGAATCTGTCAGAGAATGTCTCTTGGTCGTTGACTGGAGAAGTTGAGTACGAGAGAAATGCCGGGTTATAAAGAGAACCGCCAAAAGGAGCTGGTCTGAAACATAACCCGGCCATTCAGTGTTAATGCTTTTTATTTTGTTTTCAGGAGTTTAACTCGGATAATCTCATCAGCAGCTACCCTCGAGTAATTGAATCAAGATCAAGAGTATCAAGTGAAGCAACGATGAGCTTATGCAAGTCAAACTTGGGGACTACTGTTGGGGGGATAATAACCCGGTATACTTATGACCAAGGAATAATCAGTCGGACGGCCCAAGGTCTGGTCCGAGTGAAGTGTACAAGATATGGGCCGGGTTATAGTTGGGCTAATAGGCCTAACATGACTCGTCCCTGGAAGGAAGGACCTAGAAGAACTGGAGTCCGAGTGAAGGAAGAAACCGGGTGACTTGGAGGCTACGGAAGGTCCAGAAGAATCTAGAGTAGGACTCCGTGCTCGTATGTAACCCGGTATTCATTGTAAGTTCGGGAGACCCGGCGTCTATATAAACGGGCTCCCAGAACATAGATAGGAAGTTCTAAGCCTCAAGTCAAAGTGTAACCCTAGTTCGATATCACCGCTATCAAGCGAAACCCTTGTAACCTGTCTCGTAACCGGCTCTGTTGTCGTAGCCGAGTTATCAAGACCTCGAGATCAATAACATAGAAGCAGAAGTAGGTCTTTATCTCCAATGGAGAGGTGAACCTGGGTAAACCCTTTTTCCCCAACGAGCGTGACAATCTCCTGAAGGACCAAGGCGCCTTGCCCCAACATACAAGTTACCCTATGGT
Organism: Poa pratensis; assembly: GCA_947311845.1. NCBI lineage: Eukaryota > Viridiplantae > Streptophyta > Magnoliopsida > Poales > Poaceae > Poa > Poa pratensis. The sequence goes on along the minus strand of CAMZMU010000083.1, from coordinate 13,264,670 downwards.
AACATCTGCCGTGTTAACCCCACGACAAAGGGTTTCCGACAAGTTCATGGAATTGACTATGATGAAACGTTTTCACCGGTAGCGATGCTAAAGTGTATTCGGGTTTTGCTAGCACTTGCTGCATATTACGATTATGAAATATGGCAGATGGATGTCAAAACAACGTTCCTAAATGGCAACATTGAGGAAGAGTTGTATATGGTACAACCTGAAAGTTTTGTCGATCCAGAAAATGCTGGCAAGGTATGCAAACTTCAGCGTTCTATTTATGGACTGAAGCAAGCATCTCGGAGCTGGAATCTTCGCTTTGATGAGGTGATCAAAGGTTTTGGATTTGTTCAAAATGCAGAAGAGACCTGCATTTACAAGAAAATAAGTGGGAGCTCGGTTGTGTTCCTAGTTCTATATGTGGATGATATATTACTAATTGGGGATAATGTGGATCTTCTGAATAGCGTGAAGAAATATTTAAACAGTAAATTTTCAATGAAGGACTTAGGAGAAGCTGCATACGTATTAGGCATTAAAATCTATCGTGATAGATCAAGGCGTCTATTAGCGTTAAGTCAGAGTACTTATCTTGATAAGATACTGAAACGGTTCGGTATGGAGACGACAAAGAAAGGTTCTCTGCCTGTCATCAAGAATAAGGTATTGAGAAAGTCTCAGTGCCCTGTGACGGCACATGATAAAGCCGAGATGGCTAAACATCCCTATGCCTCAGCCATAGGTTCGATCATGTATGCCATGTTAAGTACTCGACCCGATGTAGCATTGGATCTTAGTTTGATGAGTCGGTTCCAAAGTAATCCTGGAAAGGATCATTGGATAGCTGTTAAGAACATTCTTAAGCATCTCAAGAAGACAAAGGAAATGTTCCTTGTGTATGGAGACTGTGAAGAAGAACTTGGCGTAACAGGTTACGTTGATGCAAGTTTCTGCACAGATCTAGATGACTCAAAGTCACAGACAGGATATATTTTCAAGGTGAACGGTGGCGCTGTAAGCTGGAGAAGCGGGAAGCAACCTATAGTGGCCCAATCTACAATGGAGTCGGAGTACATTGCTGCTTCGGAAGCCGCAAATGAAGCTGTATGGCTGAGGAAGTTCATCATCGAGCTTGGAGTGTTCCCTAGCGCGCAAGACCCCGTAACCCTCTACTGCGACAACACGGGTGCTATTGCTAACGCGAAGGAACCAAGGTCTCACTCAACTGCCAAACACATTCTCTGACACTTCCATGTGATACGACAGTATGTACAGGAAGGCGATGTGAAGATTTGCAAAGTGCATACGGATCTGAATGTGGCAGATCCCCTGACAAGGCCTCTTCCACTGGACAAGCATGTAAAACACCAGAATGCTATGGGTGTTAGGCTTTTACCAAGTTGTAATCTAGAATAAATTGTACTCTAGTGCAAGTGGGAGACTGAAAGAGATATGCCCTAGAGGCAATTAATAAAGTGTTTTATTTATCATATCTCATTTGTTCATAATACGTTTTTGTATCATGCTATAACTGTATTAAGCGGAAACATTAATACACGTGTGATACGGAGACAACCAGGTCCCTAGTAGCCTCTACGTGACTAGTCCATTGGGCAATCGATGATCGAGGTTTCCCGATTATGTGACAACGGTGTCAGTTGACAATGGAGTCATATCGTTGATAGAATGATGTGATGGCATACCCAATATTTGTAGGACATAATCATTACGCCTTTGACTGTGAGATCAACTCTTATCGCTATTCCTGGAAGATGCTTTGATTGCATCAAACGTCATTGCTTATATAGTATGACAATAACGGTGTCCCTCTCGGTATCGGAAGGGAGTATGTTGAGATGAGGGATCAAGAGCGGGATTTGCCAATCCGCATAGCAGGATAGATACTCCTAGGCCCACTCGGTGAGATTATGTCAAATAAGCTTGCAAGCATGTGACTAGGTCACGGGGACATATTATCACGGACGAGTAGAAGATGGTGTTGTCGATAACGAGGTCAAGCTAGGTATCATGATATCTATGAACGATTCTCGGACACGCCAAGTATCGCCAGGCAAAAGGTTTAAGACTCGACGTCTAGGTTCGAACGACAAAGTTATTTCGTTATCTCACAGGGATTAATTCTGGGTATCCAAGGTCCACGAATTAATCATTAATCAGAGAGTCTGTCTCGATTATGTCTGGCGAGATCTCGAACCGCTAGGGTAACACACTTAAGGGAGGATGACATTTATAATAGATTGGAAATAGAAGAGAAAATAAAAGAGAGCACCAAAAGTGTTCCGGGAGAGTTCCGATGGAGATCGGAGAGCGACGAAATAGTTTTCGGAGCTAGAATTAATTAGATAAAATGTATTTGATATTAATTAGTTGAATTAATGATTAAATATATTTTTTTGTTTAATTAAATTCGAATTTTAAAGGCTGTTTTTCATAAATGGGCCTTAGAGGCCCATTAGGGGAAAAACCCCAAAAGGAAAAAGAAAAAAAGGGGGGAGGGCCAGCCGGCCTAGGTGGGCCGAATGGGGCCCACCTGGGTGGTCGGCTGCCTCCTTGGCCGGCTAGGCCATGTGGGGTTTAGTCCCACATGGCTTAGCCAAGGGAGATGGTCTCCCCCCTCCACCTATATATATGGGTGCCCTTTTGCCTTTGAATGCACACCAATTTCTCTCTCTCTCGTTTAATCGTGACTACGCAATTGGAGTCGTGTACGGGTGAGTGTTTCTCCACCATAAGCACACCGCCGTGCTGCTGGATTTCCGGTCCAAGTCTTCCGCTGCTCGTCCCTGGATCAGAGCCCGGAGGAAGTCATCTTCGCTGTACGTGTGCGATTCCCTGCGAGGTGCCACGCCTGTGGCGCTCGGAGGTCTTCTTCCTCTACACGACCTTGAGGTCGGCTTCGTCGGCTTCATCGCCAACGCTTGTGCGGGAGCGTGATCCCCGCTTTTTCGGTCTACAAGGGTATGTATATCGATCTCCTGCGTATTACTATATCTGCATAGAATAGATCCTAGCTAGTTTAAGGTTATCGTTGTTAGGAATTTTTTTGTTTTCTGCCTACGATCCCCTTCACTCATTTACTGTGCCACGCTGTCTGAACATGTTGAACACCTGAGGAATGTGTTCCAGTTGTTGGTGCAGAATCAGTTGTATGTCAAACTCTCTAAGTGCTTATTCGCTCAGCAACAACTTGAGTACTTAGGTCACATCATTGGCATACATGGTGTGTCCACAGATCCCAGCAAGATTGCTGCAGTACTGAATTGGCCACGGCCCATATCTTTGAAAGAACTCAGAAGATTCTTGGGATTAACTAGCTATTATAGAAAATTCATTGAGCATTATGGAATCATTGCTAGTGCTTTGACCAAGCTGTTGCGAAAAGGGGAGTTATTTCTCTGGGGTCCTGAACAAGAAACTGCATTTCAATTGTTGAAAACTCCTATGTCTCAAGCCCCTGTGTTAGCCCTACCACACTTTTCGCAAGGGTTTGTGCTGGAAACAGATGCTAGCAACAAAGGGATTAGAGCGGTGTTGATGCAGAATGGCCATCCAGTGGCATACCTTAGCCAAGCTCTCTGCCCTCGCAATCAAACTCTCTCTACCTATGAAAAGGAGTGTTTGGCCATTATTTTAGCAGTTGAAAAATGGCGAACTTATTTACAGCACAAAGAGTTCATTATTCTCACGGATCATCAGAGCCTACTGCACTTGACTGATCAACAGTTGTTGACAGGAATCCAACACAAGGCGTTTGTGAAGTTGTTGGGACTCCGTTTTATCATCAAATATAAAAAGGCAGCTCTAATGCTGCTGCTGATGCTCTCTCACGCAAACAAGAAGAAGCACATGTGGCAGCTATTTCACGTGTAACTCCAGCATGGATGGATCAGCTCCAGCATGGGTATGCAGCTGATGAACAAGCTCACAAGTTGTGTCAGGAACTCAGTGCTACTGCCACACATGAAAATGCAGAAGGGTTTTCTTTACATGATGGGTTACTCAAATACAAGGGTTGCATATGGGTTGGTTCTAACTTGCTAGCTCAGAACCACATCCTACAAGCATTACACAGCAGTGGTGTTGGAGGACATTCAGGAGTCCGTGGCACATATGAGAGAGTGAAGCAGTTCTTTGCTTGGTCAAAACTGAAAAACACTGTTAAACAATTTGTGGCTGGTTGTTCAGTGTGTCAACAGGCTAAACCTGAACATGTGAAGAGCCCTGGAGTGCTGCAACCCCTGCCAGTTCCTACTCGCCCATGGGATATGATTAGTTTGGATTTCGTCGAAGGCCTTCCCAAATCACATGGTTGTGATGTCATTTTGGTGGTGATTGACAGATTTTCTAAATATGGTCATTTCTTGCCCCTGTCACACCCCTTCACAGCATTGCAAGTTGCTCAGGTTTTTATCAACAACATATATAAATTGCATGGCCTTCCCCAGGTGATCGTCTCAGATCGGGATCGGATTTTCACTAGCTCTTTGTGGAAGGAATTGTTTCGCCTCTCTGACACAACTCTTCATATGAGTTCATCCTATCACCCTCAAACAGACGGCCAGACAGAGCGTCTGAATCAATGTTTGGAGCCTTATCTGCGCTGTGTAGTGCATGCTTGTCCGAAGAAGTGGTTTGAGTGGTTACCACTAGCTGAATATTGGTACAACACCACGTATCATTCCTTGCTGGATAAAACTCCTTTTGCAGTGTTATATGGTCAGGAACCTCGTCACTTAGGCATTGCTGCTTCTCCTGTACCTTTACCACCTGACCTTGATGAATGGTTGGCATCTCGGGCTCAGATGGTGGAAGTTCTGCGTCAGCAGTTACTCAAAGCCCAGCGGCGCATGAAAGTACAAGCTGACAAGAACCGCTCGGAACGCCAGTTCGAAGTTGGAGATCAGGTGTTCCTCAAGCATTCATACAGCAGTCTGTGGCAACAAGAAGAAATCAGAAGCTGTCACTTCGATATTTTGGACCATATAAAGTGCTTGCTCGAGTTGGTGCTGTGGCGTATCGTCTGGCATTGCCAGATTCCAGCAGAATTCACCCAGTGGTACATGTCTCATTGCTCAAGAAGTTTGTTCCTCCTTCAACTGTTCTCAGCGATGATCAAGACTTGGATACTACTATCAAGTTGCTGTTTCCTGAAGCTGTAAAAGGTTCAGCACCACCGGCATGAGGGCATGCCGGCTCTTGAGGAGGAGGTAATGTCAGGACGGTACCAGGCGTGACGTATCAGTGGAAGGCGTGTTCGCATTGGAGTGGTGTAGTGTGTATCGGCCCACCTGTCGGTGGCCGTCTGCGTGTGTGTGGCCCCACCTGTCGGTGGTGGCCTTTGTCGTGTGCGTTGTATGTGTGCGTTTATAACCAGCTGAGACACTCGGAGACGTTATCGATGATGAACTGATCCGTATCCCGTCCCTTTGCTCTCTTCCCCATCTTGATTGCTTCTGTCCCTTCTCGAATCCCAATTTCCCTCTCGAATCCCCCTTTCCCAGTTATCTGATCTAGTGGGTTCGTTACAGTTGGTGGCTCACAAACCGGTGGCAGGAACCAAATACAAGATGAATGGTGATTTTAACCAAATCCAACGGGTGAGTGACAAGAAAGAATCTTCAACCGCCGCCACCTTGCTCGTCTCGAGACACACTTTGGGCTTGTGAATGGAATCAAGTTCCACTAAAAAATCGGCGCTTACTTGGAGCGATGAGAGGCTCAACCCCACTTTAATCAAGCTTGATCGCGTTTTTTGCAACCATGAATGTGACATTGCCTTTAGTGACCACATACTCTACGCCCTCTCATCGCCTCTCTCGGATCATTGCCCGCTCCTCCTCGCTAGCGTACGTGGTCCTAAGAAACCACGCTCCTTGAAATTTGAGAACTTTTGGGTTAAGCTCCCGGGTTTCAAAGATGTGGTGGCCTCCTTGTGGGAGGAGCCAACACCCCCATTATGAGCCTTGTACAAGTTCTCTTCCACAAGTTCGTGAAAGTTGCAAAGGGTCTCCGGCTTTGAAGCGCTTCTTCTCTTCAAATGCCAAGCTTCGCCGCCACATGGCTCTTAAAATTATCCTTAGACTTGACGAGGCTCAAGATTTTTGCCCTCTTTCGCCAGAAGAAAGTGGCCTCAATAGATGGTTGAAAAGGCGTGTCATTAGCTTGGCGGTCCTCAAGCGTCCCGTAATAGGCAATCTGCACGAATGGCAAATTTGAAAGAAGAACCTTCCTTTACTTGTTATAGCTAGCTTATATTGTTAATTATATCTTGCAGTCTCCACCATTATTACCTCATCTCGTTGCAGAAAAATACCACCACCCTGGTAGATTTTATAAGCATTGACACACAAACTGACGGTAGGTCTAAATACCCCATTTATCACTAATGGCTATATCACATAAAATTTGGATGCTAAACCTGATTGTTAGCTAGAATTAAACATATTTTTATCCCCCTTTTAGTCATATTTATTTTATAAATCATGTACTGTGATGTTGTCTGTATATTTAAATATATTATTTATTTTCTGCTCACCTTCTTATATGGCTTAATTATGAGAGTGCTTGTCACTTGTGGGATTAAGGGCCGGTGCTAGGTTTGCATCGCTAAGGAAGGCTTTATTACTTGTCACTTGTAGCTTTGCCACGCACTGTGGTTTTCCTTAGCGGCGGCAACGTGCGTCCACCCGGGAGGTTACTATTTCCAGCAGGTTAATTACTTGCAAGGCAAAAGCTTTGCCTTTGATAAAGGAGGAACAAACACTGTGCGTGTTAATTGCACTCAATCTCCACCATTATCACCTCATCTCGTTGCAAAAACCACCACCCTGGTAGATTTTTGCACTCTCCACCACTGGCGGAGCTTCACGGGGGCAAAAAGGGCGGTCGCCCCCCCCCCCCCCCCCCCCCCCCAGCCCATGTACAGCCCATAAGTATTTGGCCCATTTGAGCATTCTAAATTAGCCCAAATGACATTTTTCGCCCTCCCAGAAGCCCATCGCCCCCCCCAGATTTTCGGCCCAAGCTCCACCACTGCTCTCCACCAAGTATACGTCTAACACGTTGCAGCTCAGTCTAAATACCTAATTATAAGCATCGACACACAAACTGACGGTAGGTCTAAATACCCCCATTTATCACTAATGGCTATATCACATAAAATTGGATGCTAAACCTGATTGTTAGCTGGAACTAAACATATTTTGTCCTCCTTTTGGTCATATTTATTTTATAAATCATGTACTGTGATGTTTTCTGTATATTTAAATATATTATTTATCGTCTGCTCACCTTCTTATATGGCTGCACCATGTCAAAAAAAGATCGTCATATCAACAAAGTTTGATGCAGCTTGTCCTCTTGTTGCGGGTCGTTAGAGTTAGATTTTGTTGTCAGTAGAGTTTTTACACAGGGTTACAACGAATTAGACGTAAATCTGGAGGAAAATACAAAAAAGTTATAGAGGTGTGGTGGCTAACGTAACGAAATGGGGTGAGCATGGTGAAACCGCGATTCCCCCTCCCTCCATCGTCCCATCCAATCCACGGCATGCTGCCTTGGCAGTGTAAAGCAAAGCATGCTATAAGTAGCACAACACGCCCATTTTCATAGTCAGCCTCCCTCCCTGTGGCACAGGTACACAACAAACCCTCACTACCTTACACGATTCACATCAGAAAGCTAGCTTTGGTAGTCATCGCCGCCCCCCCTGACATACACATAGATCCGCCCGTGCGTCCATGCACTATGTATTTGTCATGCTCGGTGGCCAACATGTATATATTTGTCATATACTCGGAGTATTTGATTGAACTCGCCCAAGACTAAGATTTGCATTTAGAACTTTAGAGCTCCTTGATCTGGTCACCTAGCATAGTTCTGTTTAAATTCTGTTTTTACTTTCACTCGTTTGTACATACATTATATAAAATTAATAAAAATAACCAGCAGAACACTGTTTTTCCCTTAAAAAAACTCGCCCAAGACTATCCATTTGCCACCAGAGGCCGACAAGGAGAAGCTCCGCAAAAAAAAAAAACTTTTAGAGCACTCGAGGTTGAACCATAAACAATCATCATCTTGAAGTTTTTATTTTGACGATTTAAGGCAGGGGTTCTGCCGATTTCATTTTAGAATAGGGAAACACAATGTCATCTTGAAGTTAACCATAGACCAAAGAGAGTAAATCGTGGCTGGAAAAGAGAATACATCAATTTGACGTCATCAAGGCGAAATTTATAATCGACCCAAAAGAACCAACATTCCGCCTCTAGCACCAAAAGTACGGCGATGGGCGAAGTCGCGGGTCGGGTGTCCACCAAGGAAAGCCGCAAGGAAGTTGTCGACGGATTCGAGTTTGGTCTCCTGTAGACAAAGGATATGATAGGGGTTCACAGCGATAGTGGCCTAAACCGTGAAACACTGAAATGGGTTATTAAGCCTCCTAACACATTCCGAGTGACTAATCTTGGGATCTCAGAATCTTGCATATTGTCACTCATTGATAGCACAGGAGACACCACGACAAACAGAACAACTTACATACAGCATGATAGATAAGCATCTCCGAATACAACAAACATCGCAAAGGCTAGAAGAAGCAAAAAGCATACATTAGTGGGAGCAAGTAGAGGAACAACAGAGGGACTACAAAGCTTGCAGGGAAAACTAACCCATGAAATGGACGTTGTGGAGGGGATCAAACACAACATGGGCACAAAGAGAACCACAGAGCATACAAAACATTTATTTCGACTTCACCTTGGTCATTGAGTTCTAGACCCGCAGGGCCTGCATGACGCATGACTGCTCGTCAAAGGCGTTCGTCGGGTTGCACTCCAGGCGGAATAAAGTGTGGGAGCCCTTCGATGATTATGGCCAGAGCCGGCAATTGAACATTTGGCAAACTTGTCAATGGCCATTGTAGTAAGTTCTCTACCCTCACGGAGGATCCCCATCCTTTGACAGAGCTGCTTCTCGGCCAGAGATAAGAGATGCCAGTGGAATGGCGATGAGCTTGGTGGACCGATAGCTGTTTTGACACAATAGGAAGCCCAGAGCCAAGGTCTTGCCGCGTCGAGCGAGCTGGACAGCAGGAGAGGTCATGACCTGCCCAAACACCGACGGAGATGGTTCGCGGACTGATATGAACCCGGATCTCACTCCACACCATATACACGATTATCACCAGCAATCTCTGATACAACTCACGATATTCAGGAATTAGAGGAAGAGATTCAGAAGCAGGGGACTGGGAGGAGAAGCAGGAGGAGGAAGACAGAGTTCGTTCGTTCCTTGGCTTCCAAAAGCAAATTACACGCAAGGGCTCGCAGGCCTAGATAATGACACAAACCACTCAGGTGGACCCACGCCAGTTGTCTTCTACTGGATGGTCGACGAAGAGCACCATCATGCCGTCCATTCTGGGCCTGCCAATCTAGCGGCCCTCCTTCTCTCTCGCTTGGAACGACGCAGAGCTTCTTGTTCTTCAGGCATGCCAGAGTTCTTGATGTTCCTCTCCTGATCCCGTCTGTTCTTGCGTGTAGTGGTAGTAGTAGTAGGTAGGTCCGTAACATTCCCCTCTTCTTGAAAACCTGCTTGTCCCCAAGCAGGTGCTCTTGGAAAACGAGTCTTGAGTTCCTGCAAGTTCTCCCAAGTAGCTAATGAGTCAGACATACCTGCCCAACGCACCAAACCTTCTTTGATGTGTGAAGATCCCAGCAATCTGGTTCGTCGAGCAAGAATTTGCTCAGGTTCCTGAAACTCAGGTCGTTCATCCGGCAAGGTTGGCGCTACTACACGCTCAGCAGGTACAAATTTCTTCAATTGGGAAACATGAAATACTGGGTGAATCATACTAGAAGGTGGCAGTTTCAGCTTGTAAGCAACAGTACCCACTTTCTTCTCAACTTCGAAGGGACCATAGAATTTGAAGGCCAATTTATGGTTAGCTCTATAGGCCACTGATGACTGCAAATATGGTTGGAGTTTGAGGAAAACTTTGACGAAGGTGATGTAGTAGTGGTGGCTGACATGGACTGAGTCGGAGATGATGGCTTGGTTCAAGACATCCCTCCCTTCTTGAGAAAGTGCTTGGCCGCAACCAGAAGAGATCTCCAGGTCATTCCCAACCCACGCTACCAACCAGATCCTAGATGAATATGCAAGCAACAGGGATAACCGCTGGAACTGATGAGAACAATGTAGAACAGTGTTTCTTGAAGTAGTCCGCCATTTATCATAGCTGTACCAAGCAAACATGCAACCTCCAGGATCCCAGAGACTATCCTCTTGCTTAGCCTGACTGAACTCTCCCCAACCCTGGTTGTAAGACATCAGTTCAGAGGCCTTAGTTCCATTTGATGATTGTACAGCTGTTCTGTTGAAGCCATATAGACTAGTTAATGACCATGTGATTACTTCCCTTGTCAGATTGTCATAACTTGCATAAATCCTACTTCCCTCAAATTCCACTTTCCTCAAAATCTGCCTGTGCGCTGGTATATCCATAAGTGCTATTGTTCCATGCACTTCTGCATTCGCACTACTAGTATAAGTAAACATGGCTACTATTGAATATTTTCTTGCCCCTTTGGGTTGGCTGGCAGCCCATGGTGATATTAACCCCTCTGTAGTATGCTGAAGGAAAGAGCTGTGCTTTAGTGCACTATCCATGCCAGAGCCAAACCGTGCCTCCAAGCCAATTGTACTGGATACCAAACTTCTCAAACATGTAAGTGGGGTGAGCAGATTCAGACATAGCATCAATGTTGTGTCAGGAGAAGTTCTAGGTGTAGACATAGTATCAATGTCTGCATCCAAGTTTAGGTATGCTGCGACAGTTTCGGCATCTGAATATATTTTCACAAGAAAGCTTGGGGCAGAACTACTCAAAAACGAATTCAACTTTGAACTTCTCACCATCATTTGCATAGTGATGCTTGTGACTTGGTACTCTGACCCAAATAAATCAGTAACCATCAAGAGCAGATCATTGCCAGAGCACTTCACACTAGCTTTGCTCTGATCCTTGGCAATAAGGAAATTAGTAGTAGGTAAGGGTTTACCATGTAGCTGCAACATTCGTGACTCTGAAACGGCCCTGATTATTCCTCTCAGACCATTAGAGGTACACTGCTTCGAGTCAAAGTTAGCAGCCACAACAAAGATTTGTATAGGAATTCCAGGGACACAACTCCAAGAGCCAAGAGAAGTATCCGGAAACACACTGACTTGCTGCACCTCTTCAATATTTGAGCACCATTGCTGAACACTTGAAATATCATCGTTACAGTACTGCGTCCTACTAGTACTGTACTGGTCCTTGGCAATGCTGCAAGTAGGAGAGCTACAGAAGCTGCCTACTAACCGTGGCATGTGTAGCTCTGGAGCAGGAAAGGTAGTTTCTATGTGGCCAGTGGGATTACATTGCTTGAACCTCTCCCACATATGACTCCTTACACCACTTCCCCTGCCAACCAATGTGACTGACGGCCATGGTGGCTTTAACTGCAAGCGCTGGGACCATGCTTCCCCTTCGAATGTGATTTGCGGTGGCTCATGAAGTAACGAATTCTCACAAAATGGTGGCCAAGGATGCTTCACTCCAGTGCACCGATTCCCAGGCCATGGCTTCAACTCAATTTGAACACGATTGGAAATTCCCCAACACGACAATCTGATCGTGTAAATCTGCGGTGGCGGCCATGGTGGTTGCTGGTGATCTCCAGGGTCAAAAGAGCTGATGTTGGCCCTAGCGAGAGCCCCAACTTCAACCCTCTCATATGAGACGACATTGTCCAGCTTGGTGTTGTCGACAATGCTGTTGACGAGGCATTCAGTCGAACACTTGGAAGGCGCACTGAGCTCGATCACAATGAACGGCTTCAACAGCTCAGTGGCAGTGACCTCCAGAGGTGTGGGAGCAGTAGGAGGAACGGCCTCACCAGCCATGGATCGAGTCGCTCTTGCAGATGGAACAAGCGCAGACATCCAAGAGGAGGCGTCGCTGCTTGGGCATCCGGACGAGCAGGTGGCGGGCCTCAACGCGGCGTCACTGATGACCTTGCCATCGAGGGTTCCGTTGCCTGTAGTGGTTGCAGCGAGCAGGACAGCGTCGATGATGACCGTGGGAGCAATTGTTACCTTGAACGCAGGCATAGACTCGACTGCGTCGCGGCTTGGGCCTTCCGTCGAACACCTAGTAGGCGTAGGAGCCGCAGGGCCGGTGGGTACGCCAACGCTGGTGTCGGAGCAGACCGTGGACGCGCCTGATGTCGCGGATGAGCCTGGACCGGAGCTTGGGCCGCCAACACCGAGTGCCAGTGCAGCCGCGGTGATGTCGGGCCTGATGGTGTCGACGGCGAGCTTGATCGCCTGCATCTCCCGTGCCATCCGCTTCTCGGATCCCTCGATCATGCTCATGAGTTTGTCGAACTTGGCGTCCCAATCCCGAGCAGGACCAAGTTCACCCTCGGTGGTGATGGAGATCATGGTGGAGGTGGTGGAAGCGTGGGGAGATGGCTCTCATACCAAATGATATGAACCCGGATCTCACTCCACACCATATACACGATTATCACCAGCAATCTCTGATACAACTCACGATATTCAGGAATTAGAGGAAGAGATTCAGAAGCAGGGGACTGGGAGGAGAAGCAGGAGGAGGAAGACAGAGTTCGTTCGTTCCTTGGCTTCCAAAAGCAAATTACACGCAAGGGCTCGCAGGCCTAGATAATGACACAAACCACTCAGGTGGACCCACGCCAGTTGTCTTCTACTGGATGGTCGACGAAGAGCACCATCATGCCGTCCATTCTGGGCCTGCCAATCTAGCGGCCCTCCTTCTCTCTCGCTTGGAACGACGCAGAGCTTCTTGTTCTTCAGGCATGCCAGAGTTCTTGATGTTCCTCTCCTGATCCCGTCTGTTCTTGCGTGTAGTGGTAGTAGTAGTAGGTAGGTCCGTAACACGGACATTATCATCAGTTGCAGGAAAAAACTGGCTAATACAGGGGTTAATGGCATGAGATGTTGTAAGGCATCTACACTGGCACGCAAACCACAACACAAGACATTTACGTCTTTCTATACCCAAGACTTAAAAGAATCTCCCTTTTTTCTAAGTAAAACCACATCGATAGATAGCCTAAAATGTGTTTCTACCTAGAGGCTACATTTTGTCATTGTCAATCTACCTTAATAAGACCACAAAAAAGAATTTAGTCAAAAACTGTCAAAAAATAAAATACAAAGGAAAGGAATCATTTCAATAGGTAGGCAGAAGAACAGCACATGTCGGTGGAGCGGCAGACCACACCGGATACACCACTGATTTTGGTGGTTGGGAGCACAAATTTAGTAATCCTTCTTACCAACCATTGAGATAGATTATTCTCAACCCCGGTGTGATCTATTTGCGCATATTGTGACCACATGTGGATGCAAGAGTAAATCGCGTCTTGCACGAGGTGTTCCCAAAACTGACATTGCGCCTTTTGCAAGAGTAAATCTAGTTTTGCACGAGTAAGAAACGTCAGGAATTTACTTTGGCTCCTGCTATATTAAACCAAATTGCAAAGATAGTAAAACATTTTATAAAATTCTGAAAATATTGGGGACGAAAACATACCAATGTCCAACATATGTGCCAAGTTTCAAGGCGCCAAACATTTGATTTTTTTTGTTTTGCAACAAAAGGGGCCAATTTGCCTCATTTTATTTAAAAAGGCAGAGGGAATTGACTCGTTAATTAGCGGGAAACCGGCCTAAAACAGTTACAAAAGCGATGCACCAATGTCGTCATGGAACACGACCACGTTATGCACCCGGCCAACCTGGCCACCCACACGTGGCACACACACACGCTGTCGAGAAGAGAGACCATCGTCGAGTTTGCAATCTAGCTTCATCGTCATCACACCTCCACGAGTCAGCGACTCCGACTTCACCTTCCGCGACCATCAACAAAGCCCCGTCACAAGAACCGTTGGAAATTCATGTTGGCCCATGCCAAACAGTCAACCCACGGTGTATAGGAAAAGGCAGCTCCGACTTGAACGAAGAGCATCACTGGAGAAAGTTGCACATCTTGCACCGACTAGATCCGCACAACAGCTGGAGATCCATGCATCAGTACAACCGATCAGGTGGCATCATTGCCATCGCTCGCACAGCTCCGACTTCACGGCATCACAATAGTACGTCGCAGGAACCCAAAAGACAGGCATGACATACGGTGACGAAAACGTGTCGCGACCCGGAACCACTCACCACCGCATCGTTGTCACGCAACTCGCAACACCACCGGATCTAGTGGCCTCCGCCCTAGCATCCAAGCACCAACCACTTGTCCCTCTAGCCTGGTATGTCCTTTGCAAAAAGACAAATCATTGGTCGAAATGCAATTACAAAAAACAACTTTTTAGGCACTGATTTTGTTATTTTTTACAGAACAGAATACATGACATTTCATTTAACTTGGCACGTATTTAAAAAACAGTATATGTTCATTATCAAAAGAATTCAGAATTTTGAAATGTTTTATACCTTTCTTAATTTTGTTCAATATACCATGAGGATGTGACCTCGGGAGTCAAGACGCCTCTCTCACACACTTCTCATCACACACGCGCGCATAAATGAACTGTTTTTTGTAGAAATTTCGTGAACTCTTGGGGAGCCAGTCACCGAGTGGAAGCAACGGCAACGTCCTACCTACCTGCAGCTCAGCTGGCTCTCACTCAGTCTTCTTCTTCTCCCCCAAAGTGAGCCTCGACGGCCTCTCGCCACCGACAGTACACAGCTTCTCCCTCCCTCCCCCAGTCGGCACGTGCGGTTGCCACTTCACTTTCATCCCTCCCTCACACCCCCCGCCGATTTCACCTTCTCACCTCCCCTCTCCAATTGTAACGTGTGGTTTTTGTCGGTTTCCGCTAAATGATTTTTGGGTCCGGTTTGGCCTATTTGGATCACATGGTTGAAAAACATAGAAATATAAAAACACAGAAATTTCATACATTTGTAGGTGTAAAACAGAGAATTGTAAAACACAACAAAGCTGAAAAAATTGTTGTTTGGATAACATGCAGGAAAAAACACAAGAAAAATATCTCCATCCTAGGGTGTATGTTCGAATTCCTTTAAATTTGAGGGTATAATCCAGTCCATATGATTTTGGTAGCACCATTCGTTTAAACCAAAGGCAATTCGTAGGAAAAAGTCCTAAGTCTTGGAATTCTACACTGTCAAAAAAAAAGTCTTGGAATTCTAAAAAATCCTTTGAATTGCCTTCGATTCAAAGAGACCCTAACAATGCGCGAACTCCTGCCCTTTGACGGTTCCGTAAAAAAAAGACCAAACCTGATACAACAAGATCTCAGGCAGATCGATCGCAGCCTAGAGCCCCAGATCGGATTGATCGGGCTATTTGTATCCTCACGTACGTGATAATCATTAATAGACCAAGCCCTCTAGTTTTTTTAATGAAAACCAAGCCCTCTAGTTAAGGTTCATCGAATTGCAATGTCCCTGAGCGGTCCCATCCAGAAGCAGTCGAAGGCCGGAGATGCCAACAATGATGCTGCCATCGCGTGCCTCCCGCAAGACATCCCCGTGCGTCTCCCGGCCGGCGATCTCCGCCGCTTCCGCCGCGTGTGCAAGGAGTGGCGCGAGATCGTCTCCAGCCATGCCTTCATGGACGATCACCTGGTACATGGACCATGGACCCAGACCCACACCATCGTCTTCTTTCCCGGCCGAGCTTACTCGGACAAAGGTTCAGGGGTCTCCTCGTAAGGTTCAGGGATGATGACACAGGGCTCCGGAGATCTTCATGTGTTATGGTTGTCTTAGGGTGTTCTAGGTGTTCATGGTTCTTTGTGATTGTGTTACGGTTGATAAGGTACTAGTCTAGGATACGATCATAACGACGAGCACAGATACAAGTTCTCGAATCCCACACAAGATCTCTGATACAAGTTCTCGATCTGAAGAAGAAGGAAGGTAGGAGAAGCAGGAGGAAGGAAGCAGAGAACAAGGTAGAAAGGCAGAGCCGTTCGTCGGGATCCAACTAGGATGCTTGCCCCCTTCGCACGCCAGCATATATGTATGCTGGGTCTTGGAACCTTGGGTTGGGCCGCCGAGCTCGTACCGGCCTTGGGTCGTGTTGGAGGCCCACGTTTCCTGGTGACGTCTCGCCCGTGGTCATGTCGTAGTCGTTGCCGTTGTCACCAGGAACCCTGACACCCCTCAGATCTTCAGAACCAGCTTGTCCCCAAGCTGGGGCATGAGGAAATCGACTTGTCAGCTCTTCACGGTCTTCCCAGGTTGCCGATGTCGCCGTGCCAGTGGACCACTGCACTTGGACTTGCTCCACTGTCCTATTGGCCTTCTTGCGCCAACGCCTTGCCAAGATCTTAGACGGAATAGCAAGAGTATGACGCATGTAAAATGCATACATGAACTTTGCACTTCAATTGCTTATATTCCAATCATATTTGCATCATATAAGGGTTATATCAATGTTTTATAATGATTTTTGGGAATATTCATTTATTTCCTATTTTTATGGAATTAACCCTGCACAGGCAGAAAACCCCGTTTTCTTATTTTAATGTTTCAGGGACCCAAACGTCAACGAAATCACCTGGAAATTTACGGGCATCAATATTTGGAAGGAAGAAGACCTGTGGGCGAAGGAAGCGAACAAACGGAGGTCCGAGGACCAAAAGGGGTGGCCCACGCGGCCAGGTACTGTAGCCGCGTGGGACCCACCCGTTTGGCCCTCGTGGCTCCGTTGTCTTCGATCTTTTCTCCACCGACATCGTCTTGACCTAAAAACGCCTATAAAAAAGGTCCCCCGACGTTCTCTGGAAGGAGCGCCGCACAAACACAGAAACACCGAAACGGAGATCAGGAGCTGCAGATTGGAGGGGAAAACTCTGGCGGGGCGCTGCCGGGGTGGTCTCCACCTTCTCCAACGACTTCTCCACCGTCTCCATGATGAAGGGGGAGTAGTCCACCCCCTGGATTTGGGTTTGTGGTGGTAACTTATGTATCTATCCTCTCTTTGAGCTTCACTAATTAGTACCGTATGAGCTGCTGAACATGATTACGGTCATCTATGTAATTCCCATGGTGGATATTGTGGTGTGAGATAATATTTGTTATGCATTTACTATTGTGTTGGATCTTTTATGACTTGTCATACTTTGGAGATATTCTATGATGCATGTGATGGTTTGATTTATGCATAATGCCTTGTTTATCTTTATCATGAGGTGATTGACACCACCAAGTGTAGATAGATGAGAGAGATGTGGTCACACACACGAAATATAAATCATTGCACTAGTGTTTAGAATATTATCCATTATGAAGTATGATGTATGTGGGTACTGGGTGGCCAATGTGACAGAAGGCATAGGTATTGAGTGACACAGTACCGTCCAACATCCTTTATCTGGGGGTAAAAAGGGAGAAGTATGATGTGGGTGTGACAGCAACCACGCTAGCCTTACGAGGGTGACACTAGCAACACAAATGAGTATTTCTTTCAACTATGTGTTTTAGGACATGTAGCCGTTATAAAAGCTACCATTAAAACATGACAATTATGTGTACTTTATCTATAACATGATAATCACCATAGATGAGAGAGAGAGGATTAAGTGAACCCATGAACCCATGTCCATTGTTCCTATAAGAGAAAACCTTTGTCTTGTCCTCTTGCATTGAAGAGGATTGGGACACTTTTACATTCTTGCTTGGTTACATTAAACTTCCATCCATCAAATCAACCACCTTGCTCCTTAAACTTGTTTAGTGCATAATCAACTAAAACTTGTGACACTTTAGTTGTAGGGAATAGATAACTTTTCCTTCTTGCTCCTGCGGATCGATACCTTACTTCCACATTGAGAGGTGCTATAGTGATCCCCTGCTCTTGGGGGTAATCAAGTACTTTTCTGGCGCCGTTGCCGGGGAGCGTAGCGCTTAAGTTTCTATTCTTGTGTGCACTAGACTTAATCTTGCTTTATATCTTGCAATCATCTAAGCTTGGGGAGGTTCCTTTAAACTTGTTTGGTTGTGAGTTTCTCATTAGTTTTACTTTCAGTTTTATATATCAAAAAACCAAAAAAAAAATTAGAAAATGGAAAACTATTATGAAAACGCCATGATAGCTGCTGAATTTAGAAAATCAAATGAAGGGAAAAGATTAGGAGAGTACATAGAGCTTCTAAATCAAATTGCTAATGTGCTCCTTAATATCCATAAGGAAGAAATTTGTTGCTCTGAATACTCTAGACACTTTGAATTCCAATGCCCTTCCAATAATGAACATGTCATTGCAACTTATCATACAGGTAATTATGCTCACTTAGGGATGGAAGAAGTAGAGCAATTTGTTACTTTTATGGCAGCCTATGAATTATACACCTTCATTGATGAACATGAAACCTGCCCTATAGCTTCTCAATTTAAAGTTTTCATTGCCAATATGCTTGATCTCTGCATACTTGAATCTAATGAAAATATCTATGTTGTTGACACAAGGAAGAGAGCTGCCCAAGAAAGCTCTAATATTTTGCAGGAAGAAGATGACAAAAGCTTAAGCTTGGGGATGCCCGTGCTACCCCAAGAAGATGATGAAAAGGATGAACAACTAGAGAATGAAGAGGGGAAGCTTCCACCTTCACCACCTATGGATGAGGGTAACACTCAAGATGTTGTTGATGATACACTTTGCTTTTATGATTCTGATAATGAAAGGACTATCAACCTATGCCTAATGAAAATATTATTGATAACAATTTTAAAAATGATGAGGAGTATGGTTTAGATATGCTATATGATAATGCTTTAGATGATGGTCCTATGCTTATTGATAATCCTACATGTTTGGAACTTGTTACTACTTTATGTGAGGATAAAAATGATATACTTGCTGTTTGTGAAAATGCTCTTACTAATGAGAGTCCTACTTGGTTCCTGAATTCTCCTGATTACACTATAGAGGGGAAAAATTATTTTGATGATACTATGCCTCCAATATATGATGATTATAATCATTGTGATATTTTCAGTCCACCTACTATTGAGGATAAAATTTATGTTGATTATAATATGCCTCCTATATATGATGTTTACAATGATGATTATGATGTTTTCAGTCCATCTACTATTGAGGATAAAATTCACTATGATTATTCTATGCCTCCAATTTATGATGATTACAATGATGGATGTGCTAGTTTTACTCCCACTATTACTAATGAAATTGATTATGCTTGTGTGGAGAGTAATAGTACTGTTATGCTTATGGATCATGATAATAATGCTTTATGTGATAGCTATATTGTTGATTTTATTCATGATGCCGCTGAAAATTATTTTGAGAGAGGAAAGTATGGTTATAGAAATCTTCACGTTACTAAATTTATCCTCTTTATGATGAAGGTTTTGGCCTTTCTCTTGATTTGCTTTTATTTGTTGGGTACTTTAAAACCTACTGGTCCTTATGAGAGAGGGAGACACGGTTTCATATATCTCAATAATATTAAGTCTCCTCTCTTTTTGTTGAAAATTTTGAAGTTGCACTTGCTTTGCCTTCCTATGCTAGTCACTTTGTGCTTTCTTGATTTATTTTCTTACGAGATCCCAATGCATAGGAAGTGGGTTAGACTTAAATGTGTTTCATATTTTTCTCTTGATGCTCTCTTTCCTATGCGAGCATCATTAAAACTATCAAGCCTAGCTATGGCTATAAAGAAAGCGCTTTGCGGGAGGCAACCCGGTTATTTTTATGTGTGATTTTCTTTGTGTCCTCTTGCTGTAACAAGAGACTTTGTTTTAGTTTAGGTTCTGGAGTTTTCAATAAAGTGCCAAGTTTTACCCTTTTTGGTTTGAAAAGTTGCTTATAGCGTTCGGAGATTTTATTCCTGCACGAATCAGTGCACGGTATGATTTTTAATTCTTATTCTGTAACTCCGAATGAGCTCATATTTGAACTGTAGTTGCAACTTTTCATCCTCTGTATGCATGAATTTTTCGGAATTTTTCGAGAAAGTTTGGTAGGGTAGAAAAATACGTTTTGCTGCTGCTGTTTTTCTGGACAGATTCTGTCCCATTTTGTTTGATGCATGCTTTGAGCTTTTAAGTTGAATCTTTTTGATCCAATTGAGTTTATGAGTAGGCATACAACATTATACACTTTCTGGACATTCATATGAATTTTTGTTCAAGGATTATATGCAGCAAGAAACCTATTTGTTTATCACTATTAATGCACCCCACAGAAAAGAAATGGGAGAAACGGTGTTTTGAAGTTTTTTCACAGGGATTGGAGGAGATGCACCAAGAGCTATCCAAGGATGGTGAAGACCATAAGCTTGGGGATGTGAAGACAACCCCGCTGGACCTACACACTCTCGGTTTGCACACGTCCAACTTCTGTTTTTCGATCGAAACACTTTATCGCATAAACTTGGAGCGTCTTTTGTTTTGTTTGATTTGTTTGAGAGACCACCACACTATCATTTATATATGGAGAGCTACTGGAAATATGGGTTGAAATATGTTGGATGCTTTTATAAGATTGGGAAAAGGGATGTTTGAGTTGATTTTTAATGATACATATAGTTGCATGATTCATGAGCTTGTTTATGAGTAATAGTTTGCAAATCTTTTTGAAGAGCTATCACTTATTCATGTTTTGGTGCTGATTGTTATTTTACTTGGTTTAACATGGATTAGTTAGTTCTATGGACACTCATGCATGCATCTAGATGGTCAACTTTCTCCCTTTTGCTAGCCCAAACATTCCAACAAGAAAAACTTGTTTCCAACACCTTCAACCAAAGTTATTCCAGTGAGTCCACCATATCTACCTATTGCTTTATGCTATTCCGAGTATGTTTATCATGATATTTGTGTTATCTATACCTCTGAATGAAAATGTTTATGTTATTGATTGCATGGGAAAAGTTGGTTATATAGCTCTCACGAACTTGATGCACATTTTACTATCATTGCATAATAAAACATGACCCATTGTGATTAAGATTATGATGCTAGTGGCTTGATAAATGTTCGAGGTTGGGAGTTAGCCCATATGTGCTGTCACATGCAAAGCTTTCAACATGCTCCTTCATCTCATTTAGTTGATATCATGTACTTTTGTTATGGATGCCTATCATGGTGAAATGAGGTGGAAATGAAGAGTTTAAATGAGTTTGTATAAATGGTTAGAGAGACGCCTGGGCCGCTAATCTAAGCCATGCATCATTCATGGTGGAAATTTACTTACATGCTATGGTGAATTTCTATGACACACCTTACAATAAAAAGCTATTCCAATGGTAAATAAAAAGGGTGTTGAGGTTGTTCATCTTGTTTGTTTGTCTTGTCATTTTGATATGGGCTTGTTCCATATCTGGGACAAGAGGTACCCCAGTTGACGCTCTTGATGATACTATTATTACTTACAATGATATATAACTTGAACTTGCTTTGTTTCCTAAGTTGAGTAATCATGGTGTAGGTACTTGTATTCAAGGGGCATGAGACATCCAACCTTTACTTTGTCAAGCACACTACTCATATTTGCTTTCACATTAAACTTAATCATTCAAGATGCTATGATAGGGGAATGAGAGCTTGACACCAATATACCACATTGCAATCATTAACTTAAGTAGAAGAGTTTGGAAGTTAGATGAAACTTATGCATGCTTTACCTCTACTCACTATACATCTTTCCAAAGTGTCCACCTATCATATTCAGATTTTCATCTACACTCTATGACCACATGTATGCAAAATAAGTGTCCATATTACTTGCTACTATGTTACACTTTGTGAACTATCAATGAACATCCTTGTCTTGAATACTTGATATCACTTCATAAACTATTTGCATATTGCTACTCCTTTGAAGAATGAATCATTTGACTATATGTAGCAATAGTAATCATCTTTGATATTCATTGTTAAGTATTAAATTGCAAAGTCCATGTTAGTTTTATCATCTTCATACTCGAGGACGAGCATGGATTAAGCTTGGGGATGTTGATGCATGTAAAATGCATACATGAACTTTGCACTTTAATTGCTTATATTCCAATCATATTTGCATCATATAAGGGTTATATCAATGTTTTATAATGATTTTTGGGAATATTCATTTATTTCCTATTTTTATGGAATTAACCCTGCACAGGCAGAAAACCCCGTTTTCTTATTTTAATGTTTCAGGGACCCAAACGTCAACGAAATCACCTGGAAATTTACGGGCGTCAATATTTGGAAGGAAGAAGACCTGTGGGCGAAGGAAGCGAACAAACGGAGGCCGAGGCCAAAAGGGGGTGGCCCACGCGGCCAGGTACTGTAGCCGCGTGGGACCCACCCGTTTGGGCCTCGTGGCTCCGTTGCCTTCGATCTTTTCTCCACCGACATCGTCTTGACCTAAAAACGCCTATAAAAAAGGTCCCCCGACGTTCTCTGGAAGGAGCGCCGCACAAACACAGAAACACCGAAACGGAGATCAGGAGCTGCAGATTGGAGGGGGAAAACTCCGGCGGGGCGCTGCCGGGGTGGTCTCCACCGTCTCCATGATGAAGGGGGAGTAGTCCACCCCCTGGATTTGGGTTTGTGGTGGTAACTTATGTATCTCTCCTCTCTTTGAGCTTCACTAATTAGTACCGTATGAGCTGCTGAACATGATTACGGTCATCTATGTAATTCCCATGGTGGATATTGTGGTGTGAGATAATATTTGTTATGCATTTACTGTTGTGTTGGATCTTTTATGACTTGTCATACTTTGGAGATATTCTATGATGCATGTGATGGTTTGATTTATGCATAATGCCTTGTTTATCTTTATCATGAGGTGATTGACACCACCAAGTGTAGATAGATGAGAGAGATGTGGTCACACACACGAAATAT
Source organism: Poa pratensis (assembly GCA_947311845.1). NCBI lineage: Eukaryota > Viridiplantae > Streptophyta > Magnoliopsida > Poales > Poaceae > Poa > Poa pratensis. The sequence continues at coordinate 13,241,714 of CAMZMU010000083.1, read as the reverse complement.
AAATCATTGCACTAGTGTTTAGAATATTATCCATTATGAAGTATGATGTATGTGGGTACTGGGTGGCCAATGTGACAGAAGGCATAGGTATTGAGTGACACAGTACCGTCCAACATCCTTTATCTGGGGGTAAAAAGGGAGAAGTATGATGTGGGTGTGACAGCAACCACGCTAGCCTTACGAGGGTGACACTAGCAACACAAATGAGTATTTCTTTCAACTATGTGTTTTAGGACATGTAGCCGTTATAAAAGCTACCATTAAAACATGACAATTATGTGTACTTTATCTATAACATGATAATCACCATAGATGAGAGAGAGAGGATTAAGTGAACCCATGAACCCATGTCCATTGTTCCTATAAGAGAAAACCTTTGTCTTGTCCTCTTGCATTGAAGAGGATTGGGACACTTTTACATTCTTGCTTGGTTACATTAAACTTCCATCCATCAAATCAACCACCTTGCTCCTTAAACTTGTTTAGTGCATAATCAACTAAAACTTGTGACACTTTAGTTGTAGGGAATAGATAACTTTTCCTTCTTGCTCCTGCGGATCGATACCTTACTTCCACATTGAGAGGTGCTATAGTGATCCCTTGCTCTTGGGGGTAATCAGAGTATAAGAATCGACTGGAAGAGTTTGAGATGCTGTCATACCGTCTGCGAGAGCTTGCCGAAGAAGGGACACATGGAACACCGGATGGACAGTCGAGCCTGTTGGCAGTCCCAGTTTGTAAGATGTTTCACTAACTCGTGCCAGCACTGGGAATGGGCCATAGTACTTAAACAGCAGCATGTGATTTGCTCTTGGTGCTACAGAAGCTGAATGTAAGGTTGCAGCTTCAGAAAAACCAAATCCCCTTGCTTGAACTCTCTGAATGTTCTGTTCTTGTCAGCGTATTTCTTCATCCACTGCTGTGCGCGTACCAGATGCTGTCGTAAGAGATCCTGGATAGTCCTTCTTTCTGATATCCACTCCTGGAGATTGGAGATGGTGCCTGCATCAGGTGCTTCAATGCCCCAATGACGTGGTTCATGACCATACAATGCAACAAACGGCGATGATTCCAAAGATGAATGGTAACTTGTGTTGTACCAATACTCTGCTAGGGATATCCATTTACTCCACTTTTTGGGGGCAAGCGTGTACAAAACATCTGAGATAGGTCTCCACACATTGATTCAAGCGTTCAGTTTGTCCGTCAGTGGCGGGATGGTAAGCTGAACTCAGTTTTAGTTGTGTGCCAATTGCGTCAAACAGTTGCCTCCAAAAGTTGCTGGTGAACACAGGATCACGGTCTGAAACAATTGTTTCCGGCAGACTATGCAGCTTGTAAACATTGTCAATGAACATGGTAGCTACTTTGGATGCAGTGTAAGGATGCGAGAGAGGAATAAAATGCCTATTTTTTGAGAATCTGTCGACCACAACCAACAGACAATTGTAGGGTCCAGATTGAGGTAAACCCTCGATGAAATCCATTGCTATATCTTGCCATGGCTTCTTCGGAATTCTGAGCGGTTCCAACAACCCTGGGTACTTGACCCTTTCTGGTTTAGCCTGCTGACATACCTGACAGGATTGCACCCATTGTTTTACTTGTGGTTTCATGCCTTTCCATGCAAACAGCTGTTTGAGTCGCTTATAAGTTACTGGTGAACCAGAATGACCTCCCAGTGAACTGCTATGAAATGCTTGAAATATCTTTGCTTGTAGCTCAGGGTTCTGTCCTACCCAGATCCTTTTTTTGTAACGAATGATCCCATTGCCCAATTCATACAGTGAAGAATTGTTATCAGAGGTGGCTAACTGTTGCAGAAGTTTTTGAGCTGTGGCATCACTGGAATAACTCTGCTGCACCTCTGTCAGCCACACAGGTTGACACACCGAAATGGCAGCAACCGTCAGTACTTGTTCATGTGCTTTTCTAGATAAAGCATCTGCTGCTTCATTTTCTTTGCCCTTCTTGTATACAATTCTGTACCGAAGACCCAATAGTTTGGCAAAGGCTTTCTTCAGCCAAGTAGTGTTTAATCGTTGTTCCTCTAGATGCACCAAACTCTTTTGATCAGTTTTAATGGCGAACTCAGAGTGTTGCAAGTACGGTCTCCACTGCTCAACGGCTAGAAGAATAGCCAAGTATTCCTTCTCATAAGTTGATAGCCCACTGGTCCTAGGCCCCAGTGCCTTGCTGAGATATGCGATGGGGTGGCCTTGTTGTTGTAGCACTGCTCCCACCCCTTTGTCACAAGCGTCTGTTTCAATGATGAATTCTTTACTGAAATCCGGAAGTGCTAAAACTGGTGCGCTTGCCAAAGCTTTCTTGAGAAGATTAAATGCCTTGTCTGCCTCACTAGACCACTGAAACACCGTGTTCTTTTTCAGCAACTGGGTCAGTACCTTTGCAATCATCCCAAAGAACCGGATGAATTTCCTGTAGTACCCTACGAGTCCTAAAAAGGCTCTTAGTTCTTTGGCATTCAAGGGAACTTTCCAGTCCAACACTGCCTTTATTTTCTCTGGATCTGTTGCGACCCCTGCTTCACTGATAATATGCCCCAGATACGCTATACTTCTCTGTGCAAAGGAACACTTCGAGCGCTTGACTTGCCACTGATCCTTCTTGAGTAACTCCAGGACTGTAGTTACATCCGCTGCATGCTGCTCCAGACTTGGACTGAAAATAAGTATATCATCGAAGAATACCAACGCACACTTACGAAGCACTGAGCGCAGTGTTTCATTCATTGCACTTTGAAATGTTGCCAGGGCACCAGACAGGCCAAAGGACATCACCTTGTACTCATAATGACCCGAATGGGTGTAGAAGGCTGTCTTATGTTCTTCCCCTGGAGCCAAGCGGATCTGGTGATAACCTGCGCGCAAGTCTAACTTTGAAAACCACTTCGCACCGGACAAATCATCAATCAACTCGTCAATGATGGGTACTGGGAATTTCTTGGCACTGTTAACGCATTTAAGCGTCTATAGTCAATACACATCCGCCACGTCAGTCTTTCTTCTGTACCAGAATGGCTGGTGAAGCAAATGCACTGGTACTATTCTGTATAACCCCTGATTTCAGCAGTGCTTCTACCTGACGTTCGATTTCATCTTTAACTGCAGGAGAATGTCGGTATGGTCGAATCTGAATCGGTTGTGCCCCTTCAATGAGTTGAATTGTATGATCACAATGTCTCCTAGGCGGCAGCTCGGTGGGTTCAGCCAATACTTCTTCAAATTGCTTCAAGATTTGCTGAATTTCAGGAGATACATTAGTCTCATCATCTTGTTGTTCCCCATTGACTGCACTTACCACCAGTATCTGCTCAATGTCGTTGTGGTTCTGGAACCCTGCTAATTGCTCCACCGTGATGTTGTGGCAAATCACCTTGGCAGCTCCTACACCTTGCAAAAATACCGGTAGGCCGTTATCTGCTATCTTCAGTCGTTTTGTTGGCCAATCTATATGCATTGGACTGTGTTTGTATAACCAGTCCTGCCCCAGTATCACATCAAAAGCTCCTAGCTCGAGAAGTTTGAAATCAGTGGAAAACTCATGGCCTTGAGACGTCCATGGACACCCTTTGATTTCTTCCGTACATTCCAACTCCTGTTGTCAGCCACCTTCACACGCACTGGTGCTGCAATCGTGCTGATGTTGGACAAAGTGGACCGCATTCTGGTGTTAACAAATGATGTTGTACTACCTGAATTGACCAACAGAGTCACCGGCTGCCCTTGCACACACCCATACAGTAATAAGACAGACGGTGTGCCTTCAGCTTCAGGTAGTGTAGTTGCCAGTGCTTGCAAGGAGATGGCATATATTGACTCAGTTTCCTGCTCTTCTGCAGACTCTTGGTTCTCCCCAATACCCAGTGCATCGGCCCCCATCATTTCCAAGAGTTCTTCCACCACATGCAACTGAATAGATGCTGGGCACGCATGCTCCCTGCCCCACTTTTCACCACACGTGAAACATAAGCCTCGAGCTCTTCTGTAATTTTTCAATGCCTGCAGCTTGGATGTATCTGTCATTCCCTTGCTTGTTTCACGTGCTCTTTTCTCAGGATTCGCAGCTGGTGTGTTAATCTGTCCAGTTCTCTGTGGTGGTTGCGGTAACGGCAGAGGTCTTCCCTTGGGTGTATAATCAGGAAACCGATAGTGTATAGATTTGACACTTTCGGCAACCTCCTCTTGTAATAACGCCAAGGCACACGCTGCATCCAGATCTGTTGGTCTCTGAACCAACACCACTGCTCGGATATCACCGCGTAGCCCTCAATGAATCTCGTCAGGAAATACAGAGGATGAATTGTATCAGAATAAGCCAACAAATTGTTCATAATATGCTCAAATTTCTCAATGTATTCAGTAACTGTACCACGTTGCCTAAGAGCATAAAATTGCCTAATGAGTAATTGATGCCTATCCCTACCAAACCTAGTGCATAACAGGGTACAAAAGGACATCCGATCTAACCCTGCTAATTTCTTTCTCACCGAATGCAACCACACCTTAGGAGCCCCTACGAAATTAAGAGTAGCCATAGGAACCCAATATGAAGTATGCACTGCAAACATGCTAAAATACTGTTCAGCCAAAGTTTGCCAGAGCTGTGGATTTTCACCATCGAACATAGGAAACTGCATGGACGGGCTCGTCTGACCCAACTGAGCAAACAACCTATTGGCAGTACATTCCATGTCTGAAAAATTACTGCGAAGATGAACTGGGGTTTGGAAATCAATCACACCTGTGACCGGGGTGGGCGCTGGAATCGGAGGGATCCCAGCGGCCGACCCCCAGTGAATTTGAAGCCTGCCGTGGCCTTGCCCGGAATCGGTCCCGACCAACGGAGCGCGGAGCGATTGCGCGTTCGTCGGTGTACGGGTGTCAACGGCCGGAGCCACTGCCAGATTCCCTTGTCCAGGTAACGGATCGGTCCCGGCTGGCGGAGCGCCGAGCAGTGACTTGCTCGCCAGCGTATGGGCGTCAGCGGCCTGAGCCGCTGCCAGATCCGGAGCGGGCGGCTCCGATGTGGAAGCCCCCGAGCTTGTTGTCGTAACTTGGCGTTGCAGCGCCGCGACCGCCGTCTGAATAGCGTCGACGCGCCCCTCGAGTTGCGGACGCCACGCGTTGATCTCGGTGGTGAGCTCGTCGAAGCGCGCGTCCATCTTGTCAGCGCGGAGATCCTGCTTCGTCTCCGCCGACGCCAACAACCCTTTGAGTTGGCGGAACATCCCGGCGTTGGTGAGTTCCCCATCCGCCATGGCGCTCTCCTGCGCTTCACGGATCTGTCGCTGATGCCGGGTTTCGATAATCGACCCCAGGTCGGAGGAAGGTGGGAAATTTGGTGGAAGCGGTGGTGGGTTTGGCTCTGATACCAGGTGATAAGGTACTAGTCTAGGATACGATCATAACGACGAGCACAGATACAAGTTCTCGAGTCCCACACAAGATCTCTGATACAAGTTCTCGATCTGAAGAAGAAGGTAGGAGAAGCAGGAGGAAGGAAGCAGAGAACAAGGTAGAAAGGCAGAGCCGTTCGTCGGGATCCAACTAGGATGCTTGCCCCCTTCGCACGCCAGCATATATGTATGCTGGGTCTTGGAACCTTGGGTTGGGCCGCCGAGCTCGTACCGCCTTGGGTCGTGTTGGAGGCCCACGTTTCCTGGTGACGTCTCGCCCGTGGTCATGTCGTAGTCGTTGCCGTTGTCACCAGGTACCCTGACAACGGTGTGCTTGTAAGGGTCAACTACTTTGTATTATTTCGTGATTTGAATGCAAGTTTACTTTCTCAAAAAAAAAGTCCTAAGGATTGGAATTACATAAAAGATCTTTGAATTCCCTAACTGGTTTCTTATATAATGCAATGCGGGAAATCCAGCCCTTAAAAAGACCAAACCTGATACAACAAGATCTCAGATACCGTCTTTGCCCCGGATCAGATCGATCGCAGCCAGGAGCCCCAGATCGGATCGATCGAGCTATTTGTATTCTCACGTACGTGATCAATCATGAATGGACGCGTCTAGGCGGCGCGCGGGCGCTTGATGGGCAGCCCGAGCGCTCACACTCCTGACGTCATCGGTCTCTCCCCGTCCCCGGCCACTCACCCACCCCGCGCGCCGTCCCCGGCCACCACCGTGCCGCGCCACCAGGAGCTCCCCCAAACCACCGCGCGCCGCCGGGAGTGCCCACTCCTGTGGGGTAGGGAGGTGCCGCGGCTAACGGCAGCGGAGGAGTACGGCGCGTACGCGAGGCTGGCGAGCCGGTGAGAAGGATCGGGTGAGGCAGGGAGTGGAGATCCGACGGCAGCGCTGTCTATCTCGTCGGCGGCTCTGTCTATCTACGTTCCTTGCTCACGAGCACGACACAGCGGAACCGGAATATGGGCTTCATTTTGGGCCGGAGCTGGGCTTAACCTGGCTGGAGCCAGGCTTAACCTTGGTTTTTTTCCTTCTAATGTACAGCAAATGCTTAAGCGTGACGTATAATTGCCAAAAAAAATCTCTGCTGGGAAATCTGTATAACTGTTAAAAGCAACTTTGGTTTGCCGAATCAACTTTAGTGGACACCGAAGCAACATTGTTTGGTGAGTAAACAACATTTGTTGGCGTTGAAGCAACTTCTGTGGGCAACGAAGCAACTTTTGGGGGCAACGAAGCAACTTTTGTGGGCGCTGAAGCAACATTTTTTGGTGAGTAAGCAACATTTGTTGGTGCCGAAGCAACTTTTGTGCATGAGGAAGCAACTTCTATGGGCAACGAAGCAACTTTTATGTGCGCCAAAGCAACTTTTGTGGGCGCCGAAGCAATATTTTTTGGTGGGTAAGCACCATTTGTTGGTGCTAAAGCAACTTTTATGGGCGAGGAAGCAACATCGGTGGGTAACGAAGCAACTTTTGTGGGTGGTGAAACAACTTTTGTGGGCGCCGAAACAACTTTTTTTGGTGAGTAAGCAACATTTGTTGGCGCCAAATCAACTTTTGTGGGCGAGGAAGCAACTTTTATGGGCAATGATGCAACTTTTGTGGGTAACGAAGCAACATTTGTGGGCGCCGAAGGAACTTTGTTGGCGCCGAAGCAACTTTTGTGGGCGAGGAAACAACTTCCGTGGGCGATGAAGCAACTTTTGCGGGCGGCGAAGCAACTTTTGTGGACGCCGAAGTAACCTTTTTTGGTGAGTAAGCAACATTTGTTGGCGCCGAAGGAACTTTTATGGGCGAGGAGCAACTTCAGTGGGCAATGAAGCAACATTTGTTGGCGCCGAAGCAACTTCTGTCGGCGAGGTAGCAATATTTGTTGGCGCCGAAGCAACTTATGTGGGCGAGGTAGCAACTTATGTGGGCGAGGTAGCAACTTTTGTGGGCAACGAATCAACTTTTGTGTGCGAGGAAGCAACTTCCGTGGGCAACGAAGCAACTTCTGTGGGCGATGAAGAAACATTTGTGGGCGCTGAAGCAACATTTGTGGGTGAGGAAGCAACTTTTGTAGGCGACAAGGCAACTTTTGTGGGCAAGGAAACGAATTTGTGTGCGACAAAACAACATTTGTGGCCGACGAAGCAACATTTGTTGACGTCGAAGCAACTTTATATAGGAGAGGAAGCAACTTGTGTGAGCACCGAAGCAAGTTTTGTAGGCGATGAGACAACATTTGTGGGCGACGAAGCAAGTTTTGTCGGCACCGAATCAATTTTTGTGGACGATGAATCAACATTTTGTGTACGGGGTGTTGTGTCCCGCGTATAATAGAGGACTGCGTTGACATAAAAATGGTGTAGGCAACTTAATCAAGGTGGAAGGCAAATTAAAGGTGTTATATGCAACTTAGTTACAGTGACACGCAAGCTCATGGTACAAAAATGATCGTGTACTACGTATTTTCTAGGAATTGATCTGTGCATAATTAGCAAGACAACGGTTCAGAGAATCCACTCGCGCCCCACCCACCCCTCGTCGGCGGCCCCGGTGCCGGCGGCCCCCTGGCCTTGCGTCGGCTCTCTCTCCGGAGCCATCTCCCACCCATGGCGAGTCACCTCCGGTTCTCAGGCTCGGGCTACTCCCCATCCTCTGCTGGTTCCTTTGCGGCCAGATCCCCTTCTCAGATGCGCCAGCCGCCGCCTCCGCCGCCGCCGCCGCCTGGTCCGCGCGCCGGGATGCGGGTGCGTTCCGGGGCCGTCGCTGAGCCCGGCTGGACGCTGGTGCGTAGTAGGAAGGAGATCCAGCGGAGCCGGCGCCTCCCGCCGCCGCTCCCCACGCGCCGCATCTGGGGAATCAAACCGGTGCCGAAGGAGATGTGGGGGCTCTGCTACAACTGCCTCGACGACCACCACATCTCGGCCTTCTGCACCAATCCCACCCGCTGCTTCAAGTGCGGAGGCGAGAACCACCAATCCAGGGGTTGCACGAACAAGCGCCCGCCTTTACCGCCGGCGGCGCGCGAAGGGGGTGCTCAGGAAGATGCGCAGGGCGGCCCACGCCGTCGGGCTGATGGGGCGCGGGACCAAGGCCAGGCGCCGATGGTGCAGGGCTCTTCGTCAACGGCGGAATCGGCCGCGCCCAACAACAACACTGGCGCCGGCAGATCGTGGAGAGACGTGGCTCATGGGCAGGGACAGCGCTCCCTCCCTGTCGGGGCGGCGGACCCGGATGGCGGAGTGGGTCATGGAGGCGTGCTGGTGGACGATGAGGTCTGCGTCGTGTCCCCATCTTGCGACATGGTGGACAGGGAGGAGCTTCTGCGGCGTGCGGTGCTCGTCTCCATCACGGAGACAGGCCTGCGGTGGACTTGGCAGACGCCGCTAGCCTCATCCATGCGCGGCTGGTGATGGGGTCGTACGACTTCTCGATCAGAGCTTACGCGCCGGAGGATTTCCTCATCCTCTGCTCTACAATGGACATCAGGGATCGCATCATCAACTCACGCGCCCTGCACGACACATGGTTCTCCATCGCGTTCAAGCCTTGGAACAGACAGCTGCAAGCGGAGCTTCACCATGCGCCGTACCTAGCTTGCGTGGATCTCCTAGGCGTTCCGGCGCATGCCTGGGAGCGACGCACGGCGCAGGCGCTACTGCGCAAAGCAGGCTGGATCGAAGGAGTGGATCACGCCACGGTGAGCTGGAACGACATGTCCAAGTTCCGCGTCCAGCTCTGGACGGAGGACCCGCGGCGAATCCCGGCGGAGCGCGCCCTGGACGTGGTTGAGCCGGACGTGGGCTCCAAACTCCATGTGCACCAACCCGGCCGCGGGGGCGGCGCGAAGAAGACACTGCGGTACAAGGTTCGCTTCGTCGTCACCGACATACGTGGCGGGGACGAATCTCCTCCACCACCTCTTGAGGCCAGCCCTCCAAGCTCTGGTCCAAGCGGTTACCCCGACCAGCCGGCGAACGATCATGACATGGCCCCGCCGCGGCATCTTCACCGTGCCGATGAAAGGCGTGCCGGGGGCGGTCGGAGACATTACGGAGGCGGTGGTGGCGGTGCAGTGTGGAGGCAGGTCAGACAGCAGAGGCCGGTGGCTTCGCCAGGCGTTGGGAGCTCGGCGCCAGCTCCGGCGGCGGCGCCGGCAAGGTCGGAGCTTTCTGTCGAGACTGCAGAAAGCAGAGTACAGGATGGGGCCGCAAGGGCACAGGCGGTGCAGGTGGCAGACGCTTGTGGGGCCAGGGAAGACGCTTTTGCTCAAATTGGTGCAAAAAGGCACGAGCGCGCGCCCTCTCCGGCCTCTGTGCTTGGGCCACGCGGCCTTGACCGCTCAGAGGACCCGTTGGGCGAGAAGACTGCCGATCTCGCTGGAAGCTGTGCAGGGTTCTTGGCGGCTCCCGGCAGTACACGCCAGGACGACAGAACGCATGCGATTGGGACCAATCAACAAGAGGCCCAACCCAACTGTCACATCCAGTACTTGGCAAGACAGCGGACCACCGCGCCGGAGCCCGAGCCCTTCTTCACGTTCGGCTCCTTTGGCTCCTTAGTCGCCGGAGTGGTAGACGACACGCAGATGACGGCGGGCAAAACACTGGTGGGGCCTGACATGCAGCAACCCGGGCCCATCACAGGGACCCGTTCCCAGCTGGACATGAGCAGCCTGGAACTAGGCTTGGAGGATGACTGGCTCCATGACACGCGATCAGATGACCAACAAGTGCCATCGTTTGGCTCCCCTGCAAGCTTCCTTGTTGTTAACGTTGATCACGCTCAGCAGGAAGAAGGCGCTACTAACGCCGCCGTGCCGCAGCGAGACATTGCAGTGACCACGCCTGCGAACATAGCCTGCTGCCCTGAGGAGGGGTTCTTCACTCCGGTTCGGCAGGATCGAGATACCGAGATCCTAAACGAACTCCTTGCTGAAATACGCGCGCACACAAGAAGCCCACTGCTGCCACTCCCCAACATCCAAGCCGCACGAAGACGGAACAAGAACCACAACCCAAGCGGGCCACCACGTAGAAGCAGCAGACTGGCGGTCAAGGCTCCGACCAGGCCGGCGTCCATGATCAAGCGCTCGCAGCGAGTGCTAATGCATAAAATGGGCATTTGTGGACCTGAAGAGGTCATCTCGCTGAGCACCTGGAGCAGTATGCGCTGGAATTCGCCGACACACTATCCTCCCAGCAAGTGCAAGCACTTGCAGCACTCTTTGCACTCTCAGTGCCGGAGGAATCTGAGCGTCGCTATGCTTCTAATAAGCATACGACGGTGGCTCCTTGCAGGAAGAATCAATGGAATACATCAACTATAACATTGTGGTGTGGAACGTTAGGGGCCTTAACAACCCTAACCGTTGGACGGCTATCAGAGTACTAATAGATGATGCTAATGCGGCAGTTGTATGTCTAGTGGAGTCCAAGCTGGACAATGTAACCCCTTTCACCATTAATCAAATACTTGGTTCGCGGTATGATGGTTTTGCCTTCTTGCCAGCAACTGGCACGGCAGGAGGAATCCTCCTAGCCTGGCAATCCAACTTGGTCACTGTCTCAATGCCAAGAGTAGACAGCTTCTGTGTGACAGTTTTTGTGGATTTTGTGAATGGAAGCAAGTGGTGGCACACAGCAGTTTATGGGCCGACGAATGAGGATCTGAAACCCATCTTCTTGAATGAACTGAGGCAAATAAGGGCAGCTTGTGATGGGCCATGGGCTGTAGCAGGGGATTTCAATCTCATTCTAAATGCTGGGGACAAAAACAACGACAGACTGAACCGCAGATCAATGGGCAGTTTCAGGCGGCTAGTGAATGACTTGGAACTAGTGGAAGCACCACTGATTGGCAGGAAATACACTTGGTCTAATGAGAGATCAACACCTACGCTGACCAGGATTGATAGATGGTTCCTCTCCGCAGATTGGGAAGCAGAACACCCTAATTGCCTACTGCAGGCTCTCTCTTCTTCACTCTCGGACCACTGTGCTATTCAGATGTCAACCAACGTAAATTTCAGTCAAAAGAGACGCTTCCACTTTGAAGCTTTCTGGCCCAAAATGGCTGGTTTTGATGAGCTAATTACTGAAGTCTGGTCCACACCTGTCCAGGCAACCGATCCGCTGCACTGTGTCTACTTGAAAATGAAGGCAACTTCTCGTGCCCTAACTAGCTGGGGCCAAAGAAAGATAGGAAACATCAAGGAACAAATGCTCCTAGCACAAGAACTGATCTTGCGGTTCGATATGGCGCAGGATCACAGAACTCTCTCATGGGACGAAGCTTGGCTTAGGAAAGAACTGAAAAAGAAGATACTTGGACTTGCATCCCTGCAGCGCACCATTGCCAGACAAAGATCTAGAGTGCTATGGCTTCGGGAAGGAGATGCAAACACCTCATTCTTCCATGCACAAGCAAGCAAGCGAAGACGGCGAAATCACATGTTCAAGCTCAGAAAAGGGGACAGAGAGGCTACCGACCAGGCAGGCATGGAAAGTATTGCGACTGAATTCTTCGAGGACCTGATTGGAACCCCAAGGCAGAGAGAGGAAGGTATTAACCTGGACGCACTTCAAATGTCAAGACTAAACCTTGATGACCTAGAAGCCGAGTTCACTGAAGAGGAGATTTGGCACGTTATAAAAAACCTTCCAGCAGACAAATCGCCAGGCCCAGATGGATTTACAGCCAGCTTCTTCCAGCGCTGTTGGCCAACTATAAAGCCTGATTTCATGGCTGCCATCACCCATCTCACAAGACATGACGGCAGAAGCTTCCACTGGTTGAATCAGGCCTATGTCACACTGCTGCCGAAGAAGGAGATAGCTCTGGACATTGCAGACTTCAGGCCAATAAGCCTTGTCCACGGCTTTGCAAAAATCTTCTCAAAAGCTTTAGCTAACAGAGTCGCACCACGCCTGAGTCAGTTAGTTGCGGTAAACCAGAGTGCCTTTGTAAAGGGGAGATCAATACAAGACAACTTCATGTTAGTCAACCAATCAGCTAAAACCCTACACCGCAGGAAGATACCTACCCTGTTCCTCAAACTGGATATTGCCAGGGCTTTTGACTCAGTCTCTTGGCCTTTTTTGCTGGAGGTGCTAAGGAAAAGGGGGTTTGGCAGCAGATTTTGCTCTTGGGTGGCCCTAACACTATCATCAGCCAACACACGAATACTGGTCAATGGTAGCCCAGGCGAGAAGATTTGGCATGGCCGAGGTTTAAGGCAAGGTGACCCAGCCTCCCCAATCTGGTTCATCTTAGTAATGGATGTTCTAAACTCAGTTTGCCGCAAAGCAGAGGAAAGAGGAGTGTTCAAAGACCTGCAGAGATGGGGTATAAGACATCGGCTGTCACTGTTCGCGGATGATGCAGCGATGTTCATCACTCCGGTCAGACAGGAGCTCGAGGCAACAAGAGCCATACTTGACCTTTTCGGAAATGCTACAGGACTAGTTTGCAACCTCACCAAGTGCGCCATTGCTCCAATTGCCTGTGAAGAGATTGATCTACCAGTGGTCACTCAACCTTTCCCCTGTCGGATTACAAATTTCCCATGTCAATACCTAGGACTGCCAATCTCGCTGACCAAACTGAAGAAAGAGGATTTCCAACTACTGCTCGAAAAAATTGTCAATAGGTTGGCTACCTGGAAGACTCATATGCTAACACCCAGTGGGAGATTACTGCTCATTAAATCTGTGCTATCAGCAATAGCAGTCTACCACATGCTATCCCTTGACCTGCCGCAGTGGGTGATCAAAAAGATCAACAAGATATGCAGATGTTTCTTTTGGCATGGCTCTGCTGAAGCAAACGGCGGCAACAGCCGTGTGGCCTGGGCTCAGGTTTGCATGCCCACAAAGTATGGGGGCCTTGGTGTTCACAACATAAATTTTTTGAATGATGCTTTACGTATGAGATGGAGGTGGTTTGAGCGTGTTGGGGATCTCCGCGCCTGGTCTGGACTTCAGTTCAAGCTATCACCAGAAGCCGAGAGCATGTTCCAAGCGGCTCTCTGTTGCTCACTAGGGAAAGGGGACAAAATTGTTTTCTGGACAGACAGATGGTTAAATGGATGTAGTCCCAGTCAGCTGGCACCGGAGCTAATCAAATTTGCAACAGCGAGAGGAGCCAAGAGAAGAACAGTAGCTGAAGCTCTGCTGAATGGGAGGTGGATCCAGGATATCAGAGGCAACCTCACCCTTGCTGCAATCGTACAGTTCATGCATCTATGGTGCACCATACGCGAATGCAGTCCTCTTTCGGAAGAGGAAGACAACTTCAGCTGGCGGTTGGCGACAAATGGGAAGTACACAGCAGCTTCAGCATATCGAGCACGATTCCATGGCCTAATCGAAGCGGATTACGCAGCTGCGCTGTGGAAGAGCCGAGCACCCTTGAAGGAGAAAATCTTCAGCTGGCTAGTAATGCGAGACAGATGCTGGACAGCGGATCGGCTCGCGAGAAGAGGATTGCAAGGACCTGCAGTTTGCACCCTCTGTGATCAAGAACCAGAGACACTCGACCATCTCATGACAGGCTGCTCGTTTGCGAAGACGCTCTGGTTCAGACTTTGTCAAAAGCAGCAACATCAGGACATTACACCAACGGGACATTCAACCGTGAGAGACTGGTGGATCAACACACTAGGCACAAGAAAAGGGAAACATCAGAAGATAACAGCAACTATGATGATTGCAGGCATAAGAAGGATATGGCTAGAACGAAATGCACGAGTGTTCGAGGGTAAACAGACTAACCTGAATACTATTGTAAGAAGGGTATGTGAAGAATTAGCCCTGTGGGATGTAGCAAGGAAAAATGCGGATAGACGAGAGGAGTAGTCTGTAGAACCTGAGCGGGAAAGCGGACGACTAGGCCGGATGTAAGCAATATTGTAAAACCTCTATTCCATTCTTAATGTGATGACCGCAACAATTGTTGCGTGTCCTTGAAAAAAAAGCATGCACAACTACACTAACTAGCAAATGAAGAGCAACACACCACAGTTCTCTCTTTCCTGGAAATAACTAGACCATGGCCGTAGAGCTACACCACAGGCAAACCAAATACAGAGAAAAAATATCAAGCAAAACCAGCCAGATTTGGTGGCTGTCGAGGAGCTATTTGGACGAGTGGCCTACGGGCATTGGATACGGATGCCCAAACAGTGTAGAATCACGGCAGCTCGCCTGACGGGAGTCACGGAATCAATCACCAACGGACTGTGGTCGTGCTCGTGGACTGTTCAGACGGGAGGGGGCTCGGGGAGGCGAGCACGGCGACTGTACAGGGAGCACGGAGGCCATCTCGTTGCACGGAGAAAAGTGGAGGAGGGCGGTGGCGTGCACGAAGGGCGGTGACGAAAACAGAGCTCGTGGCGGCCGGAGTTGGGTGCGGGGCGGAGATCCATGCGGCAGCCTCAGGGGGCCGGATGTAGGAGGTCCGGTCAGCCGCGGCAGGAGGTAGGAGGTCCGGTCGGCCGCGGCAGCGCAGGGGCTGGAGATCGACGATTTGGTCCAGTCTCGGCCGCGGCAGCGCAGGGGCTGGAGATCGACGATTTATGTCCAGGTCCAGGAGGGCTGGGTCCGCTGCGCTGATGTGCGTGGGGATGGAGGTAGGACGGCGCGGCGCGGGGCAGGAGCCGGGCCGACGGCCGGAAGAAGGCATGGGATTGCGGTATCGGATGATTTGGGAAGAAGGTAGGAGGTAGGGGATGAAGTGAAGACGGGACACGCGTGCGGTCAAGTGAGCGCTCGAATCAACCAAATAGCGCAGCTGCGCTAATAAGCATTTACCATCATGAATAGACTAAGCCCTCTAGTTAAGGTTCATGGAATCGCAATGTCCTTGAGCGGTCCCATCCAGAAGCAGGCCAAGGCCGGAGATGCCAACCCTGCTGCCACCGTGTGCCTCCCGCAAGACCTCCTCGCCATCATCCTCGTGCGCCTCCCGGCCGACGATCTCCGCCGCTTCCGCCCCGTGTGCAAGGAGTGGCGCGAGATCATCTCCAGCCATGCCTTCATCGACGACCACATGGTCCATGGACCACGGACCCAGACCCGCACCATTGTCTTCTTTTCCAGCCAACCTTACTCGGACAACGGCAATGGGTTCCTCTTCGACGGCCAGTGGCGAGTCAAGGCCACGTTCTCCGCGCCCCGGTTTGATGAGATGATAGGCCAGTGCCACGGCCTGCTTTGCTTCCTCGACGGCTGCCACCGCAACCACGCCATCCACATCGTGGAGCCCTTCACCGGCGAGTCACTCGCCCTGCCGCTGCCCCCGCGGACGGAGTGGTGGCGCGATCACACGGCCTACTGCTTTGGATTCGACCCCAGCTCGAGAAGATACAAGATCTTCCACCGGTGCCAGAGCCACAGCGTCACGAAGCAGGATCTGTACGTGTACACGATCGGAGGAGGCGAGAACTGGAGGAGGGTGCAGGTAGCTAGTGAAAAAGTGCTCTACGTGTACTACAGCAACCCCGTGTTTGCCGACGGATCGGTGTACTGGTCCGTTTTTTGGGATAAGGGTCGCGCCGTCCGGCTCGCACGCTTCGATCTGGCGACGGAGGAAGTCACGTTGGAGCCCATCCCTTTCCGTACGCCGTTGGTCATCATGGCGGACTCAGACGCCAGGGTGCGTGTGATGACCATGCCGCTGCCTCAGGGGCGGCTCTTCACGAGACCGCATGCCTTGCAGCGGGATCAATTGTTGCTAAATGACTATTACGACGGTGGCTTATACGCTCACGCCATTGCGCCGGCGACCAATGATCTGGGCTGCGGGGAGCTACTGCTCGGAACGATGGAGGAGGACTGTCCGGCCAGCGGCACTACGCGAGGGTTGTTCGTCCCTGTACAGGTTAATAAGGAGCAAGCGTCCGTAGCAAGACGAACCGGACACAAAAACCGCCCTGTAAGGGTTTTTTGCTATGCCCCGCCCGTGTCTCCGGCTCCCTTGGCATACTACTTTGGCAAGCTTTGAAAATCTGTACATGCTTTTCCCGAAAAGGGGTGAATCCTGGTATACATTTTCATTGATGCACACTATTTATTACGAAGTTTTAATGCAAAGTCTTACATAGTGAAAAGAATGTATTCAAATTTCCACTTAAGCGGTAGAAATACATGACAACTAATCAACAAAGTATTGCTAGGGCGACATCCATATTGGTTTAAATATCCTGATTTACTGTCTCTAAAGAAGGAGAAAATTGCAAAATCCACCATAATTGGGGCTAGGGTTTCAAAAAACCACCAAGACGCTATTTTTTCTCAAAAAACACCACTATTCAGTAATAGAGTAGCAAAAATTGACGTCTTGGTGGTTTTTTTGAAACCCTAGCCCCAAATATGGTGGCTTTTTGCAAATTTCTCCTAAAGAAGGGTTGCACCCAGATTATAGAGATGTATGCCCATCCACCACACAGATGTTGTCCTGCGCTGCCACCACCTGCTAATATATCATCGCAAAAATGCACACACACGTCTGACGAGATTTAGCCACGCAACATGTCGCTAACCAACGCATAGAGATGCCCCACATCAACACCGTCCCCTGATGCGTCTGACGAGATTTAGCCACGCAACATGTCGCCAACCAACGCATAGAGATGCCCCACATCAACACCGTCCCCTTATGTCGAAGGTCCCCCACGTAGAGCCTATAAGTCAATCATGTGCAGCACTTTGCACAAGGTTCTAACCCAAGCATTGAGCAAATTAGAGTATCTATCATTGCAGACACCTTCGTGGGCTATGTTCGGTGACGACCGATCATCGGAGTGTGCCCGATGCTGCCGGGCATACGGAAGGTTCCAGCTTTTCATTGCTATGGCGTGCCACCTGTGAAATGAACCTCCGTCAGACGCCGAAGCCCACTGATCTTGTGCTCTATAAAGACTGGGGCTGTGACAAGTTCACCATCGCCACCACTGGGCAACGGGAACAAAAACGATCCACGGTCGCGGCAAATCCGAGATAAGAAGGCCTTTGTTGTGTACGCCAAGACCGGCCGTTGCGCTGCCCGCCTGCCCCGTAGCAACATTGGCACAACCACCGCCAAGAGAACCTGGAGTTGCCGCCACGATGTACAAGGTCCGGGCCACCACCGACAGCATCCCCACCACTCCACCAGGCCACCAGAGGCCTCTTAGATCACTCACTCATTGACGTAGTTAGGCAGGTGCAAAAGTAAAACAGTGAGAAACCAAAACCACATTTCTGAGTCAAGAACATGCAGCTAGAAGATACTCCTACCTAGCAATAGAAGCACATGCGCACACACAACGATCCGCATCAACACATGAATCGGCAAGACAGTGACGGCGACCGGCCGGCGTCGATGAATCTGCCACTTTCATAGACTTCAAGCTCATGATTGAAGTTTGGCATGACGAGCCCCCACAAGCAGCACCAATCGGTCATCGCTGCTACATATTCGGCGGGCTGACTCACTCACTCCCGATGAAGCTGTGCACAGAAATCCTCGCGTAAACAGCAGCAGAAGAGGGAGCCTCTGACACTGCCGTGAAGCAGAGCAGGTGGGCTGCCGTTCCTGGAGCTGGCAATGGCGGGAAGTCAGGGCCGGGCGACGGCAAGCAGTGCCGTCGCGGAACACCGGGTGCAGATGCCCGCGGCTGCAGGAGCAGGCAAGGTGCCCGCCACCGCAGCGCCACCGGAGAGGCTTCTCATCGGTTTCCTTCACTTCCTCGCGCTGGTCGAGCGGGCAGGCAACGCCCTCGGTACGCTGGCCTTCACGTGGGCCACCGTCGTGCTGCTTGGCGGGTACCCCACGGTGCTCAGCAACGGCGGTCTCGTCCTTGGGGATTTCGAGGCGGCGACCATCGTGTTCTTCCTCGAAGCCACCAGGTACCACGACCAACCTAAGTAAATGTACCAAAAAGGAAACTAGTTGGTGATTTGTATGAACAATAGTAATCAAGCCAAGAATACGGACAACTTGTACGTAGGATGAACGACCATCGTGTTCTTCCTGGAAGGTGTCTGTGTGTTACATGAGGTGATGAACGACGTACACAAACTCAAAAAATCGGGAGTGCTCTTTAAAATAGACTTCGAAAAGGCCTTTGATAAAATTAAATGGCCTTTCCTAGTTCAAACTTTAGAGCAGAAAGGCTTTCCGACGAAATTCATAGATATGGTGATGAAAGTGGTCACGAGTGGTAAGGTGGGTATCAAAGTAAATGGCGAAATAGGTCCATATTTCACTACATACCAAGGGCTGAGACAGGGAGACCCCCTGTCCCCTTTGCTCTTTGATGTGGCTGTGGATGTTTTAGCCATCTTGATTGAAAGAGCACAAGAGAGAGGATTAATAGCTGGTCTAGCTTCGACGCTGGTAGGCAAAGGCGTGTCGATACTCCAGTACGCTGACGACACGATCTTACTGCTGGAAGACGATCTAGAACAGGCTAGAAATCTAAAGATAATTCTGTGCCTCTTTGAACAAATGTCAGGATTGAAAATTAATTTCCATAAAAGCGACATCTATTGCATGGGAGATGCAGCTGCTAGGGTGAAAGAATTTGAGGAAATTCTAACCTGTAACGCAGCTCAGCTACCCATGAAATATTTAGGTGTTCCCGTCGATAAAAAAAGATTGAGGAATATTGACCGGAGACCGGCGAACGAGAGAATGGGGAAAAAACTCTGCCCTTGGCTAGGGAGATTCCTGGTGATAGGTGGCAGAGTAACTCTAATCAACTCCACTGTAACCAGTGTCCCATTATACATGTACTCCTTTTATAGGGTGCCTGTTGGGATCAGGGAGGGGATGGACTCCATCAGGAGTGGCTTCTTGTGGTCGGGGGAAAAAGGGAAACAAAAATATCATCTTGTTAGCTGGGATGTGGTGTGTTTACCTAAGGAACAGGGAGGACTGGGGGTGCTAGATCTGGAGGTGATGAATATTGCATTGCTGGCAAAATGGTTGTGGAAGTTATTTAACGAAGATGGCTTATGGCAGCAGATTTTGAGAGCAAAATACCTAAAAAAGGACACTCTCTGTCAGGTGTCCAAAAAATGTGGTGACTCACACTTTTGGCAAGGCCTGATGGGGGTTAAAAAACTTTTTTGGGCATGCTGCAAGGTTGATATAGGTGAGGGGGGGGAAAACTAGTCTATGGGAGGATCATTGGATTGGGGATAAGCCTCTAGCAAAATCCTTTCCCAGATTATTCTCCATCTCACTTAACAAAAAGATATCGGTCAAAAATGTGATGGATGTGGGTTTTGTGAACCTGAAATTTCGTAGAGCTATTGTAGGTGTTCTACAGGAACAATGGTCGCATATGAGGGATATGCTTGCCAGTGTAACTTTGACTGAAGCACCAGATAAATTGGTTTGGAAAATAACCAAATCAGGGAGCTTTTCGGTCAAATCCTTCTACACAGCAATGCAGTTCAGCAGGGTGGTGCCTTACAAGTTCTTGTGGAAAATCAAGTTACCCCTTAAGATCAAGACATTCATTTGGTTGGTGCTCAAAAAAAGCATCTTAACACGTGATGTCGTGAAACATCGAGGGGGGACATGTGAGGAAGAATGTCTCTTTTGCGGTAAGAAAGAATCAATAAATCATCTCTTTTTTGAATGCCCTCTTGCCAGATATATCTGGAATGTAGTCGGTTGCGCATTCGGGGTACATTCGCAGTTTCTCTCAGCCGAGCATGTGGTGTCTGAATGGTTAAAAAGGCAAGGGAAACAGAGGAGTTTACTCACTGTGGGTGTGGCTGCCATACTTTGGGGGATTTGGAAAGCGAGGAACGCGGCTTGTTTTGAAAATATTTGGCCTAACGAACCGTGTGATGTGATCTTCAAAATTTGCTATTGGATTCAATGGTGGAGTCTTTTGCAGGTGAAACCGGACGCAAGGGAGCAGCTGGTGTACTTCGCTAAGCTTCTGGAGAAGGTGGCAAGGGAGGTCTTTGGTGCAAGGAGAAGCTGGGCATCCTGGGTGCCAAGACTGACGCTTTGATGATCAAGAGAGGGGGCCTTAACCGAGGAAAAGAAGATGCTGGAATAAAAGGTTTTCTGGAGCAGAGTTAGGCTAGTGTTTTGCCTTTTAGTTTACCTATTGTGGCATTCCAGGCTGGTACTCTGTAGAAAAGGAAGTGTGTTAAACCCTGGTGGATGCGGTGTTTTGGATGAACTATGTAGCCTGTGGTTTCTTTAATGAAATCGGGGGAAACCCTTTTATTCTAAAAAAACTTGTACGTAGGACTAGTTTTCAGAAGCTTCAAATAACACATGAAGTGACGGTCATGGCAAAATACTAGTACTAGTATTTCCTGTTAGTTAAATGACATGCAAGCGACAAAATCATTCTGGTCTCGCTCTTTGCTGGAAAAATATACAGTTAGATATTTATTTCAGTTCCCATATTACCAAAAAAAAACGAATGATCATGACCACAAGCTAAAACTCGTTATAGCATCCACTACAGCAGAAATCTCAAGTTCCTAAGGAACCGGTGAAAAAACTGAAACAGCTTAATATGAGAACATGTTTCCCATAAGCTCAGTCGTAGGAGATCGACTAGGAGGAGGAAACCGAATCTATTAACATCGTTCTTACCCAAGAAACAATATAGTTTGGATCTTATGAGTAGGCACGCAGCTTCCCTCGCTTGACCAACAATTGACACACAGAGTGAGATACAGGAAGGTTGCATGATAAATTTGATAATGTGGCTGGTTGAGACGATATGAAAATTACTGTACTTAGTTACTCCTGCCTATTTAGCTATAGATGATTCGAACAAGATATAAAGGCTCATTTTCCAGTACTTTCATATACCCGAACTAGACTATATTTCATACAACGCTAGTATTTCTTACCGTAAACTATTTCTTTTCTTGTTGCCTAATTATGCAACATTTGTTTGTACGCAGGATGTTCAGCAGTCGCAGCAACAGACTGGATTACCAGCTGTTCTTCAGCACGAGAGGAGCTTTCAGGCCTCTGGCATGGAATGGGCTAGTTGTGATAGTGTGCTTCTCTGATGTCCTAATGTGCATGTTGATCTGGAATATGCATTGGTCAGCAGTGCAACTTTGGCTTCTGTTCATACTAACACTCTGCACTTGCCAGCTTCTGTGTCCAAGACTACACGTACACAATCCGCTACGCCGTGCTCTATCGCTATGGAGTCCCATGGTTGCAGTTCTGTTGCTAGGCCCCTCCATGCCATATAGCTGTGATGACTGTTATAATTATTCAGTAATCAACACCTTCACCGTCAGAACCTCTGTTACCAAATGGACAGTGTACCTGGTGTTGTTTGTGGTTGTGCTCATGGTTTCAAATTTCAGTTTCAGCAAAATTTCGGCCCCTACTGAAATCACTGAAATTCACTCATTCCGGTTTTCGTTTCGGCCAAATGACCAAAATTTTCTCTTAAAATTTATTTAAATATTTTTTGGATTCTTGTTTAGTACTGAAAGAACTGAAATATTTTGACCGAAAGATAATTATTTCAGTATCTACTGAAATTCAGTGAATTTCGATGAAATCTCACTGAATTTGAAAACGTGCTCCTAGTGACAATCAGCAGAATGCAGCTCCCAAGTATAATCAAGCTGGCACATTCTTCTATTGGGAGGAAACTGGTATTTTGGCGCAAAACTGTCATAAACTTGTGTATGGTTGTTGCAGCATTGATGTTGGCGGTGACTTCTGGCGGTCTCATGAGTGTGATCATCTTATGCCAAGCATATGGTTTAGTGATAGTGTCATTTGGTAACCTCCAGTTTCCAGCAGCACTATTGCGTGTCGGGCTTGCAGCACTGTGCCTTTCACAACTAGGCGGCTATGGCGATCATGGCGACAAGAGAAACCTTGTGCCGTCTCTTACCATCTTCTATGTGATGGTGCTTGGGCAAGGGATACTCTATATTGTGCCGTGCATCCTCCAGGTTTTTTCATTCATCTTTCGAAGATCTCTTGTCCGTCGTGCTGGATTCAGAGGTGAGTGGGGAGTGGAATGTGTCGATTTTTACTATTCGTATACCTTCGAGAAACACATGGAAGGGGGGATACTGTCTGCAAAAAATATCAGCATCGTCACATTTGCAATTGAATCTTTGAAGTCGGACACACCCAAGATGCAGCTCCACGGAGTTCGTATGCTCCATAGCTTTCTGAAAAAGGATCCCTTCAAGAGTATGACCATCTCAAAACTCACCAACTCAACCAAGACAGTAACCTCATTGCTCAAGATGTTGGGATGGACAAGTGAAGGGCATAGAGATATCAGATTTTTTGCTGCCAATGTCATAGCCGAGCTTGCTCTGGACCTTCTAGTGTTCCCTATTCCTGGGGCAATTTGGCTGATTGCCTCACTCCTTAACACTAATCTTCAACCCGAAATAAAGAATCCTCTTCTGGAAAATTGTAGCCAAGATGAAGAACAAGAAGCCCCAATTCAGGAAGAACAGCCTTCTCCTATACTTAAATTCTGGAAACAAATGACAATATACTGCTTGATTCCGGTGGAGGATCCATCTAAATTAAGAGATGAACAAGACACGTATATACTCAAATTTTGGAAGCATATCACAAAATGTTGTTCCGTTCCAGAAGAGGAGCAATCGGTGGACCAGGATCTCCTCCCTGTACTAGGCATGTTAATTCTTGAAAGGCTTGCCAACTTTGATACTGAAAACTGCATGGAAATCAGTAGAGCACCGGGCCTCATCTCGATGATTATAGAATTTACAAGCAACAGAACTTATCTTACAGATATTGATGAGACACATCAAGCGCTGCTGACAAGTTCGTCATTGAAGGTGCTAAGAAGGCTTACAAGCACCGAAGGAAGGTTTGGTGTAAAATTGCGGCACGAGATTTCAGAACATCATTTTCTTTTGAGCAACCTTGCACGGATCTTGGACGGCAATGGGAGCAGCCAAGAACTTAGGGAATTGACAGCACAGATCCTTAGAAACCTTGCCATGGATGAAAACACAAGGGAGCAAGTTGGGCACTTCGGAGTGATCATTACCATGTTGATGCATGCATTTCTCAGCCAAGATTCACCCTTAGTTACAGATTCAGAGCTGTTGCTACAAATTGTTGCCGGTCAGGCACTAGCAGTGTTGGAGAGTCCCAATAACTGTTTGGCTATGTCAGAGGAACCAGGTTATGCGTTTATCAAAGAACTCACAACTATGATCCATGTTGAAAGGTACAGGTACATTGCAGCAAGCATATTGCGGAATATGTGCGTGCATGTTCGGTCCAAATTCAGCAAAGCAGACCTCAAGGGACTCTCACTCATCTTGCCAAAGGTACATGAAGGATATCATAACTTACAGTTTACGTTCTTGAACCTTTCCTTAGATTCACACGAATATATTGCTACAAAAACGTACATTTATAAATTGTAGACGTTCCTTTTTCATGAACATGCATGTGCTCTTAGCAGGCATTGAATTTTAATTTTATTTAGCACACTCGGTTATCTGAACAGTGAGTTCTAAGATACAAGAACTACTATTTTCTGTAACGCAACTATATAATGTATGGAAACATCATTAGAGTAGGTGCAAATGTAAATAAAGCGTGTTGAATTATGCTTATAATAAACATAGCATAAACATGACATTATCTATCTATTCCCGCTACAGGTATTGGAAGGAATTATGGGTGCAGATGGGGCAGAACTAGAGGTCCTTGCTGGCCTTAGTTCACAAATATTTATTGCCATACCTGGAGACTTCGCTCGAGAACTGGAGCATGGCCAGACTAAGGAAATATTTATTAGAAGGCTCGTCAATTCACTTAATGCAAATATGAATCCTGCTGCCCATTGTCCCGGAGTAAGGAGGGCGATACTTGAACAAGCTGTATGCATGATGGAGCACAATTTTAGCTACACAAAATGTTTCATCAAATGCAGGATGATGGAAGCCCTGATG